>JBBMOE010000015.1:8987101-9505793 GCA_037975065.1 Chaetodon trifasciatus
TATATATATATATATATGATCCACGATTACACACTTTCAAAATTGACACAACATTCTGCTTCTTTCTTCTTCTCCCTCACTCAATTGTGTCACTGTTGTGTTGTTGTGTGAGCATTCGTACGTGCTGTTTGAGATTTTTCATCTATCTGTCATCCTCTTTATATTTTGCTCTTTCTTACATCCTGCTTCTCCTTTTTCATCTTTGATATGAAAGCATAAAGAAGTCATGTTTCTTATCCTTTTTTTCTTCTTCTTCTGCTCTGTCCTCTCTGTGTGTCTGCCACGGTGACTCCTGTCTCTTGCATCAGCATCAAAGACTTAAAACAAATCCTATAAAATTGTAGGGTATCTTGAGTGTTACTAGAATAGGTAGAATTTTCACTATATGTGCAAATACTTTTGACGGATGATTGGAGTAAACAAAATACTTCTTCCACCTACTGCTGGCTGGAAAACATTGGTGACTTGGCCGTGCCTATTCCAAATCTAAAACCAAGAAAACACAAGCTATAATCTGTGATGTGATGAAGACGTTCAGCCTGCAGCTGTTCCTTTTACTCAAACTGGCTGACTGACTCTGTGCTCATGCATTGTATCCTTACAGTTGATGTCTTTAGTGGAAATTGGCTCATCCTACAAACTTATTATCACTGTTTTGTCAGCTGATACTTATTACAGTTTAGTGTGTATCTAATTGGTGTAAAGGTTGACACAACCTGAACTAATTTGCAGAAATGATGTATCTGAATGCTGCTCTGTGCTACTGACAAGGCCAGTGGTGTATAACCAATACACATTTTTTTTATACCGTTGCACTTCTCAGGATAATATTTGCTGCACAGAGAAAATAATAACTCTAGATGGTGGGTGTCTACTGCACCTGCTCCTACAGCTCAGAAGAAGCTACAGTATCTACATTATGCTAATTATTTTGCATAAAAGCCTGGAAGAGGTGAAAAATTGCTGTTATTGTTCTTCATACTGTGCATCGCACCTGCCTCATCCCCCTGCACAGGTGCTCCAAAGGTGCTGAACATGCCTGGAGCAGAGTTTCCTGAGAGTCTCACAGTCAAGCCTAACTCTATCTGCATGTGCGTCATTTCTCCATTCTTTTTCATCAGACAGTGGGAGTCAGTTCACTCAAATGGTGCTATATTCAAGCCTTCATCCGCAGGCTCAGATGGACAGTCATATGCAGATATAGTGCATTTACAGACACACTCATGCCTTACTAAGCATATATACAAAGACCTTCAGAGGACTGTGGCCTTAGATCCTAGTTCAGGTTCCAACTACCTACTGCTCAAGACATTGCTGCGTTGTGTAGTTAAATACACACTCACAAACCTTCGGAGAGTGTGTCCAGAGGCTGAGGGCAAGGCCTCAGCGCAACGCTTGGGTGGTCCGTCCATCCTTTCCAGCGCTGTGCTTTCCTGTGTACCAGCAACACCACAGTGACGTGTTGTGGTTCCATCCAGCTCTCTCTGCCCACGTTCAGCAAAGAGCCACTTCACTTTCCCAGCTCTGATGACGGGAATGGAGCACGCCTGGATCGTTTCACCCAGCAAGAGAGTGAGAAACGAGAGGAACGCATCGCTGGGATGTCACTCGTGTGCATGCAGCTGCCCTCTTAAAAACACAGCTGAGCTTTCGGCTCAGCTTCAGTTTTATTGCATTTCAATGCCCAGACAGCTGTCATGCGAATGACATGTTTTACATCCACCACAATTTGTGCACTTTCATCAGCCTAAAATAGCTCATAAAGCCTCTATTTTTTATAGGCGGTTTCATTTCTGGTGTCGTCTTTTCTTCGGGTTGATCCGATATTGCATCAGAATGATTGCCATGGGATTCCTATTAGGAGGGAGGAGGAAGAGAAAGACAAAAGGAGGAAAATGAAGGGTACAGTACAGGGAAGAGAAATGGAGAGGATGGTAAAGGGACATTAAGAGAGAAAGAGGGATGGAGAGAGAGAGAGAGTGAGCAAAAGGGAGAAGATTTGCGAGAAGGAGGGAGGGCCGAGGGCCAGCGGAGTCAGAGATAAGAGGCTGCGAGAGTGATTGAAATAGGATTAGTGGAGACAGGCTCTGCATCCCGGCCACAGCATCACAGTGTTAAACCTGCGCTCACAGGGACTGCCTCTGTCACATCAAAGCCTCCCCAGGCCTGGCTGGCAGAGAGGCGAAGGAGCCGCCAGCAGGGTCGTACACAGCCCCACACACACACACGCACACACACACACACAAGCCACATACATGAACATGCTGATCACATTCTCCATCCATCTCCAATATGTCTCCATTATGGGCACAAAGCTGGCTCCTTCCACCTTGCCTTTTCATCTCGCTGCAGTGTCTTTGTGGCGTATTTGGACCGCGGAAAGGATGCATTGATGAGCCATCTTTAACATTTAATGAGGCAAGCAGTGATGAGTTGGCATTGGAAAGCTACTGTCTCCTGCTTCCCCAGAGTCCAAACAAAGTTTTAATGAGAACTTTCCCCCAATTTGTGCCAAAAGCACTGAGCTTTTTAACTGCTTCCCAGACTGAAAGCATACAAAATTTTCACTTAAGTACCGAAGCAGGGCAAACACCTGTGTGCAAATAAACACAGGAACAAACTGTTTGGTTGCTTGCATGTCGAGGTAGGCAATAGATTGATATAATATCAATATTGTGAGGAAGATTCAATACAAGCTCTGATTTTCCAGGTGTTCAGTGCTAATTCCTGTCACGTTATTTTATCAATAAACAGTTCATCAAAAAAACTCTCTCTCACTATATATATGAATCTTTATTACACATGAGGATTATATGCCATTCTCTGCAGTTCTTACTTGTAATTCCCGCTCTAGTTTATTTCTCAACAAACACTGAAATAGTGCATTTACCAACCCAGCTCTGCATGTTCTCTAATCAAATGAACGCTCGCTGTTCCATGTTCCTCTTGTGTACTTGTGCTTGAGAGTGTCTCAGTGTGATCAAACATTGCATGTTAGTCCTGTTCTGTGGCAGTAGATTATGAATCCCTATAGCTAAAATGGCCTGTTTATCTGCCGAAGAGAGACAATCCACTGATTGGTGAGTGCTGTCTCTGTGTGTGCATATTTTTGTATGTGTGTGTGTGTGTGTGTGTGTGTACTCATGCGGTATCTGTATTTTTGTGTGCGAGCTGGTAGTTTTCCTCTCGGAGCTCATCAGTTCATATCCACCACCCACCCCACCGCAGCATGCAGTAAATAGAGTCTCCGCCACTCGTTGAGAAATGGCACAATTATCCCCTGCTGGTGAAATATGGGCCGGGATGCACCACTGCTTCTTCCCTACAGAATGTGTGTGTGTGTGTTTATGTGTGCGCGGGGGGTGTGTGTGCAAATGCACAGAGCATCGCTGTCTTTCCTCAGCTCACTCATTGTGATGTGCGTTCATCACACAGGGAATTGTTCTCGCTTATGTATTTATACACAGACGTGTATACATCACATGCACAATTGTAATTGTACAAGCAAGGACGCAGCTGCAGACACGCTCACTCCTACAGATATGTGCAGTATATGCAGATGCATGCTTTGTGTGCATGCATGCACATTGGCACAGACACGCACACACACTGACAGTGCTACAGTGTTTTCCGCCTTTCACACAATGCAGCGTGGTGCAGTTTTAGCTGAGACAAGCAGATAGAATAACTCACTGTCAGTCAGTCAGTAAGGTCAGTCTTTCAATTCCAAAAAATCAAAGCAACCCAGCGTGCATATGGAACTACAGAATCAAGTAATTTAACTTCTCTCAGTTTTATAGTAAGCTACACCAATGACATAATGAGCACAGTGGACTTTCATGGACAATTTCAGGTTTTTTGTTGAGTTTCACTGAATCTTATGCTCCTTATTTGTACATTATAATAGTGAAAGACCAGAAAACCTTGCACAATGATCATCACTTGCACTCACTTTACTCACACCTCCATATAAATTACGGCTCATCTACATGTAAAGAAGAATATATGAAGAACGTGTTTGCAAATGTCAAAAGATAAGATGCATATATACACATTATCTCACGCAATGCTTCCATATAACTGGCTGAAGAATCAAGGCTTGTCCAAGCGGGCACAGATCATACAATAGGAAGTTTAAAAGTCAAACTTCTTCTCACTGAGACGTTTCCATTTAAATGTTTGTAACTTGTCAATCCTGAACGCTCACCTTCTTTTCAGGAGCAGATAGTAAATGTTGTCAAATGGGCTGCATCCCAACTTCCATGCTTGCTTTTTGTTTTCTTTCTAGAAATTGCCAAAATGCAAGTAGACGTCAATAATTATCCTCAATAATTTTGCCTCGCTGTTTCAGAAGTTTATTAGTCAGATTATTATGTTGTAAATGAGTAAAGTCACATTGTGTCTCGCTGGTGAGAGACCAGCTCACAGCGTAGTTTGATATGAAAGGAATTAGTCAGCATTTAACATGTTCAACTGTATACTAATATGACAACTTTTGAGATCGTTCACTGTGCTCGTTTGCTTTTAGACCTTTGGAAAATGTTCAGTGACTCTCTCAAATGTCAGAGGGCCGCACATTCATTTGAAGTCAGCCATAAACATAATGTTATTAACCTCAAGTGATTTCTCTTTCTAACGGCTTTTGACATTTGTGCTGCTTTGCAAATTGCTAGTTGCAACTAAATGGCAGAGCGTATGGAAAACACGACATGTGCTTTAATCATGGGAGGGCAGTGTCAGTGAACTGCCACGCCAGCTGAAGGTCCTGTAGGTCATTCTGAGTCAAAAGCACTACATTTTATTTCTCTGTCTTTACAGGTATGGAAAAATAGTGTCAACCAAGGCCATTCTGGATAAGAACACCAACCAGTGCAAAGGTAAGTCATTAGTTTGTCTGCCTTGTACGCTTTGTTTCAGTGCACCAGCTATCACTCTTTAGACTGTCTTGTCACGGGAGCAGCAATCGAAGCCCTCCCGTAAATTTAGACATCAGCCGAGGAAGCCTTGCGCTGTAAATCAACGATTTAGCGAGTAGCTGGCTTAACACTGCAGGAAGGCTTTGGGTAAACAACCTGTTCTTGGATGCCGCTGCCCTGCTTCAAGGATAAGCAGGCAGGCAGCCACTGTCTCAACCCCTCCCTATCTCCTCTTCGATTTCCTGTTTTGTCATATGGAAGACAATCTTTTGGAAAGTGTGTTTCCTGAAAAGGTCCATTAGTGTCGGCGCAGTAAATGGTGCGCACGCTGCAATGACATTAGTGACTCATTTGGAATTGTTTCTGGCGTGCACACGCTACACGCATTTACATGCTTGAACATACACGCTTACTGGACCAATTAGAGGGCTAACAAGCTAGTTGGGAATAGATAAACTTTAATTACTATCATTGTCACACTCACCTTCTTGAGGTCTTGGCTCCATTTTCACTTCAGCCACCTGCCTCGCACGGCAGTAAATACATTTCACACGTTCTCCTTTTTTTGTATTGCAATCAGTTGGTAATGATCAAGACCAGCTTAGTCTTCAGTGGAGAAAGAGGGAGAGAGAGGGAGCGATGGAGAGATGAGGGAGGAAAAAAAAAAGATTAGTGTGCTACTTGCCCCGAGGTGTCTGGCAGCACTGTTTAAGAGCTATTGAAGTTCCATCAATACTTTTAATTGCTTTTTGTGGTTTCCCGGGCTCTCAAGTGTGGCCTTTCAAGGTGAAGCCGCCTTCTTAACCCCGCTCCACACCTGAGTTTATCCTGCCAGGCATGCTGTGGGTCAAAATGTTGAGGAAAAGAACCTGTGCCTTTTAGAGGGTAGAAAAAAAGGGGATGATTATCTTGACAGGTCCTTTTTTGTGAGTCCTGCGGGCTATTAAAGACAAGACTGGATGCATGTTAGTGCTGAAGGATGCATCCACAGGTCACAGGACACGGCACAGGGCGGATTAAAGAGGTGAAAAAACCGAGGGGGGGTTAGACAGATTGAGACTGGAAAGGAAGAAGAGATAAAGCTCGATCACAGGTTATCCCTCTTCGTGTTTAGCTAACCTGAGTTACGCACAGCACAAAAAAATCAGCTCAGCTTAGCACTGCGTTATGTGTAAGACAATGTTTCCCATAAGTCACACTCCTGGAATGCTGAGCTGCTGAGATGCCAAGAAGCAAATATAAGCAGACATATTTTATGAGTGGAAAGGATGGTCCTGCTCTGCACCCAGCGAGGGAGAGGGAGGTGAACAGAGGGGAGATGTGTACAAAGAGGGGGAGAAAGAGTGTGAGGAGAAGGGCTGAGTGACCTTGAACAGAAATAATAGGTCTTTAGTGTTTGAAAGACAAGTGGAGGAGAGGAGGAACAAAACAGAATTTCTCCTGCAACAACTCTCCCATACATATCTCCCCATCTCCTGAAAGGTGAGCGGGTATCAAAGCATAAACCGGCTAAGCAGGTGTGCTGAAGCCTGATGGGCTGGCGTGCATCTGTGCTTCCGGTAACAAAGCAACATCGGCACATCGCCCTGATCTAGTCACGCATTGTTTCCACTCGTCTGACCCCCCGACCCTGACACTTGTTTAAATGTCAGAGCGGCAGCTTATCGCCACGTGCCACCATCACACAGCGAGCATCCCTCTCCTCCGTCTCCTCTCCTGCTCCACCTCCTCTCCTCCCCGTTGTGTTATTTGTGTTTAGTTCAGCTCAGTGAGCACACTGCCAAAACAACGTGCGAAAAATGGGATAGAGAGGAGGTCAGGACCAGGCATCTCTGAGAGAGAGAGCCAGAGATCGACAATCAGCTGGGGAAAAACAAGAGGGTAACGTCTTGAACTCACCGACTAACTTTTATTCTGCTTTATATTTTCCCTCTCCTTCATTTATTAATTCAAAAACGTTTGGTTTAGTTCGACTTCACACATTGTAAAAGCCATTGTCAAACATTCTAATAGTATGGTGTAATTACACTCTGTTGGTTCAGCATATCCTGTATTATGAACATAATATTATATATCTTACTGGCAGGATGTGATTTATTCTGCCAGTAGGGTAGATTAAAATTCACAAAACTTTAATACAAGTAGAGACAAGGCATTTTGTCGACGCCGCTCTGGCAGACAAAAAAAAGAGCAAAATATCCCAGCAAAAAAGTTGAAACTTTTTGTTAAGCTGTTCCAGACATCTACATCCATTTACATTAAGTGTCGTTTGACTACATTTAAATACGGAGCAGACTGAGCAGGGTCATCTGGACAAAAGCTGTACAAAAGCAGTCGGATCTTTTTCATAAATTATGGCGTTATTTCACAGGTTTACAAGTTAGATGCCACAACAGCTTGTGTCCCTGAGCATAGCTGCCGTATGGATGCATATGCATACTTTGGTGTTCCTTTACATGCGTCTGCACTATGAACTTTTACGCTAGATATAGACTTTCGCTATACTGTAAAATGTTAATGTTAAATGCTGAAGCGTTTTATGTGTTGGGTCAATAAAAGGCCTAAAAAAAGAATGAAACCGAGTATGAGACAGATGATAGGAAGACAGATAGTCGGTGATATGTGCGGTGGAATAGTGAGCGTGGGAGTGGAGGCTGTCAGTAGTGGAAAAGCAGAGAAACAGCGATGACGCTTTCTGTACTTACAGGTCAGATGTTAGTGAAATGTGTATTTTACTGCTCATAGAAACATACACAGGTAGGACGCCCACACATTGTTTTCCAGCTGCCATACATCTATCTATACATTTCATCTGCAGCCCTCAGTAGACCAGTGTGTGCAAGTGCTGTAAAGCCCTGTTTGAAGTACCACCTCACAAAAACTACACTCTAAGACCATGTAATACACCTCTCCCACGCACTCAAACACAAAGGGCACACTCACACACACACAAAGACTAATCGTACCCCCGCACGCACTCCCCATCCATCTGCCTGAGGTGCATTAGGCTCTTGCAGCAGCAGTGGCCATGCAGCAGATCTATCAATCCTCTTTCTAACTTCACAGCATGTGTGCCTGCCCGTCTGCCTGTTCTGGCTGCACTCCTCCACCACCGCACCACGCAGGCCTTTCAATGAGCCTCTCTATCTTCCCAGCGCTGACTCACTCCCTCGCTCTCTACCTTACTCTATGACACACACACACGTACAAGCTTCCAGGCACGCACACACTCTTGCAAGGGTACACAACAGAGGCATATAAAGTGTGCATGCCGATAAATACACACACACACATGTTTTGGATGTAGACCAGTTCAGAGAGGAATGGGAACAGGAAGTTGTGAAAGGGCTTTGGGGCTGTCAAGCGCTGTGGGTAAGAGGAGGCATTCAGCTCTTCATCTCTCTCGCTCTCATGCTCCTCCGCACTCTCACACTGCTTCTCCTTCCCTCTTTGTCTCTGTTTTCCTCCCTCGCTCTCATACTCTATCTATATATCTGTCTCTGCACTTTCACATTTACTGTAGAAATACAGCAGAGATTTGGGGTTTGCATCACAGATGGAGTGGGGGATTGAGGATGGCAGACGGAGAGAGAAAGGGAAGAGACTGCGAGAACCCAAACCCGCTCATTTGCCATCCATGCCCACAAGGGCCTCTTAAAAGGCAGCGGCGGCATTTGAAATAAAGCAGGGCTGACCGAATGGAGACATTTTATTTTTCCTGCCAGAGCCCGGAGGCAGAGGAAATGACCTCAGCCCTTTAAAGGACCTCCGTTTCCTCCTCAACCGCGGGGAGATAAGGCTGCGCCGAGATTCACCGGCCTGACTGGCGCTCTGCCGCGACGGACCACCGCACTGAATTGTGGGAGATAGATGAGATGAGAAGATAGTCTCTCGTGGCTGTGTGTGTTTGGCAGTTTGTTGTTGTTCATTTCTTTGCCCTGTAACTTGCCATCCATTTTGTGCAAGGATGCTAAAAACTCACAAGGGCATTACATAAACATCTTGAAAGAATTCCTGTCGCGTTTACTCTATTGTGTGGGTGACTTGATGGAAAACACTTCCTGTTTTGTCCCAACAAATATGAATCATGTTTGAAGTATCCAAACATTTGCTTGCAAAGATTAAAGCAACATTTAGGTCTGACTGAACACCAATCTGAAAGAAAGATAATGAATTTATTGCAGAATGTCCTTGCATACTGTCCCTAAACTCTGAAATCCCTACCTATTGAATACTAAATCAATTTCTCCTCGCTCGGCTGCAACCCCCGTATGGTGCAATTTAAAAGGCTGTCAGATGCTTGACCATTACAATCTGAAGCATCCCTTGCCCTACCACAGGATCAGCCTAATGGAGAAATATAGGCAATGTTACATTCTATAAAAACAGATTTATTGCTGCATCAGTGGCTGAGTGGAGTATTGCATGACTGTGAGCATAAGGTCTATTGATAAATGAGGTGACGCTTCCCAAAAAGGCCTGTTTCTCATTGTCATGTGCATGTGTATCTGTGTATTTGGGGTAGGGTGGGGAGGAGGGTGGTGGGGGAGAAAAGGCAGAGAGTGCTTTTTGCATCCGTTATTGGTTTCTCATTAGAGGGCTGAGATATAAACATTTGTCTATGTTGTACATGGTGCCGGCGCAATTAAGGATTCTCTTTGCCGCCCCCTCTGCCCTTTGAAAGTGAATTATGTGCAGATGAGAATCTCGACTGAAGTGTGGCCAACAACGGACCTTTTCCAAATGCCTCTGTTCCCTCAAAGCCATTCCAGAAAGAGGAGAGATCGGCTGAAGGAGAGAGGGAGAGAAAGCATGTGCCGTTTCCTGCTTGCATTGCATATTAATGACTCTAATTAGCAATAGCTGAGGGATAATCACATTGATTTGGACAGATTCAGCATGCAGACCCTCATTGGATAACACCCACAGCCTTTGTTAGCACCCCACAATCACGTACACACAAACACACACGCACACACAAAAATCCCTTTTCTTTCCTTTATCCCCAACCTCCCCTCCCTCCCCCCTCAATCTCCATTCCAGCTCCAAGTTGGCTGTTCACGGCGTAAGCATCTGATTGGCCAAGTTTGTCATAAACAGAAGCAGCCGGGCCATCAGCGCTGACTGCATTCCTTGAGCTCTGACCTTTTGTACCCCCTCCACTTCCTGTCCTGTTTTGGCATGCAGTGTGGTTGACATCTGTATATGTGTGTGTATTTTTAATGATTGCGTGTGTGCGGTGGAGGTCGTCGCGAGGTGAAATCGAGGAGCCAGAGAATCCCAGGTCAAAATAGACTTAAGTTTCCCAAGAGCATTTTCGCAGCAAGATCCATTGCAAATTTGGGGAATTTGCTCGTTGTTTAAGTCTCACTGTTGACTGCCTGTCGTCTGGGTCCAAACAAGAACAAGAAAAAATGTAGTAAATTTCGAGTACAGGCAGACTCTTGGGAATCTCTGTTGCAGATTTTTGTCACCACCGCTGCTTTCTTTTCTAGTCATTGGCTCAATCCGTTTTACAACACATCCCAGAGGTCTCCTCGTTGTCTTGTTTGTTGACAAATGCCTCAGAGGGCACTGGTGGAAGGTGAGGGGGCGTACCCACAGTCATCTCTTATCCTGGACCTAACCCATGGATGGCAGGGAAACCACAGTGCAAGAAATGGCCTTCCACTGGCCTGCCAAGGCCCTGGCCCCTTGCGCATCCCCTGACGAATGATCATTCCCTTGATTAGTTAAGGAAGGCATAAATCATAGCTGCAATGAAGAGGAAGGCTCGCTGGGGGCGGCCAGGCCGTTCCTCATGATTGACTAACAGATGCAAGACAAAGGAAATGGGCTGTGTAGTTGTTCAGAGGAATGGGACACTTTGTCTTTGTCCAGATTTTAATGTTTGTCTCTACCTGGAGATTTTGTCCGCTTGTTCTTCATTGATCCAGCCTCAGTTCAAATATTTAGCCTAGTCCCTCCGGTGGTGCTTTCAGGCCTAGTACCTGACGTGATGACATTGCTTATTACAAACTCAAATGGGGACAACATGGTTACGCACAAGATGGTACCAAGCATGAATGCTGAAGTTGGAAATCTGCAGGTGTAATTGATATGATGGGTGAGCTGGTATTTAAAGACACTCTGTTGGTGAAGTGAAAGAGAGGTGTGAAAGGACTGCACCTGCTCTTTGTGTACAGATGTGCTCATACTGCTTGTGGCATTTTCACATCGACGCATACCATAATGAGCCGCTATTCAAGGTTGTTTGACATTCGAACCTGCGTGCATGTGTGTGTGCGTGCACATGTTGCTGTGGACATACAGTTTGTTAACACGTGTCGTCGTGTGTGTTCTGCCACATGTGTGTGTGCTGGCATTTACAGGTTTGTGTTTGCTTGTAAGTGGTAGTGCTTAGCCGTGTAAGTGCATGTGCCTGTATGCACACGTGAGTCCGTGTGTGTGTGTTCTCAGAGATATCCGTGTGGGGGTTTTGTACAGCCACTCAGTTTTTTTGCCACAGGTCTCATTTTAACAACCTCTTGACAAGTAATTAACACCCTTCAGGTCTCAAACCTTTCTCGAGTGCTCTTCACATGTTGCACCAAACACAGTTAAGCTAGCAAGCTGATGGAGCTATCAGAGACCTGAGCAGTGATGCAATTCTCACATATGAATGAGGACTGTGTCTGCACAGTTTAGGAGACTATTCTTTGCTTCTTTTACAAAATTATCTGCCATTTTAACTCAGTAAAAGGCAGCAGCGAGTAGATATATTTGAGATGTGTCAATACTTTATTTTTCAATGTGAAAATGAAGGTGTTCATGTATTTCCAGACAGCTCAGAGGTGATGCTTGAAGCTAGGTCTTCTGAAACCAGACCCAATTAATCTCAATACCGCTTTTTAGCACCACGGTATGTATTGAGACGCAACTGCAGGCCTCTCTTTTAACAAACACATATTTTAAATTGTGTCTCAGCTGTCGTGCTGAATATAGAGCTGAAAATGTAGTGGAAGCCATATGGTGCCGCGCTATAGCTAATGAGTGTGAATGCATATGAATTAATTAAGGAACAAAAAAAGAGAGTAGAAATGGCAGAAAAATGATGAAGAGTAGAGTGAAGAAAGGAATGCTGAGGCAGAGAGGAAATCATCACTGTGAACCCATATGTTAAGATCCTTTCAT
This sequence comes from Chaetodon trifasciatus, assembly GCA_037975065.1. NCBI lineage: Eukaryota > Metazoa > Chordata > Actinopteri > Chaetodontiformes > Chaetodontidae > Chaetodon > Chaetodon trifasciatus. The sequence goes on from JBBMOE010000015.1 coordinate 8,999,191, forward strand.
ATTTGACCTGTAAAATGGTAATCTCACATAGTATTCCACATTTCATCCCCGCTTGATGTTGTCAGTGTTGCCAAAAATACCCTCATGATGTCGATTTCCACAGGGTGATTTGGCAGTCACAACAGAATTAGTGTCTGAAGAACTATAGAAAAAAGAGAAATGCGTTGCTACAGGAGCATCAGGGTTGCATGAATGTTAAGCAGTTTCATGCCAAACATCCATCCCATCTTTTTGCAACTATATGCATCGATTCTGTCGCTGCATCGCTGTTACAGAACTACATCATATATATGTAATTTAATATTTGCACAGATATTGGATGAGGAATTCGCCTTTTCACCCTCCTGTTCAGTTTGTCTTCAGCACAATGAGCTGCCAGTGGCCCCATTGGCCCTGAGCCCTGGCACTTTGCCCTCTGCAGATCCCGACTGCAGCTCTCTGACAAGGACATTCCTACACCTGTGAGAGAAGATGACAAGAAATACAATACAGCCAATAGGCTGGCTGCTTCAGCCCGAGACGAATGCCTTAGCTATAAATCCATGTTGCAGGGTTGATAAGTTAATTGCCTGTACCGCTATCTCCTCGCCGGTGTCTAATATAGAAGAGCTCTCTGTGAGAGTTATTTTACAGCAAATGGGTATTGTCTCCGAGCGCAAGGCAGGGAGGATGGTGACACTGGACAAGTAAATGAGGGATCTTTATTTTGAGTAGTTCCAAGTGCTGCGGTCTGTGGATGCATGAGAGCGATTTTAAACAACGTTTTGCTTGGTTTTGTGCTGCATATTTTTGCTAATTTTGCCTCATCTCCCTGGTGTGTCTTCAGGTTCATGCGTGCAGAAATACTGAGTGGATTTGGCGCTGTTGGAGCTGTGTGCTCACATGGAATCACGGTTGTTTATTTTGTAGGACATCAGATGTAGATGAGGCTGTAGTGTTATTGGGGAAGCGCGGTCTTATGACTTGTCAGTCCTCTGTGGTGTTAATGCTCTGATGACAGTGATGTGGTCAGAAGTCTCTCGGCCAAAGCTAACATTTTAATACACAGCCTTAAAAAATGAAATGCATCGCAGATGTTTCTCCGTTGCATCCTTTCGACTGAAGGATAGATTTACGATCCCCCCCGTTTACTCACGTACCCACACATGCACACACACAAACAAGAAAGTTGGCGGTCACACACAAGCATTTGTACACACCCATTCAACACATTCACGCACACACCACATGGTTTAGTGGAAGGGAGCCGCAAAATTTATCATCAGTCAGCCGCTGGTGGTGCAGGATAAATGGAGAAGGACAGAGGAATGCAGTCCCAGTGAGGATGCTCTCCTCTGGGTTTGGACTGTGACCAAGGCGGTCTTGACTTGGCCGCAGTTAGTCATGGATGCCATGTTGCTATTTAAAACCCCCGTGCTCTCCCTCAGTGTTTGCACAGCTCACCACAGCCTTCCAAAACCACCACCCACCCTCCCTGCAGGGCAGAAGGTTTGGTCAAACCCCCAAATGGATCAGACATTTTAAATGTAGAAGCAATGCAGCTGCGTTTCGTTCACGTATGTACTGTGGGGTTTTTTTTTTTTTTTTTTGTGAATTGTTTCTTTCATTTAATTTTCTGTAATGTCACAGAAACAAAACACATTTGTGAGTAAGAAGTTGTGTAGCTGTGTCACAAAAGAGCAATTATTCATGTTATCAATTCATTTATTGTTTTTAGACAAATAATCACTCATTCAGTAAGTCTAATACATTTCAGAACAGTCCAAAGATATTCACTTTCCCTGTTTTATGCTGTATTCACATGGGTTTAGGCAGACGGTAGATGGCAGATGGTAAACACCTTCTGGACAGCACGGGAGAAACAACCAAACAATCCGATGGAATGGCAGAACGGGCCGCACATGACAAACATGTTTCTATGGTTATGTGTGGTTTGATGGTACAAAACATAACATAAAATAACAAATAATAAAATAATTTAATGTCTATTATTTTGTACACACATACTGTATATCTGCAGTTTGAAGGCGGAGGGAGGTCAAAACGATGCACATGCTGTAGGATGGAGCTTGATGCGGTGCTATGGCAGCACCATGAATCATAAGAATCATATTACGGGCATTGTTATGCATATTTGTCCATGGAGTGGCCCATCTATCTCCTCCATTAACCATAATTACTTTTATACATGCAAAGTACGAATTATTAACATACGTGTAACCACAGTGATTAATCAACCATGTGCAACAGCAGCTTCAGAACTCTTTTTGGTGACTCACAAGGACGTAAACAATTACGCTGTTTGCCCCGTACACCATTGTAATGCTCCGTGACTTGTCGTTGATTCATTATTCATACTTACGGCATTATTGTTCCATTGTATGCAGTGCAAAATGGGATCATTAACGCTGAATATGAGAATGTGAAAAATGGAAATATTGGGGAAAATGGTGGTGGATATAGTGGGTAGGGAACCCCAAACAATCCCGACTATTAGCAGATAAAGAATGGTAATTTCCCCAGAAGTAATTAGGATTAGCATAATTTGACGGTGCATGAATGATGCATGCATGATTGATACGTCGATACACGCATTGTAATGAGTCCCTTATCTCCGCTCTCCACTGAAGACATTTGTATGGAGTGTAGCCCGAGGTGCCTTCTACTATAGTTCTAGACCTCCGCAGGGGGACTATGCTTGGGAGAACCGTGCCTCGTACACACATTCATACAAGCAGTGGTAGCATAGCACCATCTTGTAGTAACTGATAGAAGATGTTCCTTTTATCTTGACGGACTCCCCGTTACACCAGGATATATGATGTGGCAGCTCACGTTCTCTTTATTCCACTCAGAGACAGTCTGTGTTTCTGTACATGCAGTATGTACGTGTGTCTGTGTCATCCTGCCGGTGAGCTTGTGTATATATGTGTGCTTGAGCAAACCGTCTGCACGCAACTGCACAGCGTGTCAGCCGCCATGCATGTAGTCAGTCACTTTGAGCGGCTTTTAAGCGACAGTTATCGATCGGATGTTGGTGTTGTTGCAGAGGCTTCAAAGCAACGCCCTGCCCTCTGCATCCCGCTTGTGAAAGTTACTCTGGAGTACCTGCATCGAATGCAGCTGCAGTACAGCCTGTCCTCGACTTCAGAGACACATTCTTCAAGCAATGCCTGCACGCATCTGTGTGTAGGTGTGAGTTGTTTAAGTGTGTGAGACGTGATGTCTTAAATTGAGTGTTTCTTGACCCTTCTACTTCTTCACAACTTAATCCTCTTTTTCTTCTCCTCAGTGAATAACAAAGAATCAGCGTAGCCTAGCATACAGCAAATGCACTTGTGAACATACACACCCATAGACACAGCACCTGGTAATTCCATACACACTGTTTAATGTACACAGACGCCACCATATTTAATGTTTGACCTCATCAACTTGTGAATTTGTTGCCAGTTGGGACAAGACAAGAAAATTTGAGACAGATATTGTGGAACGCTCCAAAAACACCTGTTTGGATCATTCCACAGGTAAACAGGTTGATTGGTAACAGGTGATAGCATCATGACTGGGTATAAAAGGGGCATCCTGGAAAGGCTCAGCGAGGTTCACCACTTTGTGAACACATGATTGGATAAAGGATATTACTACATGGGCTCAGGAACAATTACTTTAGCTGTTGTCATTAAACACAGTTTGTTTGCAGATGATTGCATTCTGTTTTTATTGACATTTTAAACAGCGTCCCAACTTTTTTTTTAGTTGTGGTTGGATTATTTGACTATGTAATAATATATCTGTCTGTACTGTAATATTTCTGCATCAATCCCAATGCAATGAGTTTTGTTTGTGGTGCAGTACGGTACAGTTATATATACTTTTTTGGTCAAAATTGTTATTACTAAAAAGGATTCATTAAAGTTTTATTTATTTTTCTACACTGACAATTGAATCAGTCCTAAGGCTAGCAAGCTAGCCCAACTAGCATCCAATTTCCAGTTGCTGAATCCTCCCAAATATTGAATGTTGAAGGGATTTACATCTTTAATTGGCGCATAAGCGCTAACATGACTAACACTGTGTGGGTTTGCTTAAAAAGAAGGCATGTTGGTAGGTGTACATGCTTGAGTCAGCAGTGCACCAAGACATCTCCTAAATCTAAATATATTTAAATATAGTGTATAAACCTTTAAAGGCTTTACTCTTTAAACAGTGAGGATGAGCCAGAATGACTCACTTAATTTCAGCGGTCTAATATTGAGAGTATTGAAGCTTGCACGATCATACATAAGACAAAGACTGACTTTTCCATAAACTCATCAACTATTCTGCCTTATAAAAGCACAAATAGAGACTTGAGATGTCTCCCCGTCTCTCAATTATTATTCTCTTTTCAAACAACACAAGCCGTTAACAGTTTTACCCCATGGCTACAGATGAAACATTCCACATTACAGAATCATTATGCATATATCAGCTACAATAACTGCACAGTGGAAGAGCAAACTGGATCTATTACTGGAGGCAGCTAGCAGAATGTCAATTCAGTCTTCTTCAGAGCGCTCAGCTGACCCCAAATAACCCCCTTCCTCACTCTGCCTTTTCTTTTGTACACACCCTTTCTCTCGCTCTCTTTCTCTCCGCCTTCCCCTCACTTCTTCCTCCATTCAGAGCCGTCTGAATATAGGTCAGCATTCTCTAAATCCTCATCCTGCTGAAAGTTTGATAAGTGCACTCCAGGTAGTAGTGGGCTGAATATTATATTTGTAATTGGGGGTCCCAAGTAACCACCATTGGAGTACTCTGATTATAAAAGAGAAGCAGCCATGGCCCGGAGGGTCACGGGAACATTACATGTGTTCCTGTTAATGTGCTGTTAATATGTTCATAGATCTAAAGAGAAAACAATGTCTATTTTCACCGTGTTGAAAGAGCTAGGTCACCAAATTTGCAAAAAAAAAAAAAAACCTCAGGTGAATGGAGTTTGTGGAGTTTGTAGGTGCTCACAGCATTGAAAGATTTCATTTAAAATATTCAACAGCAACATCTCTTACAAAAACAGCATCCTGGTTACTCTGGCAACGCCTCCACAGGGTCATTTCCTATGTTCCCAGGGTCCTACATTCCCCGTGCTACTCATGCTCTCTGCCAGGGTCCTGTGCTCCCAGGGTTAAGTTTGGGGTTTTGACCCAAACACAAGAGGAAGGTTAATGCGTGTTAACAGAATATTGAACTAGTATTGAACTAGAGAACATAGAACCCTGGGAATGTAGGACCTTGAGAACTTAGGACCGTGGGAACATTGATACGCTAAAAGAGAAACAAGAACATGTGACAAGTTAAAGGGAAAATGAGTGTAGACACATAATGAATGCATTACAGAATCAGTACAGAAACGATGGGACATGCTCGCCTTCGCTGTCACCAGACCTTACTGGAAACCTATGGGAACCAGCCATCAGAAACATCAGACTTTACTGGAAAAAAATTAGCATCTGAGTATTCTCCATGAGGAGTTTTCAGTATTCAGATATGGTTAATTTGAACTGCGGAGATTATTCTCCAGAGGAACGAGGGTCAAAAACTCTTAGAGTCCAGATATATCTTTGATGAATGGTATTCATCCCTCCAGGAGACTGTGCCGTCTGGAGGCACACTGAAGCTGTTATGGTATTTTGTGTTCACCCAACATCTTGCAAAGATGCTTAATGTTGGTAGTTTGTCACCCACCTGTAGTCCCATGAAAGCTGTTCACACCGTGGTCTGTGGATTATCCACAGCACCAGGGAGACTGAAAATCAGTTTCACCACAACCAAAATTGAGTTCACCCTCATTGTATCTGGGAGGAGGCAGAAATGTCAGACAGATACCCCAAACCCTGATTAAAGAAAATCCAAACTGGGCAAGAGGGAAAGAATGGTTTTTGTTACCTTCTACATAAAAGTTGCTGATTAAATATTGATTAAATTAGCAAATTTATAGATTTACTAATGTAACAAAATGGTTGGATTCACTGTCCCTTTGCTGCCTCTTTTTAAAAAGTAATCACCGCTCGGCTGGCTTTTAAAGAAAGGGCACAGTTTCTCTGACTGTCGCCTGTATTTGAATCTGGACTTTTCGCTCTGGCTATTCATATTTCCACAATTAAAGAGCCACCCCTCCCAGCCCCACTCTAACAGCTGGCCATTAATCAGTCCTCGCACTCGATTTCTCTTCCGCCACAGGTTATGATTTTCACATTACTCCACGCTCCTTCACCGCCATCCGACAGGAAAATGACCCCAACCTCCTCCACACATAGACACACACCTCAAATGAAAGTGAGACGTTTGCCGCCGCTATGAAGCAAACTGCACACGGGCGACTTGTGGTGAGAAAGTAAAGGTGTTTGTGTGTGCGCTCATACGCGTGTTAGCATATGATCGTTTGTCACATGATGGGGTAACCACGGCGGCGAGTCTCCCCCCTCCTCATACCCATTACCCCTTTCTAATTACACTTTCCCTATGAAACACTGGATCAGAGGGCACCATTGACTGCTTTTAATCTGCCACCAAATTTTAATTAACACAGACGTGACCCCCGTCTCCGATACATCCCTGAGAACGTCGGGATCACAATAACTCATAAATCACAGCCGTAGATTTCATTCCCTCCGCTTTCCTCCGGTTATGAATTTCCAGATGGGGGCTGGTGGCTGTTAATGTCAGGAAAAATATGACAGAGATGGAGAGAGAGCGTGTTCGAGACAGAGGGGGACAGAGGGAGACGACAAAGGTGGACAGAAAGGCTGCATTTGAGAGAATTGAGAGAGACAGAGTTGAGGGAAGAGACAGAGAAATGGCAGCATCTCTGGTATGCTGTCAACCTTTGAGAGATTTGTTACCGGGGAGAGGATTATGGAGGCTGTGAAATGGGTTTTTTTGTTAATATGCCGGGTGTTGAGGAACACGACGTGGGCCAGCCGGCTCTGCAGAAATCAAAAGGCAGAACAAGTGAAACCTGAAAATGACTCCATGATGTTCTGAAGAATTAATTGTCTCTCTGTGTCTGTGAGTGTGCACATGGGTATTATTTCTTTAATCATGGATTTTTCATAAATTACCATCAGATGTCATTAAACGCCGAACTACAGATAAACATTTCTCAAGAAAACTGCACCGGCGTGTGTGTTTTTGTTTGTGTGTGTTTGCGCAAAAAGTTTGTGTTTGCGTATGCGTATGTCTGTCAGTGTACGTGTGTGTGTGGAGGTGGGCAGGGTGCCGGGGGTTTGTTATTACTAAATCGCTCATCCATGCTACTAATTAAGATGCATAGCATCCCCCTATGAACGTCAGTGTCGCTAATTATCAAACAATGTAGTGCTCACCAGATATGAGAACTGGCAGCCTCTGTAGTCATGTTACCAACCTATTACTGCTACAATTACCAAGTGGCTGTCAGTCTCCTTGTTAGTCATCTGCCTTCATTTTTTCTTTACTAATGTCTGTCTTTTTTCTTTTTACCCCCCCCCCCCCTCTTCTTTCTCCAGGCTATGGCTTTGTGGATTTTGACAGCCCAGCTGCAGCACAGAAGGCCGTGTCGTCTCTCAAAGCCACCGGGGTGCAGGCCCAAATGGCCAAGGTAAGAAGTGTTTAAAAAGAACTTAGAGTCGCCACCTCCTCTTGCATTATCATTAGCACTTTGTTGCGCATTCAGCTCCATCCAGGGATTTAATATCGTGCACTTAACACACTTAATAGATGTTGATGGATCTGAAAGCTCCCACATACAAACTGGTTTTGTCCATAAACACAGTTTTATGGAAAGTAATTTTCCACAGTGCTTTGCTGTTTAATGACAAACTTCTTCCCTCTAATATAAGACGACTCTTAATGTGGGCTTGTAACTACATTTGTGTATGGTTATATGAAAAGTCAGGAGGCGACTGTGGTGCGTGTAGGTCTGTTTTATCTTACTGACACTCTGTGACAGGGCAAAGCTGTAGTTTCATACAATCCAGTGTCAAGACTTTGCTTGTACATGTGCGGGTGCCTTGATTCCAGCGCTTATGTGGACTTAGTTATGTGTGACAGTGTGTGTGTGCGTCGCATTTTTCCACGGCAAACTAACTTGGTTGCCAGCGTGTAAGCTGGCCCTGCAGTAATTGAAGTTTGACCAGCCGCTTGTCCTACGTTGTGCAGTATTATTAGCCTGCTAAAGTGGAAGCAGATGAGACAAGCTGTTTCAGCAGTACAAAGAGGGCCCCAGCGAGTTGCACAATGAAGCCAGGTTGACAGACATAGACACACATGGAGAGGTATAGAGGAAATAAAACACACCAGCAGGGTATGTACTTATTGGATATGTAGCCTCAGTTTTAGCAGGTTGTCAACTGGCTAACTGGGACAATCCCCTTTATTTGTCACACAGCAACATCCACATGCACACACGCCATTCACCGGTGAAATTTTTCCTCCGCCTTTAACCCCCTCCATGGCAGACCAGGAACGGTGGGCTGCCATCCGACCGGCGCCCGGGGACCCAGTTGTTTTTGTCACCATTGGTCAGGTGGTGATCTTTTGCATGTTTTTAGTTTTATATTTTAGTGGGGTGTTTTCATGGAGGATACCCCAGGTGAACATGGGGAGAACATGCAAACTCCACACACAAAGGCCCCTTTCCTTGAGCAGCAGGCAGGCATGGTGGAGGACACGCCCCCCAGCGCCCACAGCGAGAATCGAACCCAGGACCTTCTAGCTGTGAAGTGACAGTGTTACCACCGTGCCACCGTTAGTGTGTGCCAGCCCTTCAGTCCAGGCTCGCAGTGATCATGCAATTCTTATTTTTCTATATGTTTCATTTCTTTGCTGACTATACAGAGAAACATCATAGGCTAAAGCACAGCAGGGCCCTCTCTCCGGCCATCTCTGATGGACGAACCCGCATGGCTAAACCGGGCTATTTTTATACCAGCCGAAAGATTTGCTGGTGTCAGAATATCTAAATAGGTGAACAAAATGTCGGTAGCATTAAAGCAATGAATATGGTGATTACTGTGAGGGTACACTAATTTTCTCAGAAGAGATGGTCCGCATTTGATCTGATCCAGAAATCCCCCCCTTGAAGCCAAAGAAACCCTGATGAGATGGAGAATGGCGATGGCGCCAGTGAAGATGACAGAATTGATGATAACGATGAAGGTGGCAATTATTTTGATCAAATGGGATGAGATCTGACAGGAGGAGATGATATTCCGTGCGGTGCTCAGGTGTGCCATTTCTCAAATGCACCATTTGGCCGTTTCCTCTCCCCACCAGTGTCCTTCTTCCAATATTTATAAGAGGGCAGGCTCTCAGAATACAGATAAGAAGCCGTGCTCTTTGCCCATCTCATTTTAAGACCACACTTTGCATTGCTCCCATTTTCTCAGTCAATATTTTCATGAGAGAGGTCTTGTGTCCCAAAACAAAAGAGCTGACCTTTTACAGAATGTTTGTTTGCGTGTGTGTGTGTGTGTGTGTGTGTGTGTGTGTGTGTGTGTGTGTGTGTGTGTGTGGCCACATTCACAAAATCATTTTCTATTAGCATTTGTGTATAATAGTTTGTTTTTTGAATGTCCCCTTGTTCTGTTCACACAAATGGAAAGGCCAGCATTCTGTGCTTCAGCTCTGTGCTTTTATCACTCTTGTGAGAGATATTAAGGAGTAGTTTGCTTTTATAGACTCCCTCTGCATCTCTCTAATGTCTCTTTACCAGGTATCACTCCCATCACTCTATCAGCTCCTCCTCCTCCACCTCACCTCCTCTTAGTTCTCCCTAACCCCCTTCTCTTTTGCTTAATGCTGTTTTCTCTCGGCACCTTTTTTTTTTGTTTTCTCTGTACACACATACACACTCACACATTCATAAACACATTTGTATTCACATCCACCATGTGTTCTCCTGCCAAACATCCAATGAGTGCAATTTATTCCCATCAATAATTAACAGCAGGCTGTCTTTGTGTCTGCCTACCTGCCAAGGTGTCTCTGACACCCTCCGCTCCGTCATGGCGGAGCAGCGTTCCCCCGGCGAGGCCGGATGAAAAACCCAGGTGCGCACTGAGGAAGGTGTAAATCACAAAGACGATTGGTAACGCCACCGACGACTTCCACAATAAGAGCATTCAGCCTCATTCTCTCGCTCCTTCTGCTCCATTTTGTCACATATATCTCTCCACAACAAAGTAATAAACGGATAGCAAGTCAGAGCCAGAGGCTTTGAGCTCATTAAATAAAACCGTCACAGTAATCAAGTTGTGCCTTTTTTCCTGCCTTTGACGCCATTAAAACGCTTTTATTAAGGTGCCGTATTTTAAACACAGCTGCAAAGGAGGCAAGAAGAGAAAAACAGTGGGAAAGAGGAAGCGTCACTTGATTTCCTCTTCTTCCTCCAGTGTAACAGCCTGCTGTCTCTCTCCTCTTACTCCCCTTGGAATTTGAAATACCAAGGCAGCAGAGATGAAACATTGCCTTCCTTTTGTCTTGCCCTCCCCTGGGGACGGTGACAGCAAGAGGGAGGAGAGGAGCCATAATTAAGACACCTAAAGGACACTTCCCCCCTGCGCCTCCCTTCCTGTCACTCACCTCTACACAAGCCACAGATAAGAGCACTTAGCATAGGTGTGGAGTATGTGTGTGTATTTTAGTGTTCGTCTGTGCGAGCGCGAGTTGGTGTGTGGCTCGGCAGTGTGTATGTGTGTGTGTCTGTGCTCGTGCATTTATGGGTATGTGTGTGCTTGTATTATTTTTGTGTGCATTCACACGACTAATACACATTTGTTTGTGTGTATTTTCATATACCTGCTTGTCTTAATTTGTGCAAAGCCATAAATCCGAAAATGTGTTTGTATTTAGCATTCGAGCATATTAATCTACATCTGTGTTAGTGCCTCTTTATGTGTATCAATGCATTGTTTTATCATCTTTTTTTTAAAAAAAGTCATTGAAGATTTTGTTTCCATATATTCCTGTTTCATAATTCTACATTAAAACAATTGTTTGACGTTTTAGGAGACATGCTTATTCGCTGTCTTTCAAAGAGTTGATTGAGAAGGTTGATTCCACTCTAAACGCTAATAATGAAGCTAGAGCCAGAAAGTGATTAGCATAGCATAAAGAGCTAGCATGCCACTGTCTAAATAAAATACCTTTATATACCTTTTTTTCTTCGAAGACAGCCAGGTTAGCAATTTCAAACTTCCTAGTCTTTAAAATAAAAGTATAAGCTAAGCTAAGCTAATTGCCTCTCAGCTTCATACTTCGAGCAAAGACATGAGAGTGGTATCTAAATCTTGCACATGAACCTGTGTTATCACGGAACTGCAGAATCGTGCATTGGTGAACAGTTGGATGTCGGATAGCAAAACAGTTACAGTGTCACAGTGTTGCTGAAAATGACTGCGCTCATCCATGCATCCATGCACTTGGTCGATCACAAGAGATTATGTTGATAATTACAAATAAACTGCATTTATATTGTGCTTTTCTAATCTATGTTAACCACTCAAACACACCGCTAATTTGGGGCTCAGTTTCTTGCCCAAGGACACCTTGACATGCGGACTGGAGGGGCCGGGGATCGAACCACCAACCTTCTGATTGGTGGACCTCCCACTCTACCTCCCTGTACAAGAGAACTTGATGCAAATTACTGTGGAACGGAATATTTGTCCCACCTCGTATGTGTGTTTCTGTGTGTGTGTCTGTGTGTGTGAGAGATACTGAGGACAGGCACGTATCTGCCTCTTCACACCGCGGACTCTATTCTCTGTGTCACTTTGTTCAGGTAGCTTTCCGAGCTGAGAAAACTGACACGCTGAGCAGACAGAATGATAACAGGTAAACGGCACGTCTAGCTTCGCAGATGCAAACCTGTCAAGCAGCCGCTGGCCTCACTCTCCGCAGGCTGCCATTTTCCCCTTGAGCCAATCAGACTGAATTATGGGAAGGGCACCCTCGATTGTGGTGTCTGTGTCGGAGAGGTAATTCCGCCTGACAGCTGCTTGCTTTCAGACAACAGCCAGTCTTTATGGAAATCATCCCTCCCTATTCTCGCTGCAGTCGGCTTCTGCTGATAACAGCCCGAATGAAAACAAAGCTGTCCTATTCTGCTTTCTTTTTCTTTTTTTTCACTCTCTTTTTCCTCTCGCTGTGGACAGCCTAGAATTAGCACAACAACTCTAACATCCTATGGAGTCTGACAGTGTACATCCTGCTTTGAAGCTAGACATACGGCCAATGTAAACTTATAGCTGACATTTGTTTTCTTTGGATCTGACCAGAAATGCTACAATGCTCCTGTAGATGCATGTGGATTTGGGTTATTTTCATTTGTTTTATCCTTCAAAGGCAAGATCCCTCTCTAGTTTCTATTTTTGAATCCTGGCGTGTCAAATATAGCTTTGCTTTCAGTGTGATATTGTTTTTTAGTTAGAGAAAGAAAATTAACAAATGTCACCCTGCCATTACTTCAAAACATTATTCAATGAACTTATTGTCGCCAAAGTGTCAAACAAATCGACGGTATTGACTCTTGAGTCGGGTGAAACCTGCGGTGCAGTGTGCCTCCATCACTACCCTCGCTCCAATAGCCAATATTTATAAGGTTCACCCAAGCTACAGGCAGACAGAAAGGCGCTGCGTGCCCTTCACTTCACATTACGGTGGAGAAATTATGCTAAAAGCATCATTAAAGTGCCTCCATGAAGTGAATCCCAAATGTTTATGATAACACAGTGCTCGTACCGGCCCATCAACCAGTAGTCACCAGCGGATGCTTCAGATGGTTTAACGGTGTGAAACGAACCGGAGTGTTCGGTCCTCTTGCTCTCTCTCTCATTTATTCTCACTCCCTTTCACTTTCTCTTCCGCCGTCTTTTCCTTTCGCTCTCCTGGGGAAGATTTCCTGTCAATATCACATTTATATTCATGTGAAAAGCACAAACCCCCCTCTGGGTGGTCCACAGTCAGTCAGCAGTATTCTTATTATCCTTTAAAGGTGACTCCTCTGACGTCTTAGCACCCAGGACCCTACGGTTGGGCTCAACACAGGGTGACCTCTTGGCGATAATCAAAGGGATGGCTGACAGTGCTGTTACAGTTGGTTGCTGACAGCAGCTAGCCTAGCGAAGCCTGCTTTCCCTCAATCGCGGGTTAAATCTGGGGAGAATGTAGGGGGAGATACTTTGTGAATACGTGGGATAATTAGACAGACTTTGGGGATGCAGGTGCTCACTCAGCAGCATCACTCACCTAACCGTTCGATGTGCGCCACCTTGAATGTGATGCCATTTCCCCTCTGACATCCACCACAGTGTTTGTTCGCAAAGCATATGGTGTCAGAAAACGGTGTGATGATCAGCACTTTCCCCCAGAAGCTGCCATCGACAAGGGCATCCTTATGATTACAGTGACTCACCAGCAGCTCCACATTTGAATTTAGTGTGTGTGTATCCCAATGATGCCGGTAAGCGTAACATGTATGCTTCAGATGTTTCTTTTCATGTATTGTATAGTTTTGTCCTTTAGCAAGCGCTTTAATGTGCTCTGCCATGGGGACAGTATACCTTCCAGACACTGCATAGCATAAAGCTAATTGTGCTTTCCCTACACATAGTTCTCTCTCCCTGAATGTATAATGGTGCACGTAGGCACCATGTTGCTTCCCTATACTCTTGACTTGTGAGTTTATCTTGACTTTCAATTGCTTAAGTTTAGTTTGTGATATTCTAAGTTTGCCAGTTTTAATGAGCTTGCTGCCTGACGCCACCTTTTTGCTTTGTCTGCCGAAAAGGAAGTTACATTAAGATGAATTAAGGAAAAAAGTTGATGCCTCTGGAAATATCTGCAGTGCAGTGAGACAGGCTGACTCATAAAAAAAAAAAAAAAAGATAGAATCACTTGCCAACGTGTCATTTCTTGCAGTGTGGTTAGCTGCAGCGGGGCTCAGCACACCGTCCCCTCCCTACTCCTCGTGCGGAAGTGATAGTTTTGAAGGGCAAAGCCAGTGAGAGTGAGACGGACCATCTGACGAGCACTGGCTCCTGAGCATCTCTGTTGGCTTCCACAGTCTCTGCCGTCTAATTACGCTTCAATCATCCACGGGAGCGCTGCGTGCGGTAAATTATTTTGCCGAGCAGCGCGGAGACGTGCCGAGCTGCGAGCGCCAGAGAGAGCGAGAAACAGAGACTAAGTAGAAATCAGTGAGAGCTGGAGTGAAAACAAGATGACGCAAAAGGAAAGGTAGGAAAGAGGGTGAGAAAAATGGAGGCAGAAAGTAAGAGACACCGGTGAAAGAGGAGAGGGCTGGAAGGCGCGAGTGAGAGGCCTGCCAGCCATAATGTCGCCTCAGACAGCCCGTACAGCAGGAGACAAGCCAGCACTAATGAACAAAGTTACAAACTTATCACTTATCAGACAGAAAGAGGGGAGTGAGAAAGAGAAAGATGGAGAGACGCAGGGGAGGAAAGGGATAACTGGCAGTAGACGGCATCAGCATAGCTAATCCTGCTGTAGATGCAGAGTGGTACGACTGCTGCTGTGTGAAAGTTTGCGCCAATACTGAGGAATTATTCGGTATTATTGTAATTTCTTCTTTACAATTAGTCTGTCGGTAGGTTGTTTTTGCGTGCTTTTTTTTATCGGTTTCCACTCAAGCAGCAAAAAAGGTTCTAATTAAAGAACAGTTTAGAGTGGTTGCATTTATTTACGAGTGAATTTCTCTATTCTGTTCCCAAATTGCTCCAAAATGACCTTGTGTCTAAATTTGTAGGCCTGACAAAGAAAAGTGAAGGCCTGCGTTCTCGGTATGTTCAATGCTGCCATGCTTGCTTTGAAGCAAACATAAATATGGCTTTTTCAGGGTTGGTAATGGCCACAGTGTGCAGTTATTAGAATCTCTTTGATGTGGCAACTGTGCCAACCTGCTCGCTGTCTCTGAGAATTGATCTGGCTCAATTAGCAGGCCCGCAGAGACGACGTTCAAAGGACCGGGCTTCCACACTCAACACTGACACACATAGACCAGGTGAAACGCTTTGCATTCAATTACTCAGCTGGCCCCCGAGAAGACAACCTGTGAATAGATGTGAATATTGGAAAATCAATGGTGCAGCTTCTGCGTTAAGGAAGGCTTTCACCAAGAATGTTTGCTGTGTTTTTAAGTATGAATTCATCTCCCGCTGCCATAGACTCACTGTGATTTCACTGAACTGCTGTCTTCTGAGCATCTCAGCACAATCTAAGAATGCTTCACTCTCCACTAAATGCGTTTGTGTGCTCCGGTTTTTATATCCTTTTCGTGTTAAACTACGTGTGCTCTGTACACAGTGAGCCCCTTCCCTGATTCAGCTGAGCCATTTCAATTTGTCTTCATCAGTCATACCAATTAACTCAGGGATTAGATTCCTCAATGCCAGCCACCCCCAGTCCTCCCTGTATCCCCCCATCTATCCCTCCACCCATGCTTACTTACCTCTGCTACACAGTGGACACTTTAACAACCGTACTGGGTTTCTCAGCATTCGGCTATGGTAGCAGACTGATGACATACATAAAAAGAGAGTACTGAGCACTTTTCTTTCGTTGCATTTTATATGTGAGAAATACAATACAAGGCTACTTACCTGCTTTCCTCTGAAGAACTGTAATTTTGCCTTGAGAGGAACTCATGAAGTTCTGAAGTTTAAAAAGCTGCTTTTTCCACCTTAATACATGCCCAGTGCATCTGTGAGTAACTGAAAAGCACCAGGTTTATAAAAGCAAGCTCTGTCTCTCACACAGAGAGAGAGAGCTTATCTAAAAAAAACAAAACAAAAACAATAAATCATTAGATTATGAGTGAAGATACAGCGCATGATGTATCACAAAGCATACTCGACACTGTATTTGCATTGATTGAGTTAGAGTGAGCGCATGCATGAATGCCACAGTGATGAATATTTTCTTCTCTCTGCAAGCGTTCACACAGAAATGACAATCAATATACTTATGCATAGTTTTGTATGATTTTCAGGGTGTTATAATCAGCCACAATGATCAACACTAGGGCCACTATGCTTTTTTTACTTATTTATTTATGTATTAATTTCACTGACGTAAAAACAAGATGCAGGATTTGCAGTACCTGCAGTGCATTGGCCGGTTTCTGGGCGGAGGTAAACTGATTTGAGATGTGGAGTCTTGGTAGCAGAGTGCACACATTGCAGAATCAGTTGGTACGGTGGCTGCATTCATTTAATCTAAAAGTACCCTAAAGGTAGCAAACAGTGAAAATACATTTCTTTATAAATACCTGAAAATCAAACTTTTTTTTTTAATCTGCGATATCAAAGACTTGTGTTCTGCGTGTGATCTCTGCTACCAGGGATGTGAAAGTTCAAAACATCAGAAATGCTTTGAAATAAGCCCCGAAGAGGACAAAGCGAACTGGAAAGCAACAATGACAATTGAACAAAGATGGCAAACATTGTAAAATGCCTTCGGAGAATACAATAGAATTCAGTGGGACAAGCAAGCGTTCTCATGTTTTATGAATTATTGGCTGTTTTGTTTTTAGGAACATGACACTAAGATGCTCTCTGTATCACAATGTTATATGCTTTTAAACCTGTCATTGAGAATCCTTTGCATTTTTAGGAGCAAGCTACGTATTTGCTGCACTCTACAGCACTTTCTGATCATGTGAGGTTGCCACTAAGTGACTGCATTAAAACATAGTGCCTTAAATTCATCTTTAATTCACCAGAAAATTTCATCTGATTAACGCGACCCTTCCACTGCGGCGGCATATGTCCTTATGCCAACTTAAAGCTACTACTTACATCCAGTTGCATGCTTGTGTGAGTTCACATTCCCATCGAGAGTCACTCTACATTGATCATAGTTAATGGTAGGTCTGGGTGCCGCAGCACAGTGAGATTAGAGCCTGTATCAGCGCTGGCGCTTAGAGAGTTTTGCCAGACGTAGCTGCACTTCAGTAGAGTTGTGAAGCAGGGGAGGCTGCTGGCTCTTCATTCTGCATTCCCATTTCAGTTTTTTCTTTAAAAAATATCCCAGTATGACAGATCATAGAAACACAGGACTCTCCCGGATGATATACAGATCCTATAGTTTCATGTTATAATCGCCAGTAATTGCGCACGGGGACGCTTCATCGTCACAGGCGCCATGGTTGCTGAATTCCTCCACACTTGACCCAGAATTTAAAAGTTAATTGATTCAAGCTGCAGATTGTGCTTTCAGTTTACTCAAGACCTGTCTCACAGCGTGGGTTAGCCGCACATGGAACAGAATTTTAAGCTCTGTGATTGGATGTTTCCTGGCAAAATGCACCTTGGCGGTCGTAGTTAAGGCCTACCAAAGTTTTTTATATACGCAGGCTAATACCTTTGACTTGAGCTATTTTCTAACATGGTTCTTAATCGTTTTTACTGTGGGTGGCATAACATTGTCTATTGGGAAAATGAATAGAACTTTTACTTCTTGAAGGGGAATGTTCTTTTGTTTGTATAGAAATATTTTCACAGGACATTGCAATTGCTTATCCCTCTGCACTGCTTACAGACATGTATATAATACATGTTTCCTAGCAATTAAGAATAGATTATAGATAGTGCTGTAGATAGTCACCCTTTTATTCACTTAATAGCCTCTTTTCGGATCAAATGCACACCATCAGACATGCCTGCTTCTTTTATTTTAGTCAGCTGTTCTCATATTATGCTACCTTTCCCTGTTGCACCCGATCCCCCTCTTTAACGAATTCCACAGGCACGCCATGTTAAATTACCCTGACTGTTTCCATTTCCAATGGCTTCAATCATATGTGAGAGGTCTGCAGGAAGAGGGAGCGGCGAGTCCAGGCAGAGCAGAGCAAGGTAGATCAGGGCCGGGGCTCTGTCCTGCTGAGGGTTGATGAACCAGCTCTCTGACACCAACACAGTCCCTCATTCTGCCTAATGAGGAAGAGAGGAGCCGGAGTAACGGGTCCCTTTTCATCCTTTTCATCTTGCTGACACTGCTCCCATGAGTCTCTATGTGTGAGTGTGTGGACAGGGCCGTGCTGGAGATAAAGACAGGAGGAGATTGAAAGTTCCACATCAAAATATCAAACACTCTCGATTGTGCGAGATGTTCTTTTCGGTGCGGTGTGTGTTTTTGGAGGTTTTTCGTCCGACACACATCTTTCTTTGCATGTCAGGGAGATAATGAGAAGGAAAAACGCTTCTCTGACCTTTATTTCTCTGCTGAGAAACAAAGGAGGGATCTCTGCCTCGTCTCAGAGGTCTAAATAGTCAAGGTCAGCATAGTTTATCTAAGCTCAGAAGGGGCCTAGCCCTTAAGACCTATTTCCCTGTGGGCTTGCACGCACACACTGTATGTACATACACACTGCGACTTGTTTTGCAGGGGAGATGGGAAGGAAAAAGAGTGGAGCTTGAAAAGGGGGTTGGCATGGAGGATCTTTTACCTGCGCAGTTTTTTCCTCCAGAGTACGGATGGAGTAAGAGACGGTCAGCAGTTCAGAGGCAGAAATGGAGTGGAGGCAGGTCGATGTATGGCACACGGGTGTCTTCGCCTCCTCTGAGGTGATTTCAGATCATTGCCTCTCCTCCAAAGTGTTTTACATCAAAAACAAAACATCAGCACATTCCGGAAACCCAGTCCACAGTTTCGAGCAGGCAAAGACGCTCACACTTACAGTTTTTAAAATTTTTACTTGGGTTGTCTCCATTGCGTTTCACGGCACAGTTTCAGCCGCTTCATTAGTCAGGACGCGTATTAGTGAATGTCGCCTTTAGAAAGAGTCTGTCACGCACATTTAGCTTTTCCCGCACATTTATTTATATCGACTCTTATCTAGAAGTCGCTAAATTCTCTGCTGCCCTTTTTGTCTCTGCGCAGTGTCAATATTTTGTCTGCATGCGTTGTGATGTCTGTCGTGCAACTGCATGCTGGCCTGCTGTGTTTTCTCTCGCTCTCTCTCTCTTTCCGATGGCCCTCTTATCTCCATTTGTCTTTGTTATGTCTGTCGCTCTTTCTCATTCCTCCACTTCACCCTTAAAAGCTGGTATTCTGTCTCCTTCACTTACTGTATGTTTGATGTTTGGCCCCCTAGTGCTGGTTTGTTGTGCCGTGCTTGTGATATGGTGGCATTGTTTTCAGTGTTATCTCAGTATTCTTCATGCTGTTTTAGTGTTGCTGCTGTGTTGTGTGAGGGTTATCTTGCTGCCATCCGTGGTTTTATCTTTGCATTATCTTTTGGGTTGTCTCCGAGCTGTTGTCCCCGTGTTATCGTGTGCCACGATCAAGGTGGTGACCTTACTCCCTGGCAGCATCTTAAAATGCTCCCAGGGAAGCATTGGCGGTTCCTTTCAGCGTTTTCTGACTGACGTTGATAATTGTTTGATTTCATTTCACATTTTTTGGATGCTGCCTGCATGTCAAAATATTTGATTTTGCGTGTTTGTTTTGCTTGCATGCTCTTTAGCCCGCGTGCATGCTTCATAGCTTTCTCTTGGATGTGTACATTTTCATACGCGTCAAACACGTTTAGCTCTAAGGGATGTCTTTGTTTCTGCCAGCGACTGCGATTTGTCTGCTTCATTTGCGTATGCCTGTGTTTACATGGCTGCAAGTCTGTGTTGCTACATTTGGTTCAGAGCATGGTATGATTCATAGCAGATGGCTGCCTCCTTCCAGAGGACTATGACAGCCGAAGAAAGTTAAAACTGAGAGTGGTAGACAAGACAGAAAAGGGAGGGAAAAACCAGGGATGTGATTACCATCAAACCATCCGCTCAGTAGAGGGAGCATCCATCCGCATCCTTCTCTCTGCTCGGTATATGACATAGATACAAAATGTCTCCCAGGCTAATTTGCGGAGCAGTGCACACTCTTCACAGATTCATTTTGAAGTTAGCAGTCAAACAGAATCAGTTCTTTTGCCTCCATATAGCCAAATAAGACAGGAGACCCCTTAAATATGTACTCCAGGCTGTTTGCACATCAGTCGATCTGCTAATGCCTCTTTTCCTTCCCTCCTGCCTCTAATGCGCAGTATCTTTTTGACAGTGACGTTTACATCTTCCTCTGGTGTTTTATACACTTCCTTCACCGAATGTCTACACTGAAGACCCCCTGGCCTCCTCAGGCCCTGCTAGACCTTGTGAGGAATAACCTGAAATTTGTATGCCATATGTTTTCATAGCAGTGTTATGGTCCACGCTATAGCAACTGCTGAACCACAGCACGGAGTCAGTACTCCCTTATTAACAGGATACGTACACCTCATAACTGTCAGAAAAAGGAAGAGGCAGCTTTGACAAGCTAGCTGGTAGGGAGGCACTGCCATCTTGAATAATGATCAGTCTCTCTGAGGCCCCTCTGAGACATTAAGTTCGATGTTAAGTTAACATATAGGGATGCTTTTGTTCACTTCATCACATCACTCCCTATCTGGACTGACTGCACCTTGATTTGAACCAACTGTGTTCGGAAGCAGGCCAAACTCAAGAGGACGTATGTTTTTAGTCTTTCTTTTTTTCAAACATCCTTTCCTAGAACTTTGCCTTTTTAAAATGGTTTTTCCAGGAAAATAATGTAATATTGTTGAGAAAAGTAATTTTTCTGGGAAAGCAGTTTCATCTGAAAGGTTTCATTGCAGCCCCTTTATATTACTGAAAGACAGGTACGTGCTTTTTAGGAAACATTCAGTAACACAACAAAAGGAGGAACATGCACAGGTTTCACCTTCAGCGAGCGAGACACAGCAGATCTCTGGATATTTTTTTCCCTGTTAGCGGCTTTGTGATTAGATAATGCACACCTTTAATCTGAGGTTAGCTGACCACTTCAATTTTCATATCATTCATTTGTGGATGCGTGAGGTTGCAGATTAGTCTTAATGTTAAACAAAAACATAATATCTTGTATTTGGAGATATTATGGGTTTTTTCCCAGATGCAATCTATGTAAAAGACGTGTGCCCGTGAAAGTTATCATATTATCTTTAATATTACAACCCATATTGTATCCATAATGTTAACTAACTTATGGAGCGCTGGACAAAGTTTTGGTGAGCAGGTGTATGGAGAACGGAGACGCAGAGTGCCGCATCCGTGGAAGACAGACGGCAAACTGGTTTGTAATTAAGGATTTAAAATTCACTCGTCACTGGCGCTGATTAACAGAGCTCAGCGGGAGGACATGCCGCTCCACCAGAAACATCTTCAAATGCACAGTAGGGCGCAGATTCTGGAGGTTATTTTCATAACATCTTAGTTCTGATCGCAAGTTAGTCGCCGATCAGCTCGAGCCTACTTTAAGCTTCACGTATCTGCTCTTTGTGAGGCGGCCTCACATGCTCTGTACATTTGTTTTAGTTAATTAATTTAATCTCTGATTAAAAATCTCCATAGTTCTGCATTATTCAATGTTTAATCAAATTTAGTTCACTTTACTTGCTTCTCAGTCATCCAGTAAAAGCTGTTTGGGTAAATTTAAACCTCATGCACTGATTTCTACATATGTTGATGCCTCTGTTTCTACCTGTATACCCACTGGTAGTTGTTAAATGAATTCATGAATTTTTCACATTCACAGTGTGACTGTCAGCTCTGAATGAAAATGGAAATTACCTGCTACTATCTGTAATGGTGTTAATCCCCATGAGGTCTGACTATATACCGTACAATCACACATAATTATTGGGTCTGTGAGCTAAAGATTGCCTTTTGTCATTATTATTAGATTGCTATTGTATTGTTTCTCCCATAATCCATACAATACTTATTGGCAAACATGAATTCCTCCTGTTGCTTGTCACATATTTAGCATTTCAACTTAACTGCGGCAGCACCCGTTAGCCTTGTTTGGCCTGTCCATCAATATCTATTGTTATATATAATTTTTTATTTTTTTTTTCATACCAGATATTGAATATTCTAAGTAAGTGTCATTATATTGTAACACAAAGGTTACCCAGTGCCATGCGGTTACAAGAGAATTAGAGGTTTTGGTTTCATGGTTTACCACACTGCATCTGACTTACAGTAAGATGGCTTCTTTTCCCTCGATAAGTCAGTTTTGTGATCCCCATGGAAATGGTTACACGCTGCCTCAAAAGCTGACAGCCAGACTTGTTGTTGTTGCCTCCAGTGAGAGGGAGGCGGGGAGAAGAAGAAGGGAACGGGGGAAGATGGGATCTGAAGAACCAGGGGAAGTGGAGATGTGACTCCAATCAAATTATTGGCCAATCAAGTCATAACGTGAGTAATTCAAGGCTTACATCGACGGCCTTAATCTGATTGCCCGTGCATTAGGGGCTCAAAGGAGGGCTCTTAGCGAGCATGCTCAGTGGGGGGTCTCAGAGGAAAAGGTGCTTTGATGGGAGACAAGAGAGATTCGCTTTTGGTGGAAGAGTGTGTGTGTTTGTGTGTAAGACAGAAAGAGACAGAGAATCTGTAGGGGTTGTTGAAATGACGCCTGCCTCTCTACCTTTTGGAGCAATTCTGTGAAGGAGAGAGTGCCAGGCTAGAGGTAGTGGGAGGTTTACATCGCCTCTCTGTTGCCATCTGTTTCAGTGCCATTGTCCAATGGCAACATCTCTCATTTGCCCAATTACAGAGGAGGATTATGATGTGTTTGCTTCCTGCCCATGGGCTCCCTGGCCACATCTGACTCATGTTTTTAGGTAGAGAAATATCATCTATCCTCTAATGAGTCCTGCCAGGATAGCCTAGTTGAAATCACATTGTTATTTTTGCCTCTAATGGCATTTTTCAAAAGACATGGTATTATATAAAATATAATACAGTTGCACATTACTTTAGTGCCACATGTGCATGTAGTCAACCCGGACTGTGCAGGGTAGTCTGGAGGATTTTCCGATAACCCTTCGCTGTGATATCCCCGAGGCCAACAAAACCTGGTGTAACTGGTGGGGTGAAAGCAGCTCGCTTACACCTGGAAAAACATGACAGCGGGGCCAGCCATTGAACGGAAAAGGCTCCAACAAAAGGCCAAGCCCTCAGAAAGCATGGGGTTTCCGGCATCTGACACTGGTGTTGAGTGCTAATCGTGCTCAGTTTCAGCATCCCGGGGCCTCAGAGAGAAAAAAAAAAAGCCTGGCATGCTTTCTTGCTGATTTGCATGTGGAGGGTTCCTGAATTAGTGAACCCCCACCCTATCGCACGGACGCATACACATACATATACACTCCAACCTCCCTCTGCGCTTGGGGATCTGCATTGTCGAAACAGCTGCCAAGGGAACAGCTTGTCTCAGAGAGAGAGAGAGTGAGAGAAAGTGAGAGAGAGGAGAGAGAGGGAGCACTGGGGGGAGGGAAGGTAATCAGCTTTTGGAAAAATACTGCCTCTCCATCCCCTGCCAAGAGTTAGTTTGTGTTGTGGCTTTTTTCTGGGCCAGCGTAGCCCTGGTACTGTGGCTCCAGCCACCCACCCCTCTCTCCGCAGTTAATTCAACAATGGGGGGTTTAGGTCGTAAACTGACAAAAACAACAGCCAAACAGAATGGGGTTTGGAAGTGCGTCTCTTTCCGTATGTTTGCGTATGTGCAACTGTGCTCCGGGAGTGCTGAATTTTTTTCTCGTTTCAGCCATATGCTTATTTGCGGGTGACAGTCAGGCGTCCGTAAAAAGGCCTCTTGTTGTGATACCACAGCAAGTATCCATAAGTGAGCAATCACCCTTTTTTTAGAGTGCTGGCAACGTGCCTCCTCACAGTATTGTGGCATGTGTCCCTGTTCACCCACACACTCATTCTCACAAATCTGATTCCATCACAACTGACTGACTAAAGCCATTGTACCAATACAGCACCAGTTGAACAAATGTAACAAGCTTATGCACGGTGGATCTAGTTTGACACACGCCACGTGCCGTAGACCGAGGATGAATAAACAGGAGCGTCCTCCCCTTCTCTAATAAAGCTTGTCAGCTCAAGAGGAAGTGACAGGTTCAACAGTGTTTCTGGTTAACACAACAACCTATGAATAACCTCGTCTCATAAAACATATGGCCCTTCCATCAAGCATGCCGCAAACAAGGCAGCACACGTGAATTAGGGTGTCAATCAAAAAGGAGGTAATGGCAGCAGTGCTTTGGCGTAGCCTCCAATATCAACCTTCGTATTTTCTGAGCAATTAAATATTTAACAGTAATAGTTCCTAATGTTATTATATACAGTATTATTATTTATTTTTTTCCTTTTTAATTACTGGCTTTCATCAGGATTAACAACATAATCTTAATGAAATTGATGGCAGAAACTGCGAGTGCCAATCAAACAACCAATAAAAAGCAACTGTAACTTAAAGCTAGTACAATATTAATTTCCATCATCACCACCTGAGTGCTGCTAAAGTTTCACTCTGGGTTTTAATAGTTATTCTTCAGACAGCATAATGTGTGCGTTACAGACGGCACTTACTGTTTGTCAAGGGTGGCTAAACCTTATGTTTTTGTAATGACACACAATATGCATCTCATGTGCTGCATATTGGCAATATATTACAGTCAAGATGTTTTTCCGGCTTGTAGCCTGGGAACCAGTTAAACATGTTTGACTGAATAATCCAAGAGCCAGTGCTCACCGATGCAACATCAATTAGGCTCAAGTGAAGGGTCGATTAGTCTTCAAAAGGGTGGGGAGGAGGTGCACTGCGAGTCATGTGAACCCGCTGCCTTTTCTCCGGCTATAGGCACGGGAAGAGAGGGAGCCAAGCACCAGGGAGGGTTAGCTGTGTACATGGTGTGCGGATGTATACAAGTGTCCCCTGTCAGATTTTTAATCACTTTGGAACCTTTCGAGATGCTGTACAGCAGCGAGGGGAATAGCTTTCACTGTTTTGCTGTTTAGGGAGGCAGGGCAGGAGGGAGATAGGAAGGAAGAGAGGAAGAGATATGATTCAGATGCTCCGCTGGCTACTATTCACCCTGCTTCTTTTCTCCCTTTCCCTCTCTTCCTCTTCTGTCTCCCCTCTCTTTGCTCTCTACAAAGGTATGTTTAATACATAAGGGCCTAATTGCTATCACAGCTGCAGCTCCTTCGTCTGTCTGTCTGGGTTTTGCGCTGGGTACTCCATCCCTCTTCTCATACTCTCCAGAAAGGAGAAAGGCCATAGTAATGGGCCTCTGCCCTCAGGCCTTACCGTCCTCTGTTTATCCTTCTTATCCTTTTCTCTATTTCTGGTTGCCTCTCCTTTTCCAATCATTCATCCCTCTGTTCTTTTCCCTCCCACCTTGCAGATCTTGTTTACAGTGATGCACAAAAAGTTTTCACCTCACCCACACTCACTAGTACCTTAAAACTACGAGGATTTAAACGGTTTGTTCACCCTAATCGCAACAAAAACAGCTTTTCTCACCTACCTTCTGTGGTCTCTAGCCATGTGGATGCATTACATCACCAAATATCAACCACATATGTTGTTGTGACATCATATTCAAAACCACAGGCATTGATATGCTGCCATAACAGCCAGATATTTCTGCAGATTTAATCCCATTCAGCCACAAGACCATTAATGAGGTGGGGCGCTGATATTGACTGATAAGGCCAAGGGCCCATTTCACATAATTTGTAACATGCAGTTTATGATTTGCAACATCAGATCAATTCCCCCCCCCCAAAAAAAAAAACAAAGCCATACTTGTGACTCATGTATGACACATCCAAGATCCCTTTAGGACTCACAAATGTATTTACGAGTGACAAACATTTGTAAAACGTGACACTTTGACCGTTCGCGACCTGCATGCACGCGGTACTCATAAATTGCTTTGTGAAGCCCGGCTCACATTCACCATTGCAATTTATTTCGAAGGGGTTGGATGGGGTTGAGGTCAGAGCGCTGGGAAAACCATTTCTTTATGGACGTCGCTTTGTGTCAGGGGGTGTTAGCATACTTCTGGTCTCACATTGTGCCTCTGTGTTACCTGGTTGAAGGGTTAGCAGTGGTTGTGCTGCTTTACTGGCTTTCTCGCTGCCTTGTTTTTCACCATCCTGCCTGCTCACACCTCCTCCATATGAAACACAAGGCAGCTTCTCTCGCTCTCTTTCACTTGCTCTCACGCTCTTTCTTTCTCCCGCTGCATTAATGGATGCAAATGGAGGCGTGTGCGGGGGAAAGGAGCTGACATTTATGCCTCTGATTAGAACATGCAGCCCCAACGCTTTGTAATTGATTGCAGTCGTGGACAGCACACACTCACCCATACCCTCTCTTAAAGGCCTGTACTGCTTTCTGCATCATATTAGCGCGTGTACGTGTGTGTGTCTCTCTCTATCTAACACATACGCTTCCAAACACTCAGATGGACACACACAAGCGTTACATTACACACATACATATATATCAGCACATGCCCGCATAGTCTGCCTGACTGCATCCATTTGAATAAGAAGCTTTTAATGGTTGCGTGGTTCCACTTCAAGGCAAAGTCATTGTGGAGAAGCCGAGCTAACATGACTGAAGATGTTGATCCGCTTTCACCGGATCAATGCGCGGGTGTGACCTGTGAACTCGGATAATCCTGGAGACCGTGTCAGGGGTCAGGGTGATGAGGTGATGTTTACGTGATGGGTCGAAGTGTTAGCTCCAGGAGGAAAACAGTGGGAAAGAAGTAGGAGTTTAAATTTAGGATGGGGAAGGTGAGAGGATGGGCAAATATGTGGACGAGCAAAGAAAAATGAAGGTGGAGAGAGAAGAAAAAGGGGAGGTTATGTTTGTGAGGACAGGAGGAAAAAGAAGCTCACCGTGATGTGAAATGGGAGAGCAATGAAAGACTGGGCTGAGGGCAGAAATGTGCTGAGAATTGTGTCCTCTTCTTTTTTTCTTTCTTTTTTCTTTGGGTGTGTGTGCGTGTGTGCCTGCGAATACATGTGCATGCCGAGTAGAGTGTGAGCTTATTTGCTTGTGGTTGCATTTGCATTTAGCCGGCTCACTCACATGGATCTTTGCAGGCTTCCTTCCTATTTCTGTGCATCGCTTTGTATATTGAAACTTGGGTATATACGCGTGTGCATCTGTGTGCAGGTGTGTGTGTGTGTGTGTGTGTGCGTGTGAGGAGCGGCAGGAGAGTGTGGCTAGGTGCTGTACAGTAATTAGCATCACTCTCACCAGGGAGGCGCTATGTGTGGAGGGCCCATTAAACACATTGTGGGGCAAACAATGAGCCACAGCCCTGCTCTGCTGACTAGCATGCTTCTCGTCCTGTAACACACACACACCCAAACACTCCTAAATCATCTTGGCGTGCCAGCTCAAGCACCACATTCAGTAGCCTTGCACACCAACACAAAATGAGTCATATTCAAACATGTCACTCTGCATAAATCATGAGATGAATAAAGTATAATATCATGAGGCAACAGGGCACCAAAGTTAAATAAAAAAAATAAATTCCATAAAAGTCCCCATCCTAACATAACCTGCAGCTTTTTGGTATCACGTAGCGTGCTGTGCAGCTTGAATTAATATTGTAAAGATTTATTCCAGCCTTAAACAAAAAGTTAACTCTTTCCATCCGTATATGCTAAGGTGGGCGAGACTCCATCCATCCACTTCAGCCCTACCCACACGCATTTAGAGACACACTTGAAGATGCACTGTGACACACACACTCACAGGAGCACACACAGGGGTTGAGCGGGGGTGTAAAATTATGCCGCGTTAGCTGGCATGCAGTGTTTGTGCTAATGAAGCTCTCTGTCCACATAGGCTGATAACTTGCTGATGACTCGATACTTCTGCCAGAGAGGTCTGAAGCACAGTTTGAATACTGAAGCAGGTGTAGCCTGTGGTGGCTGTGTATTATTAGCTGAGGATGGTTTTTTTGTTTGTTTGCTTGCCCTTAATGTGGAGATGGATAAACGCAAGCCTGTTTAAGTTAAGCCCTTCCTTATAATTTTCATCAAGACTAAAGTGCTGAAGTTGTTATTTTGCAGTGCCTAATTAATTATTATCAATTATTGGTCAGACATTCAGACTTGTTGTTGATCTCATGCTTTTGCTCAGTTTAACTATTGAAAATTCAGAGTTTCCCACAGAATTAGATGCTGTTATAGCCTATTTGAAGAGTCGGGTCTCTGAGTTTGACAGCGTTGTGTTTAGATCACGGACAGAATAACTTATCGGAGTTAACTTAAATGCATCAGTTTTGGACAAATTTGTGCAGAGGTGTTCATGACACTAACCAGTCATGAACTCTGGATTGTTTCCATTCAGGATCTCGGCCAGCCGTCTTCCTCTGAGGGAAAAACCAGCAACAGTTCTTCCTCTCGTGCATGATCAGGTTTTGATTCAGACTGTGCATAGAGAAGATGGTGGAGGGGGGGTGAGATTTTACCCATTTTAGTAAAAAAAAAAAAATTAGGAGAAAGTCAACATGCAGCAGTCAGTGTTGATATTGTGGTGGCTCGCCACAAATAAATTAAGTTATGTTAAAGAGTGTCTTTGTAACGTTAACCCAGAAATGGACCTGCTCTGCTGCATCATTTCCTATAGCAGCTACAGGGATTTCCATGGGACTTCATTCAAACCCCACCATCCTACAGTTTCCAACAATTACAGATATTTCAAATATTTCAGACTGAATCTGGTCGAAATGTGTGTAAAATGGTGCATCTTTTGTCTTTTTTCTTTCCTTTTTTTTTTTTTGATGGAACGGTGCCACCGCAAAAAGTTGTGAGTTCAGTGGAGGATTTTTCCAACTTTAAGTTACTTTTGAGAGAAGCTGAAGAGTGTAATTATGCAGGCTGAATTTCAGTTTTTTGGAAAGCTTTAGGAGACTCGCTGCCCTTGCTCCAGTTAACACCTTCCTGTCTGGATTGAACCACCGGCCCCTTTTATTAATGGCTGATCTGCTTTACCACCGGAGCTACCGTCACCCCTAACCTGCTGGAATCATCCAGATTATTCCATGCACTGATAGAATGAGGCATATCAATTCATTTCAGTGAAATTCAAGTCAGTTAAGCCCCAGGGTGGCAATTAATTTTCTATGTTTGCGTAGGTGTGGCTTCCAGTCTCTTTCATTGTGTAAAAATAAGCCCCAAACATGTTGTTTTCTTCCACTTTCTCTACCTGTCATAGCTAGTGCGGGCAAGTTGCTGGACTTGTTTGTTGCACATCTGCTTGTCATCTCACTAAGGAGCTCATACACAAGTTGAGCCTGACCTTACAGAAGTGGTGCTTTGTCATTTAGAAGCACACACACACACATCTACACGAAACATTCGAGAGACATCACACACCCACACAGGGGCATACACGCCCCCTCCACGTCCCCCATCCAGCATAGGCAACAGTAATTAGTTAGTGCCCCCAGGACTCTGACAGGCGCTTTCTGACAAGAGGAAAGGGCAGGGTGACATTTTTGGTCAGCAACGCACTGCAGTCATTGTGCTGCATACTTCACAAAATTACCAGAGGGGGTGAGAGTTCAATTCCTTGGCTCAGGCTGTGCTGATAGAGCCTTCAACCTTTTTAGACAACACTTTGCGCTTGGATGACATGCTGGTGCTGGCGCGTGTGTCCTTTGGGACACCGGCACCTCATCTTCTTTGTTTAGACTTTAACAGCCTTGGGAGACTTCAACGCCTCCTAAGCACCATCTATAAATGATACATTCTCCACTTGAATGCTCAGAAGCTGATGAACTCTCACAAGGGGCCGTACACAGTGGGGCTTTATAGCGATTACGTCTGAGAGTTTCTCAGTCTTGATTTTGAGGACTGGGCAGCCATATTAGTGAGGTGATAGCAGCCCTCGGGCTCGTCTATAGGACAAAAAGCAGTAAAAGAAAGGGAGATCAGGAGGAAAAGAAAAACAGCACAGACACTGATACAGAATGAGACAGATGGTAAAGACCTATAAAAAGAGGGAGCTGCAGCCTCTTCATCTTACCTTAATTTTTCTCTGTAAATAAACAGAAATGGTTGATCTTAATGTTTGCCATTAGCTGGAATTACTGCTCCATGTAAAATACCATCACGACTCGCTCTCTCTCTCTCTGTCTCTCTCTCTCTCTCTCTCTGTCTCTCTCTGCTCGGAAAGCTTTAAACACACTGAACCTTGCACACCTTATTCTACTGCCAGCCCCACGCCGCTCAAGCTCGGTTATGATAGCTGTCAGTTTAGATTTATCCTCCTAACAACTTTGATGGATGAGCCAAAATCATGACTAACTGGCTGCCCACTAGCTCCCCAGTCCCATGACCTCATCATCGGCAGGCTGGCAGGGTCTCGACTTTCCGTCATGCCCAACCAATTATTAGGCCTCTGTGGCCAATGCCATCTTACCAGGCCCTCTGGCACTATTCTGCCTTTCTTTCCCTCTGTCTCCATTTTTGTTCATTCAGTCATTCAGATTGACAAAAGGTGTCAAAGCCATTCGCTGCTTTCATCCTCTCCAAAAGCTGGAAAACGTTCAACGTTAATGACTACAGTAACACTGCAGGGAGAAACAGGTCATTGTAGTCACTGCTGTTAAATAATCTTGTACGTGTAGGACGGTAAACTAGCAGTCAGAAACGAGAGACAACAGATATGCTGTGCTTTTAAAAGTCGTCACAAGAAGCCCTTCAGGCTGCACAGAACAACACAGCCTGTGAGCACAGTGTAAGTGAGCAGATCCTTCAGGTACCGCTTAACGGGCATATTTTATTTGGATCGTGGAGAACTGTAGTTACAGTTATCTCGCTCTCATCTAGAATGTGCATAAGCCTTAACGTTTCTTTAGATTACAGTATTTGTGGACTGTCATGCTCCCCTTAAGTGTTATAGACATCGCTACAATAGGTTCATGAATTCTGATGCGTTCATTCATCAGATTTTCTGCACACTCTATTATCATGTCAAGGCTCTACTATCAGTGACCTTGTCATTGGACCAACTCTGTTAACTGCACCTGTACCCCTGTGCAGCGGTGAGCTGTACTGTGACCTTGGCCTCCAGCTAAGGATTTATGGATTTTTTTGATGATTTATTTATATGTTTTAGAATCCCCTCTTACAGCACTGGCTCAGCCAGACTTACAGCTAGAGTCCTCTCTCTCCTCTTTCCTCCTTACATTCATTTTCATAGTTTTCTTTCTTCTGTTCATCAACCGTTCTTCATCTCTACTCTCCATCCTGGCCTTTTTTGCTGGCTAACCCTTTCATTCAATATCTTTTTTCCCTTCCTCCATCCCTCTCCACTTCCCTGGTGCTTACCGCACCCTAACAGCTGGGTGTGTGTATCATCCGCTGTCAGACAGAGGCATCACATCACATGGCAGGTTGGCAGGCTGACCTTGTCCTGCACTTCATGGGATCCACACTGCAGTTTGGCTAATCCAGCTAGCGTGGCTGGCTGAGGAAACATCTGCTATTTTAATTACCAAAATGATGTATTTTAATCCCACTAACTCAATCCAGCGGTGGAAAGCAGTGGTGATTTATGCGTGTGTGTTTGTGCATATGTGTGTGCAGAAATGTGTGGATTTTTTCTCTGGCAATTATTTCAAAAATCTTCCATCTTAACAGTAAAATGGGTGAATTCTCATTCAAAGGATGTGGGACTGAGCCATGCAGAGCAGAACCAGCAAGGAGGATGTCCTTAAAGCTAAATTCGGTCTTTCACTGGATCCTGTGATCTAAATACATACAGATGGACGCGAACACAGATGCAAATACGCACATAAACACACACACACTCACACGTGTGCATGACGGAAGTGGCGTTTTAAAGCCGGTCTGTCTGTGGTGTCTCCCAGTGAAATCTGGCTCTACTACTTAAACTGAACCCAGAGAGAAGTAAACACAGAGAAACCAGATGGTCACTGCTCTCAGCTCTGCCAGTGGCAGCCAGAAAACGATCTGTACAAGCAGGCAGAAATGATTTACATACGGTGTGTCTGTCTTAGATGTCATGTACTATATAGCAGGGATTAGGCATGTGAGGCTCAGGAGTCATCTTTTCATCAAGTAATATGGATATTCAATTTGATGGCTGGCAAAGTTAAAATCAAGGCTGACAGAGCTGAAAGCTGATAATTTTGTGTTCAGTGTGTAGCGGTCAAAGCTACTGTTATACCTGCTCTTGCTGTTGTATGGAAGCAGTGCTTTTCCATGCAATAGAGGCACGACATTATCAAAACCTGGTGCCATGTTTTTCCATTCGACACGAATGACTTTGCTCCTAAGCGAGGCCGTATTATTGCAGGTTAGTGTGTTTAAATCACGCTTTACTGAGCAATAAGGCATGATCAGTAAACTATACAAAACTACAGTTTCTCATTTATGGCACAACCATGTAAGTTGATGTACCTTTTCCTAATTCTGATTTCTTCTTGGCTTCATTTTGTCTCACTTGTTGACTGACAGAAAACTTCTGTTGGCAGAATGTCCTTAATATAAGCCTGATTCACACATTTCAGTGTAAAGTGTGAACCTTACCACACCTTTTATAAGCTCCTTCTCTGTAAAAAATAAATATATAAAGGAACGGCTGGATGAAAAGGCTACGATCCCCCAGGTGAAGGCAAAAAGGAAATGTACAGTATTTTTGAGTCTTTGAACGGGCCATGTTCCTTGGTTTATCCATCACTACGCTCTGGATTACACTCCAAGTCACAGCGTGAGGCCGGTTCTCTCAGCCCAGACGCCATTTTGGCTCTGGCAGAGGTCTGTGTTTTTCATCCAAGCGCTCTGTGACAGAGTGTAATCAAATCTTGGTCTCCTCCTACACAGGACGCCAGACATCTCCCTCTGTCAGCCGCAGGAGATTTGTAGGCTCATCATGTTTTGGTCGAGGCAAGTTTTCTATATACCCACTGCCAGAGGGGAGGCGAATTGGATGTGGATGGAAGGAGATGGTGTAGATGGTGGAGAAAACGTATTAAATGCAACCCCCAGCAGTTTTCTTAGCCCCCTTGTTTAGTTCGGACAAATCCCAGAGTGGCTGGTACCTGCCATGGTGATATATTTGCTGAATTCCTCCATCAGGAGAATCATCCAATAGCTTTATTTGTCATGTCGCTGATTGCTTTCTTAGATTTTTAACTCCAGCTTTTTAATATTCGCCACCATGCACTGTAATATGAAATGTGTCACTGCTATAACACTCCACCATCCATTCTCAAATGGAAAAAGAGCTGCATGAACCAGTGGCACCATGGAAAAACACTCAGTTTGGATGCCAGTGGGCTGCCAGGCCAGTGGTGGCAGAACAGTCGAGACTGAGAATTGTGTTGATTGATGGGTCTAAAGGGGAAGCGGCAACCATGGAGTGATTATGCAGGGCGGAGATGTGTGTGTTTATGTCTATCTGTGTGTTATGTGAGTGAAGCCACACCAGTTGCGCAAGTGCGACTACACGGCATGCATTTGTTCGTGTTGCATACTGCTTTTGTGTGTGTTTTCTTGCGTGGGTGTGCGACTTTGTGTACAACTGACTGGCTAAGTGTTGTAGCGGTTGAGAAAGCAAACTTGGCCAGCACATCAAAAGCACTGTGTCATGTTGGAGTGGCTTTACTCGGGGCACCGCTCGCTCACTGTACTTCCCAGCATTTCAACTTGTTTACAGTGGCACATGCCAGCCCCCCCCCTCCATTCGAAAAGCCTTCAGCATGTCGTTAACTCTCTCCCAAAGGGAAACCTCCACTTTCTCCCTCCTGGGCATACAGACTGTCAGAATCACAACAGAAGAAAATTGCCATTGCGTTGCTTCAGGAGGTACTGTGTCTGATTCTGATACTCCATTTGTTGTTTGTGGGTTTTTCTTGCAGAAAATTGACAGACCTCTATTGCTTTTCACTTCTTGTCTGTTGTGTATGTGTGCAGCGGGAGCAGTGGATTCGGGGTGGAGGAAAAACAGGAGCTGAAATAGTCTGAGCTTAAAATCAGATGTTAAGTCCCTGAGCATTAGAGTAAGAGTAAGCATCCACATGGCCCAAATAACAGAGAAAGGTTATGGCGAAAAAAGCAAAATGAGAAGAGAGGAAGAAAGAAAATTACAAGAAAGCACTTAAGTTAGAGAAAGACGATTAGTGCTTTTGAATTGTCGGGCAAAGTTTCACAGATTTCCCTGAAATAGCTGCAAGATAGCATCTCAGAGGCCTGGGTGTAAGACAGGTCCTTCATGGTGGGCTGTGATCCCGCTGACACCGGAGCCCTCCAGACCTGCCCTGTCATCCTGGGCTTTCCAGGAAGCATCCAGGAAGCCAGGGACCATGCTGGGGTCCAACCACCTCTGCTGGCACAGGAACTGTTAGAACAGTGAGCAGAAAGAAAAAGAGAGGCAGGAGAAGTCATTATCTGTGTGGAGGTCCTATCTAAAGCTCTCCGGGGGAGAGAGGATTGAATGGTTGGAAGAGAGCAGCGTATTGCTGGGCTAAATTTGTTGGTTTCAAAAACTAAACCAAACTGCTGACACAGGGCATTTATTTCCTGTTCGTTATTTTTGTTGTCTAACTTGTATGCAAATAAAACAGCGAATTGAAAAGAAACTGAAGGGCAGGTGGAGGCGTTTGGCTTTCCTTAACATTTATATGTGTGAAAATGTACTTAAAGATATTACTATGCTCCTTACACACACACAGTCACACATATAGTCCCCTGTTGTGGTGAGCTTCCTCAGTTTGAAAGGGGGCTCCCCTCATCAGTGTCACAACCTGGAGGGTGATGTTTACAGCGTGGGAGTGAGTGATGATGAGAACAACAGAGGGAGACGGGAAGGGGGGGCACATGTCTTCCCCTCGTACCCCCTGATGCCTAGAATGCAACAGAGAGGTCACACAGCGGCAAAGACACACACACAACACATGTCTTTCTGCTTCAATGAATAAGGAAGAGCAGAATGGACTCTCTTTAAGTTATTGCACTTAATATTTCGTTGCAGTTTAGTTTTTGTACATAATATTACACAGCAGAGGTTACAGGAAGTGGCAAACCCAAAGAGAATTATCACATTATTCTGCTTTTTTAGCATCTTACACCTTATTGTTTTGGTTTTCCAGGATGTGGCTCTGATTCGTTCTCACCACTCTGATCAGTGTTGCATTAGGCTGCATCAGGCAGCTGGAAACTGGTCTGAAAACCTTCTGTACCCTACCTGCTCAACAGGCCAGTTAGCAGCTGGCTGGCGAACATAGTGCAGCATTTAGCAGCTAAAGAGACAGATACAGATGAGTGAATATTGGGTTTCTATTATTCATCGTGTGGCCAGAAACTTGACTTCAAAGCAATGCTAATGTTGCTTTGTGTCTGCTGGATGTGAACATAAAGAGGGAACTTTTCTCAAAAGTTCACCACAACACAAAAGCTCAGTAACAGTGGTCGCCATCTTGGCATCACTCGCAGCTAATGCAAAAATGGGCAAACAGGTGGAGCGTGGGTGGGTGAGTCATATAGAAATGTACCTCTGGACAGCTATCACAAATGGGAAAAGTAGCTATGGAGACCAAAACAGTTTTTTGTACCAATCTGTAAACTTGTTTATTTCTGCTGTAAAGTTGGGCATTTTAATATGGGAGTCTATGGGGACCGAGTTGCTTTTCAATTCGCATTCAAGGAACTCTCGTTTTTGGCACCTCCGCGTTGGCTTCATTTTTCAGCCCTGGAGGGTGCTGTTTGGTATCCTCCTCCCACAAGAAAATCTGTTATTGCAAGCCTAATATTGTAATTTCTTTTTTTTTTTTTTTCTCTCCATATTGTAATTCTACTTCCTCAACTGCTGTACTTACAGTCTTGCATGTCAGTCTCAGCTGGAAGAGCTATCCCTCCTCTGTTGCTGTCCCTGAGGTTTCTTCCCTTAATATTCATGTTAAGTTTTTCTCCTTTTCCAACCCAAGGCTCTAAGGATAGAGACTGTGGTATGCTGTACAGATTGTGAAGTCCTCTGGGCTTTTGGCCAATAAATATAAAAACTGATTTGACTTGAACCTGGCTAATAAGAGAGCAAGAGCGTGGGCCAGATTGAAGCAAAACAAGATCAGATTGGACAGGACAGAGTAGTACAAAGTGGATTAGAACAAAACAGAACCAAAACCAAAACATGGCCACATGGTCGCATTGCTGCTTTTGTGTAACAGCAGTTGCCTGTTCTGCATTTGACTCAGAGGATACAGAGACAAACAGCGCACCAGCAGCCTAACGGATGTAGTCACGTTTGTAATATGATACAAAGCAAAAATCTCTTTCATCAACGCAGGCGGTAAACATGGATTCTCTCTTCTTCCCCCCCGATCCAAAACTACTCTACCGCCATCAAAAATAATAAGTCTTAACTGGAATGTTGCCAGTGTTTTCCCTTTTTTACAGCCTGCAATTACTTTGTTTTCTGCTAAGGGTTATGTGCCTTGTTTTATATTCTTTTTGCATCTGCTTTAACACCTGAACATATGCACATATAAATGAAGTTTTGCAGACCACACACTTTTACACACAAATCATGCAAGTGTACTTGAAGTGGCATACATGTTGCACTCAAGTAATCCGCAACAGCCTCAGCTTAACTGAAACGGCTTCCAGGTGCACTCAGCCGGCACACACTCCTGCAAGACACAGGACGTATACCAGCACGCACACATGAATACACACGTCATCCAAGGGACAAGAAAGAGACGCTTCCTTCTCCCTTAACAAGTCATTTCACCAAGCCGCTGTGTGTAATCCTCAACATATCTGACAGAAGGATCCTATTGTCACCCAAAAATCTGAGCCTCTTTTATGGATGCCTAATGATGTTTTATCACACTCTCGGCATCATGTTCACATTTCCCTGCATGTTTAAAAAAAGATTAAAAAAAAAACCCACCTCACTTCAGAATACTTGTGTCAGTTAAAGGGGCGATTGATATGCTGTCTTCCCGACTCCCACCCTCCCCCTCTGTCTCTCTTCCTCTCTCCTCTCCTCATCTCTCTCTCTTTTCAAGATCTTACATTTTCACTAAAGTCCCCTTCTCTCTGTTATCATTCCACCAGAGGCTCTCAAAAGGAGCTTTGATATTGAAAGCAGGCTTGGCTTGAAAGGCAAGGGTTTAGGGGGAATGTAAATGCTGGGGGTCTTTTTAAAGGAAGAGATCTTCCAGTTAACGAACACCTCACACTCCAGCACTTTCTGCACTGCTGACTTCTTTTTTTTTTTTTTTTTTTGTTTCCTTTGCATATGACAAAACGGGGATGAAACATGGATTCGTGAATGTCTTTTTAGTCATTTGTATGGATTTGGGTCAATTGAAGCTGATGAAATATTGTGACACAAGTTAAGGCAAAAACAATATCAAAATTTTATTGAGAGAGATTTGACCCATGATGTTCCAACTCAGGCAGTTTGAACAGCAAGAAGAGCTGATTTAAGTCATCACTGTGCTAAACTATTATTTGACTTTTTGTGTGGAACATTGTGCTCAAAGTATTGTAAGGCTGGCTATATATTCTCCATAGTGAGCTTACCATGTTCCTGCTGGTAATGACGTGTTTGGAGGAAACCTGCCCACGGCCAATTTTTCAGAGCTCTCATGGCTTTCTTTTCAAATTCACTGAGTCCAGTTGGACATTGTCAGATATGTCCTTGCCCTATCCAGGCAGGCAGCAGCCACCTGTCATGGTTGCAGTGCCATCACAGATCAGGTTGACGTAACAGGAGTCAAAGTCTAATGTACTTGTCAGCATGTGCAGTGCCCGCGCATCTGTGATGGCACCCTGCTCTGAATCCTGCTGTGAGCTTCTGTTGGAGCTAAAAGACGGCATCCCATGGCTATCCTGCCTTCCTACTCCCACTCTCTCGCTCTCTCTTTTGAGCTCTCTCTCTCCATGTCTCTTTTGCGCCCTGCCAACGCATCACATTCTTTCTATCCAGGCTTCCCTCCTGGGTCTTATGGTGCCACTTCAGCTCTCTCGCATCCCTGCCAGCTACTGCTGGCCACAACAAGCACAGTCGACCAGTTTGTCCCAGTCTGCCCTCTTACAGCTCCACACCCCTGTGTATTTTTTTTGGACAGGAAAACAGTAGTAAGGAAAAACATGTCCGGAAAAAAAATACACACTGTTTCTCCCCGCACTCTCCCATACACGGCCTTCTTCAAATAGCTCTGCTCCTCGCTAATGAGTCCCTGGAGGGTTGTACCCCGCAATCGCTCTTTTCAGACGCCATTACGGCCAGCGTGGCTTCAAAGAGTTGGGTGAAACCATTACCATAACTGGGGACTGCTACCTGCCTGGATAGCTTTAGACATTAGCGAAACCTGCAGTTTGCTAATGGGACTGAATGGACTTGACTTGGGAACAGGAGCCATGGGAGCTGTAGAAGTTCATATCCTGGAGTCTGGACTTCTTTTTTCGTAGGTATTTGCTTTGATGTCTCAGTTGATGTAGATTTAGATGATTATAGGCTGTGCTCTGAGAACATTGTTAAGCAGTGTTTACTCTCTGCTCCTCTTCTGTTCTACTTAATACTGCTTCATTTTTCAACTCTGTTATCAGCCTCTGCCCTTTCAAGGTCACCACTCATGATGCAGATAATTCAATGGCTAATTAAAAACTCATCATCTCTGTGATGAATAGATAATATGATTAAAAAAGTCACATATAGTCTACAAAAACTCACAGCAAATCTCTGTGACGCTGCGATGGTGCTGCTAATTTGGTGGTATCCTCTGCCAGCTGACATGATGTGCAAAAGCAAATGTCAAGTTAATGCAGCCGGTCACCCATCAAGCAGGTTAAATTAATGCTAGGCTGAGATGTGGAAGTCCCAGTGGTAGCTGTCTCTCTGCCAGCCCGGGTGAGGTTTTTCTTTCTGGGATGACTGAGGAGGGTACGAGGGTTCTGATACCCTGCTGTCACCTGCTCACATCCCGCTGCATCTGGCAGGTGTTGCACCCACGGGAGCGTTGGCTGCACTCGTGTGGCCCAAGAGCTCTGCAGGAGCTGTCAGACTGACGGGCTACATCGCTGCTCTTTCTACCTCAACAGCACTGATGTAGACCTGAAAGTCATCCCACACACAGTGCCGCGCTGTACGAGACTGTGCTCTACTACACTGGCTCTCAGGATCTAGTTTTTACTTTTCGTGGCAATCACAAAATAATTTTCCAGGCACTTGTCAGGGGTAGTTCTTAAAGGTCAAACTTGATTTTATTTACTGTACTTAATACTCACGTAAATATCATTGCACACCTACGTGTGTGATGTGTGACAAGGAGCAATTATATTCAGTACATTTAATTATTATACGATATAATGATGAGGTACGCCTGATGAGTCGTCTGAAATACATTTATGCTCTTATTGAGATACTCAGTTCTTACTAAAACAAGATATATATTAAGTGCAAATTTTTGAAAAGATGTTAAATTTTTATATTCCTACACTTTGACAAGAGTCCGCAGCTATGCAAGCAGCTAATGTTTAATTAGGCTAAATGAGCTAAATGCTAATGTCAGCATGCTAACACTCCCGCAATGACAATGTTAATATTCACCTTGTTCACCGTCTTAGTATAGCATGTTAGCCTGCTAACATTTCCTAATTAGCAGTAAAAATAAAGTATAAAATGTAGTAACGTAGTAAAATGTCATCAGTTTGTGGGTATTTGGTTCATAAACTTAAACTGCTGGACTAGATGGAAAGTCATGGGATCACCAAAGTCAGGATAATTCATCATCTCTGGGAATCATGAAGACTTCATCAACATTTGCTGAGATATTTCAGTCTGGATCAAACACTGAAATCCCAAAATGCCATTAGCATGCTACCAAAAAAAGAAAAATTTAAGACAATGCACTTGCACTCACGCTGAACTGCACTGTCCTACACTGTCTTCTGCTGTCAGGTCTGCTGAACAACATGCCCTGACGGAGGCTTAGCAGAGACCAACAGCAAGATATTTGATGTAAATGGAAAACCTGCAGTTCACGGTGCTTTTAAACTGATCTTTATTGCTATCTTTTAAAGGAAATCTGAAGTACAATAGTGCCAAATAGGAACTTATGGGAAGTATTGGAGGGACGTTTACTGCCCTTTGTACCATTGGCCACATAGGTCATCAAGGATAGCCATCTCCAATTTGCTCAATATGTCTTCAGCCATCTTAGGCCAGGTTGTTGAACGAATACACCCATTTTTCAACAATGGTTTGTGTATTTTCCATCATACTGAAGAGGCAATTTCCTTTGCAGCTCAAGTGGCAGTTGTCTTTTGCCCCCTTGTTCAATTAGAGGGGAGGGGGAAAGAGAGCTGGAGGGTTGCAGTAATACTTCTGGTCAAAATAAAAGCTTTTTGCGGAGACATCATGTCATCCATCTCCCAGTAAATGATACATCTTCCTCTTACAGCAGTCTGAATGACCTTGTTTGTGTGGCCCTGTTAGTAGTGAGGGAGACTGCGGGAGGGAGTCTGGAAATGAGTCTGGTCATTGTCTGGAGAAGCAGGCAGGCAAGCAGAGAGATGGAGACAAAGACAGAGAGAATGTGCAGTGGTCTCATCTTTGACCTGCTGCACTCATCAGGGAGGCACTGTGGCACCTTGCATCTGATTAGCCAGACACTCATTAGACCTGACCTTGGATCACGTTACAAAACAGCGTTGAATTTAAGAGGAAAAAAAAAAACACACAATAAACAGGCACACTGTTATTGCATGTGAGGGCGGAAGCCGTTATTCCCCTCATAAACATTTTCTCAGAGAATTAAAGTTTGGGTTGGAAGGAAGATTAATATGGGGCGAGGAGAGTGTGCCAGTGAAAAGCAGGCTAGTGGAATTTAATGAGTTTTGTGTGTCGGCTGGGGAGTCCGCTCGCGCCACGCTAATTACGCTCTGTAACGAACTGAGATCTGGGGAGCATCGCAGGAAGACAAAGGCTGTGAGCAGTCCGGCAGCAAGCGGCAGGCAAAACAAAAGAGCTGCACACACACATTTCGAGCCCACATGGACAGATAGAACGAGTGTGAGAGACGGAGTGATGGAGGCGTGCTTACATTTTTCTCCGAGCCTTCCCTGGTTGCCACCCCCATGTTATGGGTAATGAGATGGAGCCGGAGATAGAGAGCTTGAACCTGACGAACGAGCCTCTCTATTAGGCTCGCCAGACACGTGGCACAAACTCTGGTGGTAGAGAATAAGTTGTGCAGAGACGGTGGGATTGTCAGGATAATTAAATCAACCTCTGTTGACTTCATGCGGTTCCAGCTCTTTAACTAGATAAACAAAGAACACATACACACACTCGCTTAGGAAAAACACGCACACTATAGCCAACACTGCCCTCTTTTGATAAGGAGGCCAACTGCAGCGTTTGATGAGGAAGTCCCAGTTCTTGAAGCAGGTGTGTGTCTCTTTCCTTCATTAAGCTGCCAGTGCCTGCGGGGAATCTAACACTCTTCCCACGTATCAGTGGCCACAGCGCACAAACAGCAAACAATCAGGCTGACTTTCAACTTTGACTTTCAGCAGAATGAAGCCAGCCTAGCCTCCTTCGCTCCCTCTCTGTCTCTCCCTCTTTTGCTCTCATTCTCTTTCACCGTCTCTCTTACAGTCTCTTTCAACTCGGAAGGAGAATTTGCTTCTGGCACAGTTTAAATGAAACTTGCCCTCTTACCAATGGATTCTAACCTTTAATATTGTGGCCCTTTGTTGGCAAGTGTGTATCCAGCTTTCATCATGCAATATGTATCGTTATCACCCTGTGGCCTCCTAAGTCTCACTATGAAATGTTTGTGCATCGCACTGCCCGAAGTCCAAGCTGATGTCAGATGAGGAGATTGAATTTCAACTTCGACTCATTACTGTATATAAATCATGCTTCTGTAATTTGAATGTTTTTCCAAACTGGGGTCACATGTATTGCTTTACCTCACATCATACTTCTTGTATTGCCAACATACGACAGCATTCAGACTCCATCAGGCCTTGTAATTTGTTTGTGTGTTTACAACTGAATTCTGCCAATTTCATTAAAGCCAGAGCAGCCGAATGCGTGACCTCGTCCTCCGCCATGCCTCCCTACTGTCTCGTGTACTCTCCTGCAGCCGATTTTCCCGTGCGGAAAAGCCCCGTTGCCCTGTCTGCATTCCTTTCCAATTAAGCCAGCATCATCTGATTCCAATTACTCTAATTATAGCAGCCAGGGATGTGAGTGAGAGAGGGGAGAGAGAGGCAGAGAGCAGAACATGGCGAGCCTTCACACCTAAGAGAGCAGGAATGCAAGTGTAACCGGGCAGCCTTAAGGTCAGTCCAATGGCAACAACAACAGTAACCAACAACAAAAAGTGCATCACAGCAACAGCTGCGAAGATTTCAGTAAACACTCGCTGTTGTCGGTAATGGTGGAAACACAAGATAGTGACAGACCGTGTAATAACGCAACACACACTTAACAAGGTCAGGCTAATGGAAGGACATGGGTGTTGTTAATCACAGTATGATGTGATGAACACTAATCCCTTTGGTTTGTCTTGTAAAAGGACGTCGTATAACAAATCCCTCCTCCCCGTCTGAAGTCATGTTTGACACCTGCAGGCCCCCGTAGCAATCTCTGATGCTGTTAAACAGAGTGACACCGTTCGTACGATCGTGAGCTGCCAGTGCCGCAGGTCATCGTGTTTGTTTTCACAGCCGACTGCCCAGGAGGAGATGCCAGGGCGCTGGACTGCCCTGCTTTTAAAGAGTTTGCGATGGTTACCACATTTCTCCTTCTGTAATCTTTCTGATTCCCTTTGTGCCTGTCTGTCTCTCTCCAAACACCTTCCCTCTACCCACTACCTAAACGCAGTCAGACATTCATTCCTTACATTTACTTGTCTTTGATCCCACCCCATCTCATGCATGTCTCTCATCATGTTTGTCGCACGCAAACATCCTTTATGTATATTCGTATACAAATGCAAACAACAACTCCGCATATTTGCTGCCATCATGTTAGGATGAAAGTCTTGTTTGACAGCTGTGGCATCAAACGGCAGGGCCTGTTAATGATGCAGACACTCTCAAATTAAGAGCTCATTAGATGCCGTCCAGATAACACACTGATGAGCCAAGGCGGTTTGTTGAAGGATTTATAAAGTAGGTTAATGTTTCCTACTTTGTGTTGGTGTGTTTATGGTGCAGTCTTGTGCAATGGGCTTTGACACAGCTTCCTTGATCACTGCCGCTGTGCTCCTCTGCACGGTGATACAAGCGAGAAGAGCTTGGCTACTGTAATGACAATGGCATTGACCATGATAATGTCCTCTTGAATGGCAATGATAAATGATGGAGTGATTATGTAAATGCAAAAACCTACAGGGAAGCATGTGACAGTTAATTATCCGGAGACACAAAGCAGGTGTTGACACCAGATGACTGATGTTTATTCAAAGTCACCTCGCATGTGATTTTCCTCTCTTCCCTCACTCTCGACCCACGATGACCTCCGGATAAGGTGACCCTCTTCCATCTTGCGGGATGATCGTCCTTTTCTCCGTTTCCCTCCTCTGTTCCTCCAGAGTCGAGAGTTCACTCACTCTGTCATGCTGTCATGTGGACACTGACTGAATGTCCCTGTCTCTCCTGCCAAGACCCGTGACGTCTGTTTGAACACTTCTATGCTGTTGGCTTACAAACCAGGGACTCCCCCTCGTGATTACCCAGCAATCATCTCTCATCCTTTCTTTTCATCCTGCCTCCCATTATCCTGCGTCTATACCCGTAAATTACATCTTCGCTAGTTTAGCTGCATTGTGGTATAATCATTATTGTGATGCTTGGGAACAACTCTGTGCAGTCACACTCTGTTTGTTGGTGTCATCATTTGTTCATTGTGCTTTTCTTTTTGCGATGTGCACTACAGCAGCTTTTAACCAACTCATATCCCTCCACAAGCAGCTGCAACATGTGTACCTGGATGATTTAAAGGTATAACCACTGGGCAG
Organism: Chaetodon trifasciatus; assembly: GCA_037975065.1. Classification (NCBI taxonomy): domain Eukaryota; kingdom Metazoa; phylum Chordata; class Actinopteri; order Chaetodontiformes; family Chaetodontidae; genus Chaetodon; species Chaetodon trifasciatus. The sequence goes on from JBBMOE010000015.1 coordinate 9,043,124, forward strand.
CAGGTCAGGGCCAATCATCACAGCCCGCACCAGAACATCCTCCTTAAGAATTTAGGAATTTTGCTTGTTAATATGACTAAACTCAGCGCTGTTTAAGGATGCTGCTATATTATCAGCGCTGAAATTACAGCAGAAAAACTAGCAAATTAGTTCCTCTTCAAACCTCTCCTCTATTGTTGATGCTGTTTGTTCAGAGTCTGACTTCGCTTTACATCCTGCCCCCTCTGTTTGTGGGCTTAATTACATCTTGTGGACATGCAGCATTAATTTCTGAGGATGTGCAACACCGCGGCTCTGTAGGAACACAGGAAATGTAGTTTAGCCTCCATGTGCACATTAAAGATGAAGTTAAAAGCAACGATATCAGAGGATTCAAGAGCCTTGCAGGGTAATTCAAAGTGCATTCGCATATCACAAGAAAAAGTGCCCGCAAACTTTCAAAAAGAGAGACTTTCAGGTGCAAAAAAGGATATTACATGTATTAAAGGTCTTAAGATGGGGAGCAATGTGGAAGATGGTCCTTCTGTTTCTTTCCCTTCCTCAAATTAGACACATTTTCTTTTGTACATGTGATACTGTTGATTAGTTATTTTCAGTGCAGCCTTTCCATGTGTGGCCACAGCAGACGGCCTTCACAGAGCTACACCAGAGCTTCTAACTGCACTGATTTAGTGCATGAATTTAACATTTGTTCAAGTTACAACAGCATTGTGTCACCACTGCACTTTGTTAACAGGCTTATTTACCGGGCCCCAACTCCACCTGAGCATCAATAAAAGCACTGGGGTAGTTGTGATTGTTTTTACTACGTTTTTATGACCGCCCTCTTAGCTTTTTCCTCCCCTCACACTCTTTCTACATGCCTCTCCTCCTCCCTTCACGGATTTACAAACTTCCAGGCAAAAGAGCAAGCATCTCTGTCTGCCTCTTTTTGCTGTTTCTGTCTCCTCCTCCTCCTCCTCCCTCCATTGTGTCCCTCCCTACCTCTCCGGAAAAAGGAAGCCCCTGAGAGTTTTCCAAGTTTTCACAGAATGGAAGTGATGAAGCCATTGAACTCGGTGGGACACCAAGGGTGGGTCGTTAGTTTGCTTCCACTGTGTCATTAGCGTCCATAACAAACACATTATCTCCTGCTGAACCACCCTTCTTCAAGCCATTTAGGGTGAGAATGAGACTGTAACACGCACCCGTCCCATGTATATAGGTCATCGACTGCTAATGACGCTCTCACTGAAATACACACTGAGGAGATTGGGTTTGGGCTCGGAAACTTACGGGATTGTTTTTGATGGGTCAACAGAATCACTTAGCAGCAGGAAATTACCGCGGATAATTTTTATTTTATTTTATTTGCGTGTGTGTGTGTAATGGTTGCAGGGGCATGATTACGTTTTTATTGCCCACATGGGGTTTCAGTATATGTAGTAGTGTTGTTTTTGGCGGCCTGTTTTAGTTTTAGTCTTAGTCTAGTCTTTGTGTCAAGCTGTCATTTTAGTTTTTATTAGTTTTAGTCACGTTCATACTCTTTTTAGTCTAGTCAAGTTTCAGTCGACTAAAGGTCTGAGCATTTTAGTCAAATTATCCGTGACTATTTTAGTCTTTTAGTCTAGTTTTAGTCAATGAAAACTGTATTTTAGTCTCTTTTTAGTAATGCAATTCTATTTAACCCAGTCAGTATAGCATAAGTAGCTAGCAGTATGGGCAACCAAAATTTTCTTTTAGCCAAACCCTTTTCACAATTCAAACAAGGTTGTTTTATTATTATATTATTGTTACCTTATAGACTGAAGAATGCATCCATTCCAGACACGAAGACGCTCTGATTTAAATTTACAACATATTTATTTTACCAAGAAAAGCCGGCTGGCCGGCCATCGGTCCTGTTCTCTGTGTCAGCTGTCTGTCGTTAACGCTAACCTACCACAGCTGCATCTTCTAAATAATGCCGCGAGTGGGCCTTTTCGTCACGTGATAAAGGTTCGTTGATGATGATATTTAGTCAGAATTTTCGTTGAAGAAAACAACACTAATATGCAGCTGTATGGCTAACAGGCATTTCCAGGCACTGGTTGTTTACCATGAGACGGCTCGTGGAACACAGCAAAGTGTTGATGGTATGAAATTGTTGTTAGTACAAGTCATTTCAAATCAAAATTTAATTATGAAATAAAAGAATATGTCTTATAGATATTAAAAATAATATTACTGAATAATCAGCCTCAGTGTTAGAGGCGGGTGGCATGACGCATTATACCAGTATACATATATCAATACCGTGATTCCACTGCAGGCGCCATCCTTTAAGGTGGAAATTCTGTGTCCAGACCACTGCGTCATAATGGACGTATTTATGTTGAAATCCAGGTGTAAATTTATACATTGTAACCAGTGTCCAGAGGCAGCTGTCACACAAAGGGCTCCAGCATCGAGCACATGGATCGTGTGTCATTATGTGGTGTCTTGTCAACACTTTCTGGTTTTTGTCATATTAATATAACACATGCATGAATTTTTTACACATTTTTAAGATCGTGCGGTAAAATCTCATTGGATTAGATTTTATTACGTGCTGAGATGGGATGTAATTATATAGTTAGGACTGTCATGTTAACACCTCATTAAAGCCAGTTCGGACGATCCCTCTGTCACTTCTGTAAAATGTGACTGTGATACAACATATTCCCAGCTGTCCCAACTTGTTTGAAACATGTTGCTGGCATCAAATTCAGAATAAGCACATAATTACAAAAATCAATGAAGCTGATGAGGTAAATCATTAAATATACTGCCTTTGTACTGTTTTCAATTGAGTACATGTCAGAAAAGATTAGCAAGTTGTTTTATGTGGCGTCTCAAGTTTTTGAAAATCTGGGTTGTATTTATTTATGCATTCTTTTTCTCGCTGTCTGTTTATTTAAAATCAGACCCTGTTTTATAGCAGCTCTCAAGAATCTGTGTTTTGTGAGGGAAGGGGAACTAATACTCCACATCACTGTTTTGTAATTGAAAATCATTGCATCAGTTCCACCACTGAACCTGACTGATGTCACATAAATGTTGATTTGTTCTGAGTGGCTTTCCCCACACAACACTTCCATTATTGCTTTTTTATTACTTTTGTTGTTGCTGTTTTCCATTGAGAAATAATTCTTTAATATATATTTCAATATTTCTGTGGCTCTTGCCTCCACCGCCTTGTCATTTCTCTGCACAGACGTGACAGAGCTAAGGCGAGGTTTTTCTGCCGCAGTTAGACGTATGATGCACATGTCGCGCCGTAGTTTCACGTGGCAGCCTTAGTGTTCCCCGGTGAGTAGTGGCACATTAAGGAATAACAAATGAGTCCATGACCCAGGGTAGTTATTCAGGGTGTGTTTGTGGAGCAGGCAAACAGCGTATGCTATTTGCTTTGCCGTAGATTCATAAGTGAAAATTGCATTGTGCCTCCATTTGCAGAGCAGGTGATGGAGTGTGGAGGGAAACAAAGAGATTGTCACTCTCCTGGTTTCTGATGATGCTGTACCACTCTGCTGAAAGGCTCACACATCCCGCCTGTCATCTTAACACTGAATCTGACTTGTCAACATGCCGCATGTGTCCGCTTTTTAAAATAGATTGACAAAGAGCTGCGACTCTGCAAGCGATTGCCTATTTGTGAGTGTTTTGAAAACGCCTTGCACGCATGTGATTTTGTCTTCCTCCTCATGAGTAAACTTCCATCCTCTGACCCAGCTGGTCCGGTGAACACGTTCTTCACACATGCATGTGCTGGGGCGACACACTGGGGGAGGGGCAAATGGATGCAGCCTTTTCAAGTACTTAACATCCACTACCACGGCTCATTTGACCCGTGGAGTTAGCATGCGCGACGATTTTATGATGCGGTGGACCCCGTCGAGACACTCTGAGGATCGTTTGTGGTGAAGCGAAGTGAAGAAGAGAGCATGCTGGATACACATGGGTTTGAGAGTTTTTAAGTGCATGTCACAGCATATCTGTGGTCTGGGGAACCTAGAGGAGGGGTTCCCAACATTTTTTTCTTGTCCAGCATTCCCCCACAGCCTTATCAGGGGGGCTCGGGTACACACACATTGTGGCCTTCAGTAGATTTGATGGCATCAACATGTAACTCCACAGTGATGCTTCAACAGGTGATGTTCAGGTTTACTAATCATTTCTATTTTGTCAAATTTGAGAATTTGAATTGAGAACAACTGACTTAAAGGTCACACAGGTTGTAAGTAGAGCCTTTTAAAGTTAGTGGGCGTCCAGCTCCATTCACTATAATAACACAGACACAATTGTCAGTGGTCCACTACTTTGAATTTCACAGTTCCCAGTGAAGAACAGAACAAAAAGTAAATTAGAAAATCATAGCTTTTTGTTCAGTGTTTGTTTGTGGAACTGTTTTGAGTAGTTCAATTAGGCACTGTTAGTTCAAGAAGCAAAATTACCTCTCCTCCACACTGAGTAGCTGACTGGAAAGGCCTCGATCAGCGTGAACGACACTGCTAGGCGTGAAGTGCACAATCATCGCAGAAGATCAACAAGTGAGTTCACCAGCAGGAAGGCAAACGACGTGTAAAAGTTTGTGCAGACAAAAGTGACACATTGTTCTTTTTAAAGTGTGTACTTCCACAAAGCCACGAGCTCTCCCACTCGCTCTCCATGGACATAAATTTTGTTTCTTGGGTGAGTGGGGAAAGCCTGCTCCACCAAATATCAAAGCCTCATTTTGGCGTATCGCTGGAAACAACAGTTACAGGATGTTATGTGTTCAGTTAAGTATTCTGTCTCATCTCTGTCCAAAGTAAATGATCCAGTGTTCCCAACTATGTGGACTACACGGATGGAGAAAAAGTTGTGGATTATTTTAATAAGAGAGGTTAAAAAGCAGAAAGTTGGACATTTTTCTTATGTGAAAAGACAAAGTGAGAAAAAACTAAAGAGACAGAAGAGAGCTCTAGTACAGAGTCACCCATAATTGGCAGGTACAGTAGATTTCCAGCGTCAGACCACAAATGCCCTCATGTTGGTCAATACTGGAAATCAAACAGCTGGCCATCATTTCCTTTTAACACCCCCCTCCCCTCTTCTCCAAAACCAAAACCATCACCAGCACTCCTCCACATGATGTCAGCCAGGAGGAATTCAATCTCAGAAATTATATCATGAATGATGCATAAGACGGAAAAATGCATTTACCCCGGCAACAACACAATGAGCTGTTGTTGCAAACACCGTAATGGAAAAATGCGAAGGTTATGGTGATGAAAACGTATTATGAAACCGGGAAGACATTTGTGAATGTTGTCTACTCCTGAGCTGAGGGAGCACGACCGAGGACATAACCACAGCTTATAAGGAAATTCCTCAATATTTCTACAAAGGCCGGATGAATTTGTCTTGAGTCCTCAGGGAGCGTAGCAACGAGTATCTTTGCATGCATGTGTGCCTGCCCACTTATACTATGCATGCATGAGTTTTGTCTCCTTTTGCTGGAGCACAGGGGTAAGGCGGGTGTGCCCGTCTTCCATGTTAATAATGAATTTTTGATATGAGCTCCACATGAAATTTTAATCTCTGGAATATTAGCTCACCGAGGGAGATACAAAATCAAATCAGGGGGTCGTGATTAAGCGGGTGAAGCGCATATCGACCCATTTAAATTCACATTAACCCGGCATCAAAATGTATGAGCCATGACATTGATGGCAGACATAATTTAGTGGTGTTATGTCTGTTTTGCAAAGTGAAGGTGTGATCCCTCCATCACACATCTGTAAAGGAGGGAAAATGGCACTGGATATGGTAGATGATGCTTCCTGGATGTTCGGAAATGTTAACGGATAAGGCTGGTGATTTTATTGCTTATCAAGAAATCCTGTGAAAATACTGAAACCAGCAGTGAATTTTTCCAGTCCACAGTGCTGTCTGTGTATCCTAAGCCTTATTACTGTGCTAAACACCTCCATTGTTGCCCAAAAATGATTAAAAACACATCAATGAGCTGCAATGTTGCACTTGGTGACATTTTCCCTCATTATGATGAACTTGGGCACTGCAGTTAATTTTGAGTCAATCCCACATCCACCGTTCTGGTGCTCTAAAAACGCACTAGAGCACCAAATGTTCATTAATCAGCAGCTAAAATAGTCCCTCACAAATGCACTATTTGCTCCTGTTTGAGAAGCATTTGCTAAAAACCGCACCGCCTCGCTGTTTTAGGAAATTATTCGACTATTGATAAAACGAATCAGTTTGTGTGTATGTGTGTGTGTGCGTGTGTGTGTTTGTGTATATATATATACAGGCATGAATGGGCTTGGGGCTGAGCTCTGCAGTATAGGACTATAGTAAGAGAAGAAGCAGGGCATTGTTTGGTTTGGTCTTTTCATGAGATTTGTTTGAAGCTATTTAAACGTACAGTATCTACTTTCTTCCGCTAGGAGTCTCTCACTCAAAAACTATGCTAACAAATAGTTTGATGGTGTTGTGAAGCAGTCTGGGAGCATGGGAGTTCTTGTCTTCTTTGTTAAGCAACCACCAAAATCTATCTGACATGAAATGTTCACACAGGACTAAATGTTTTAAAGATTTATTTATGTTACGTTTAGTCACGTTCGCCAACTTCCTTCCTCACTTTCTGATATATCATCTGGTGTTTCTGCTGACGTTATTGCAAGAGGCAACTGAATGAAACGCACCATTACCTTGAATAAAATTACATATTTCTCTGGGTTTGAACATTTTTAGAAACATTTGGCATATTTCAAGTCCTCAACTCAACAAAGTTTATAACACAGGCCTCGATCTTACTGCAGAAATGTTCCAAATTGCACATTTAAGTAACACTCAATCTGAGTTTTATGGTCAGAAAAAGGGGCATACGGCTCAACGAGGACAAAAAAGACAAAAGAGTGGCAATAAAAAAATATCTGCAATGAAATTTATTAGATTATTTTATCGTTCCTTTAACTGTACATATCAAAATTCATATCAAGAGTTTGACCTTCAGTGCTCTTTGTTTATTACAGGATACTCCCTGTACCTTTGCTTGAATTTACATACAACAGCAAAGTTAAAAGGCACAAGGAAGGACATACCGAAAGCCAGTTTTGTGCCAAAGCGCTCACCGTGCCTTATGCTGGATGAATATTTTACCAGCTACGCCAGCAGAGAGCAGGCCGAGCCGAGAGAGTTAGTAAAACAAAGCCCCACCGCTGTGTTAGCATACTCAAAGGCTCAATAATGTATCACCCTCTTTTGTTCTTTACGCAGTATCTATCATCTCAGCATAATACAGAATAGCTAAAAAGCCATTCTACATAAGCAGCAACAGGACAAAGATTGACAGTGTGTGCATGTTTCCGTGTACAATCACATGTGTGTGTCTGTGCGTGTATGAGATGCAGCACTGTGCAGGAGGGGTGTGTGTAATTATGTGAGTGAATGAGTGCGGATCTTAAAACCAACCTAAACACCTCAGTGCCTCTGGGCTGCTAGGACACACTTAGTTGTCATTGGCTTGGATTGCACTCATGGGAAGAATTCTGTAGCTGAATAATGTGATGTATTAAGCTGTGCTCGGCAGCAACGTATGGTAATTTGTAAGATTTTTATTTAATCAGGTAACACTGTATTCCAGCCAAATGGAACACTGCGTGAGCAAGGTGAGCCTCTAATCTTTTGCTCCAGAGCTTCGTATTCTGCTCTTTTTATCTTTTGTATCTCGTGAAAAGAGCGAATTTTATCAAACTTCGTGCCCTGTGACAAACTTCGAATTACTTTTAGGTGTGAAAAAGAGAGGTTAATTAATGGGCATAAGCAACCATCTGTTTGGGAGTGGATCGTCTTGTTGCAGCTACTGCCACAAGAGCATCCTAATGTGAATAAATGAAATGATTGATCATTTGCAGTGAGGATGATGCTCCGTCAGGAACTGACTGGGTCAATATAATAATACACAGGAGAGGGGAGGTCATTTTTTGACACGTAAAGATGGATTCTATCAACCAAGCATATGCATACAGTACGTGCATTTGCAATACAATACATTCTTGTCTGAGTCTTATTGCATCAGGTGTCATAGTGAGAAATATACAATGAGGTACGTGCACTGTTAAGTCCATATCTGCCCCACAGCATGCCTGGCCTCATGCTACCTTACATAAAAATGATTCCAATAAGTCTCATACAGTATAGAGATTTTAGATTTTGGAAAAGAGAGCACTGATGTCAGTTCACTAGAAGATACAGACACCCCGAGTTGAGGCATCTGAATCAGTTTTAGGAAAGAAAAGGCTGTATTGGCCTGTGCATCCCTAGTTTCCACCCACCTGTTCTGAGCAGCTGAATGGAAGCACCAGAAATATAAAAAGAAGGCCAAAAATATCAAGATAAAGATTTGGCTGAGGTAGAACACCTGACGTTTCAAATAAGAGACATGTTCTTCAAACACTCTTTGACGTTGAAGTGGCCGCTGGTGCTTCTTCTGCTGTGGATGAAGAATTCATGTCAGGCTTCCCCTCACGGTTACGTGCCCTCAGCACACTAGAAGTGCTCAAAAACAAACCCCAAAAACCCAACCGGAGCTTCCTCTCTAATCAGTCTCAAACCTACAGGTGCACATGCCAAGGTAATTAGAGCAAAGCCACCCACAAAAAGTAATTCAAATTATGAATTAGAGGAAAAGATGTTATCTATAACAGAAAAATTGTGTTTAATTCAGTTCCTTAAGCACTAACAAGCGTATGCCTACATGGTATGTTTGCATCCTTTATCTTAAAGCCCTGCCAATACCCATTTATCACAGCACTGTTGAAGCCATGTTGATGACAGGTGTTTTAGGCTGTTTGTTCAGTCATAATATGGTAATTGGATTGAAAATGGCTGCCCTGGGTGATGGCACAGATCCTCCGCCTCACAGCCGTTTGTTTCCAACAGAAGGTTTGAATCAGGAATGTGGATTTCGTCAGCCCCCCCTACCCCCAGTGTGCAGCAGAAGGACCTCACGCATCACCAGCTTGCGCTCTCGCCGTCTTTCCTTTGCTCTGTAACATGCTGTTCTGTGACTGAGCTCGTCTAGAGTCTGAGACATTTGTGCGTATGTTGGACTGTGACGTGCGTTTGTATGTCTCAGCGTGTTTGTAAGGATATGCATCGGATTGCAAGAGAGAATTCAAGCCTTCAAAGTTTCACCATCTGTCTGGAGGATTTGACTTTGATGAATACATGCAGCCATTGTTTTTCTTCCTGTGCTGAGAAATGTCTCTGCGCTAATGCAGGATAGATAAACAAGCTGCACTTTGTTTAATGGGCAGCAGCTTACAAAATCTAATTCTCCCGCCAAAGTCTCCTGCGGCTTGGCTCTGCTAGCAGCTACGTGGTGTGACTCTCCTGTAAATGGCTGCAGTGGACAGACACAGGCTGTGATGGGGACACACTGTAAAGCGAAGTCTTGGATGTGGATGGGGTTTGAAGTCGAGCGTCGCAGAGCTTGATAACAGACAGAATGGCAGAGTGTTGAGGAAGCACTTGACAACAGCCTGTACAAAGGGAAAAGTGGAATGATCCTGCCATCCGCTCATCAGTGGCAGCAGAAAATGTTGCGAAGCGCTCATCAAAGGGCAGCAAGCTGCCTGCCTGACTTAGCCTGCTGTTGTCTGACCAGCTGACTAGCCGGCTGACAGAATGATAGCTCCTTTGTAGTGCTACCTTTTTGTCTCTGAATTTTCTGGCTCCTCACAAATTAAACTCAAGCTTTTGAAGTGATGCGCACATATGCTCCTCCAACTCCCCGATCCTACTTCGACCTGCTCCTTCCTTCCACTCGGTTGGCCTGCTTGTCTTTTGAATGCATTCTGCAGACTCAGGCGCCCAGAGCAAGATCTGAGCGCCGATCCTCAACCTATATACAAGAGCACAAGAGCGCTCCCTCTGGCATCTGCACACTTGTCAGCAACACATCCTCACAGCAGCAGCTACTGTTTCCTTGCAGTTTTCTCCAACCAGACAACATGGAACCCCATTGTCTTTTGCTTTAATTGTGCTCCTCCAGGCTGCTGGTTAGTCACACAACAGAGCGGCATACCTGAGGGAAGTGAATAGTGTTGGTATTAAACCGAGGATTGGCTTACACACTCATACACATGCACACACGCCCTCGTAGAGTGTGTACCGGTGCTTAGAGGAGCAGCTGAGAAGCCCTGTAGAGCCAATTACACATACAGCTCTAATCTCTTGAGCAAGCTGAATGGATAGAGAGGCGAGGAGACAGAGGCAAGGATGAAGAGTGGAAGAGATGAGAGATGACAATAGTGAGGGGAAGGAAGAACAAGCAGGAAGGGATTGATGGGAAACATAAGGGGAGTAGTAGGAGGAACAGAGGAGAGATGGTGGGAGGGTGCTGAGGTGAGTGAGAAATGAAAAGTGTTGACCTGTGCTAGCAGAGGGAGGGAGAAAGACAGAATGGGGTAAAGGAATCAGGGAGATGTAGTCTGAGTATTGACACGAGAGCAGGGGCAGCTCCAAGCCTCAACATGGCGTTAGATGCAGTGCCCCCAGCCGAGACACATATCTACCTGTCTGACTTTTATCAGTTAAACGGATACAGCCCTGAGAGCCCCATAGGCGGAACGTGAAACTTCTAACGGCCGACGTCTCTTTTCCCTCAAGCGTTGTCAAAAGGCAACAAGAGCTTCCTTTAATGTGTTATATCTGCCTGTCATGTCAGCTGCCTCCTCCTCTGTCCTCCTCCTCCAGCTTTCTCCTTCTTACCTTTTCACTCTTTCACCTTTTGCACCGCGATACATAACTCCTGTTTTTCTTTATTTTTTCCTTAACCCAGATCCTCGTCTCCTTCTTCTTCTTTTTTTTTTTTCCTTTCTGCTAATACCCCCCCGCCCTCCCCTGTAGCATGGTAATGTTCTCAGAAATTACAGTCAGGTAAACAGAGCAGGGTGTCGAAATGAAATAACAGCTACGGGGCTGTCAGCTCTAGCGAGGGGGGCCATCCGTCAGTGGGAAATGACACGTCGGCCGCCTCCCACCCCCCCTCCTGCGCACACACAGTTGGATTCCTCCTGTCCTCCTCGTGGCAAGGTGAAGGAATTATGCTCATCAAAGGCCCAGCGCAGCCTGGAGCATTTCCATTAGCCTTCTACAACACTGGTCAATGGCGAGGGGACGCACACAACTGCCATCGCACACACACAAGGTGGGCAACTCTGGGGAAAAAGATACAAACACAGGCACGGCGTTACAGTGCATAGATTTGATGCAACAAACGCACACACATAATTACTCTGAGATAGGATATATGCACAGGTACACACATGCACACACACACCTCAATTACCGTTTCATTCATAGCCTGACAGCAGAGCGTGTGTGAAGCCTGACATTAAAGGAAATTAAATCTCCTTGTGGAATGGGCCAGCCCATCTCACCTCCCGTCAAAACGCTCCCATTTCCACTCGTCCCCGTAACCTTCTCATCTGGGTATTTAGGGCTTTGTGGTGCGGAACGTCATCAAAGAGGAAACTTAGCGAGGCGGCCGTGCGTAGACGAGGCCTCCCCGTGATAATCCCCCAGCAAACGTAGCCCTCTACTATTAACCCACGCACACAAATTACCGCTTCACGTTCTATTGCACTCTTTCACCGCGTGTGCTGTCACATGCTTATAGGAGAGAGTGCTTTCATTCAAAAGTGTGCGCACTCACTCACACACACACGCACGCACACACACACACACATAATCTCTCGTATCATTGGCTTAGCCCAGTAAGTGAGTCAGTCAGTTAACTCTTTGATCCAGACCTCCTGTCTGCATTGGAATATGAAGCCTTTTTGACATAATCCTGAAAAACATTGCCTCACATAACCGATGAAACTCAAAGGAAAGCACAGCTGCACGGCTACACATACCAAAGGGACTTAGCAGGAGAGTGACACGTGTACAGTCAATTTTTACGGGCAGATTTAATTAAGCCTCATTCACTGCCAAATCCTGTGTTATACAAACGCTTGTGAGCCCTTTCTCGCTGGCTCTGAAGCACATAAATGTGACAAACCTACAAAAGAAGGAGGAGTTTAGTTTGCCCCCGAAGTTAGGTAATTGAGTTCCTGGTTAAAGGAGAAAGAGCTGCGTTTTTTTCCTGCCTTCTCGTCGGGCACCGGCTTTCTCCCAAAGGCTTTAATCAGATCAAACATGTCCTGTCAGATAAGACGGCTAATTAATCAGGGGAGGGACCAGTCTTCTCCTCTGACAGATGGAGAGATGGAAGCAGGACGCTGGTGGAGGCACTTCCTCTCCTCCTCCTTAACCTCTTCCTCTGCCATCAACAGAAAGCAAAACAAGACAGGGTGAGAGAGTGTTGCCTGTGGCGAAGCACAGGGAGCCTGTAAAGATTCTCAAAGACAGTGTTTACATGCAGGCTGCAACTGAAGGATCTCCGTAACCCCCGACTGAGAAGAAGTTGTTGTGTACAGTACAGCATATATGTGCGTGAGCGAGATCGCTTAACATTCATGTTTCTCATCTTTTTGAGGCATTTATTTGAAGCTAAATCAACTGAATTCAAAGTGAAGTAGTGCTATTAACAGATTCCAAGTCCCTTTGTGTTTTAGGAAAGAAGCTGATTGTGTTAAAGTAAATATTGGTAAGGTACATATACTACTGTCTTAATTTTCTCGTTCTACTTGTCCTTTCTTCTCCTCTTCTTGTCTTGTTGCCAGTTCTTAAGGTTTATTAGACTAGACCTGGCCAACCTGTCCATTTTTCTTTAGGATTTATATCATTCCATAAATGTTTATAGATGCATGTCTCGCTGAATTGATATTGTTATTCAGGATAGATACAGTAGCCTTCCTTATTATTGCATAACCCAACCATCACACAGATTATTGCCTTTCTACATGACAATGCTCCTTAAAGGCCCTCTGCTGCTCACATTATTGATATAAACTGGATAATAATGTAGCTTTCTGGCAAGGGAGGTTATTAATGGATTTATTGCATTAAATACATTGAGTTGAAAGTTGAGTTCACAAAGGCAGCCTTAAAAGTTCTGTTCAAAATTATCCAAAACATCTGCGACACCCACTGCAGTTTCTACAGTCTGTCTATAAATAACAGTGAACTGAAGCACATGTAAATCTTTTCAAAATGTTGCAGAATGCATTCATTCATCACATTACACTGACCAGCAACCACAGCATATAGATGGTTTTTTTGTAATATTGCCTTTGCTCTTTGTTAGCTTTACTCTGGGGTGGTCCTGTTCGCTGCTGTTGGATGAAAGATTTGGAGATGTGGATGTTGGATAAAGAGGAGATGTGATGAATGAGAGCTGCTAAAAGATCAGAATCTGGCGGGCTGCCTGATTGGATAGCTCACTCAGTACCTGGGTGGGAGGATGGATTGAATGTAATTTGATACATTGGAAAAGAGCATGCTAACGCGCACGCAGCATCATAAAGATACATAATTGGAGATAAGGATGACATAATGTAGTTTCATTCGTAATTTAGAGAGGAGCTGACTTGTAGGATAGATGGATGGATGGATGGCTGGTTGACTTGCATGGTGGCTGCCTGGCTCAGTGACTGATTGACTGGTGGGGCTGGGCTGCTGTTTCCAGCTGTTCTACTGCAGAGCTTACAGGGCCCTCTGCTACCTCAGGCTCAGCCCACCACCAGCTGTGCAGCTTCACCTAGCAAGCAGCAGCCTCTGGGCACTACAGAGAAAACGCTGTCAGTACAATACACACTACACAGCTTCTCACTCTTCTAACTATCTTTCTCTTTATCTTTAAACCAAACATTTAAAATCGGGTGAAAAGAGACAGAAGACTCCATGCAAACTACTGTAAATATGTACAGCATGATGTTAATACAGACTTGCAATTTCATAATACTTTCCACTCACGCAAGTTCATAATGTAGCCTCCACACTCACTGCCTCACTCATAGAGTCAGAGTGCACAGTGAACTATTGATGTATCCATATTACATGGGAGCATATGAATGTGGGAGTGTCATTAAGGCCAAGCGTCATGTGAGTTCAGCCAGAGTTTGGTTCCACTGTTGGCAGCACTGCCATGTGTTATGTGGCGGCTCATGACACAGAGCTGATGTATATTTCACAATTACTGTGACTGTTGTTGACAGATTATTTCTCATCTTTTCCTCCCCTCTCCTGGCCCTGCAGCAACAGGAGCAGGACCCCACCAACCTGTACATCTCCAACCTGCCGGTGTCTATGGATGAGCAGGAGCTGGAGAACATGCTGAAGCCCCTGGGCCACGTCATCTCCACGAGGATACTGCGGGATGCCAACGGGGTCAGCAGAGGAGTTGGCTTCGCCAGGTACACAATAATAATGATACAAATCTGACATGGAGGCATCAGTTTCAAGGCAGTCAATCCTACTTCTGCTATCGAAGCAATAATTGATCTTTAAGTCGTGGCCTCACACTATACTTGAGTGAAATCCAAATTCCATACTTACATTTTTTGTGCTCAGGTTTCACATCCCTACTCTTCTGGTACTTTTTAGATGCTGCAGCAGTAACAAGGAATAATTTGCAAATGTATTTGACCCAGTTAGTTGTGCAAACACTCTTACAAATGCACACAATGAAGCACACACATGCACAAGGGCACACAAATAGACCCACATACATATATGCATGCATTGGCATACAGGCATGCACTACTTAGAATGTGCATACACATTCACTCTAAAAAGACACAGATGAATCCTGCTTATGTGCAGTGAGAACTTTACAAGTTTTGCCAAGCCTGTTTGGCAACACGACTGCCACTGGATGAGATTTTCTTTTGCTGCCTTCAAATGGAACTGGCAAAGTCTTGATTATGACATGGGAAGTCACGTACGCGATATAATTAGCGGTCAAGTGGTTAAGTCGTTAGAACACCGCTGCGAGGCGACGTCGACTTGGATCGCTTCATCGCTTCTTTCCAAGAAATTTTGACTTATTCCTCAACTGTGTTAGAAAAATTGCAAAGAAAAACTTCATAGAAGATTAAAATTACAATATATTAGCTTACCATTAGCCAAAAAAAAATGAGCTTCCACAGCCTCCAGCTTTTCTGAAAACATCAGCAAACACGTCAAAACTCGTTAACTGTGAGCTTTCAGAAAATTTCCACCTCTGCGGTGGTGACTACCACGACATTCACATGGACTCTTCTCATGAACACAGTAAACACGACCCCATTTGAAGGCAGCGTTTGCCTGTGCATTCATGGATACCCGCACACCCCCTTGTCCTTACAGTTTAGCCAGAGCTGCTATATTTCCACCACCAAGCCTACCACTGAACAGTTTATTTCTTTTTCTACTTATAAAAGTTTCCACTTCAGCTTGTTAATCCCCCAAAGTCATAAACCGCTCTGTCCTTGTCCTCAGCAGCAGCCACCAGGCTCTCATTCCTCTCCGCACATTCCTCCCTTGTTTACCCAGAGGAGGCCACTGACGGCCACAGAACCGCCATCTTGCAGGGATTTTTCTTAATCACCTGCTCTGGCTGAACTCCTCTCCTATTCCCTGCTCTATTACCGCGGGTTACAGCAGGACAGACAAGCACAAACACACACAAACTGGCACTTATGCACAAAAATGAGCATATGCACAGACAGGCTTCCTACACACCTGTGCACAAGCACAATGCATGCACATGTGCACAACACTGGCATTCATAAGCAGACTCTCACACGTACACACACAGACAGGAAGGCAGCCTCCTGCAGGCCAACAAGCAGAGCACAGCAACAACCTGCCACAAGCCACCTGTTCAAGCAGTCCTCTGTGGGAGGAGGAGACGTGATGGAAAGGGAGAGTGAGACGGCAGGAGAGAGAGGGACAGGAGTGTGAAACAATGGCCAGGTAAAAAGAACTAATCATAGAGGTTATTATGAAGAGAAAGAGAAGGTGATGGGATGGAGAAGGCAGTATGAGACGGAGAGAGATTGAGGAATAGAAAGTGAAACGAGCGAGTGTGGGTGTCTGGAAGAAAATGTGAGAGGCGAACGAATGGTGTTTTCGTTAGATAAGGGGATAAAATAAAAAGAGGACGGTCATAATTGATGAATACGGGACAGAAGAAGAAGCCAGAAAGATTCGAACAAGGGAGAAAAAAAGAAATCTATGTATTTTTATGAATTTCAGAGCTTCCATTAGCTGTGTCAACAGACAGAAAGACAGACAGCTGCTGAGGGTTGGGCCATGAGGGGCATTAGAGAGAGTAAACTGAGCTAAGTGTTTGTGGGCCGATCCATTACTGTTATCAGAGCCCATTACTCCAGCCCCAGCACTAATCATTGCAGACAGCGGCACCTGATGCCATTAACCGGCAGCACACAGAGAAAAGCCAGCCTGCCTCACTACCAACCGGCTGGTTTTCTGACTGACTGGCTACCCCAGAAGCATGACTGACCAACATACAGTCTGACCACCAGTTTGTTTCCCTGTAACTTCCCTAACTCTGCAGCCTGTCTGCCTTATTTACTCCTTGTCTACACTCCGGTTTCCTGTCTCTACAATGTAACTGCTGGAAAGAGTCAAGGAGATACAGCGTTGAGGAGGAGGCAAACAATGAATAGCCAGAGGGGGTGTGAGGAGGACGGATAAAGAGCGCTAGGGACTAGCGAGGGAAGCTAAGCCTCAACACTTCCAGTCAGAGAATCACTCAAAACTCTGTGTGATGCATTCAGCCTATTTATTCTCAGGCCCTTTTAAAATGGACAGCAAAACACCCCAACAAATAATCTCACAAAGCTTTTGTTTTGATAATGCGGTACACAGCCACATAAATCATTATTTCACAGGCACTAAGTTGAGCGTGCATTGTGCACAGGGTTGTTAGGCTTTAGTGGAAGACAGCAAAAGCGATAAACAGGTTAGCCGTGCTTCATGCAGGTCCTCTCTGTGTTACGGGGCTCTCCTAAAGTGGAAGCATTATCGAAGCGTTATTGGCCTATTAAGTGCAGTCGTGTATGTGTGAACATGGATTAGGAGCATATTATGAATGTGTGCATACATGCATACAGATTATATGTAAACATAAACGCACTTTATATTCACTTCAGTGAAGCTTTATTGGCATGATGCTTTCAATCAAAAAATGTTCCAAAGCATGCAAATAGAGTAAAATAAATACCACATAGTAAATAAGTCATGACATATTGTGCAATACATGAATAAATAAAACAACTTAACACTTAGAAATTAATATGTAAATGTGAAATGTGTGTGTAGCACTGAGTATTTAGTACTGTCAGGTACTGTAAGCTGCCTCTGAAGTGTGCTGCATCAAATTCAGAATAAGCAGATATTTGCAAAAATCAATGAAGTTGATGAAGTCAGACATTAAATATATGGTCTTTGTACTGTTTTCAATGTCAAAAAGGATCAGCAAGTCATCACAATCTGTTTTGTTAATGTTTTACACAGCGTCCCAACTGTCTCATGCACATCCTGAATGACAGTTAAAAGCCAGCGATTAGTGATCTGCCAAGTAACACTGGCTGGTTAATATCAGTCTTTCCAACCACAGAGGGAAAAAAGAGAGAGATGGAGACGAGGGTGGATACGGGGTCAGTGAGAGATGGATGATGGCAGGAAGTGTGAAAGATTACATATTCTAAAAAGAGAAGTAGGGAGAGGAAAAGGGAGAAAGATGTTGATGTGGATAGGGCGTAGCAGAGAAACAAAAGGATGGACATGGAGGGAAGGAAAGGAGGGCACGGAAAGTAAGAGAGATGGGGCGGGAGAGAGTGAGGGTAACACTGAAAGATGGAGGAAATAACCAAGGTTGAAAGACGGGGAGGAATGAGAGAGACGTCAAAAAGAAGAGGTGCAGACGGGCGGGGAGTAAGATGGATGGGACGGAGAGCACGATAAAGAAGCTATGGTAAAAAAAGAAGGATGAAGGTAGAGATGGAGAAGGATGAGAGACAGCGGACAGAGAAGTTAGAGGCTGACAGGATGATATGAGTATTCTTGGAGGTGAGAGCGAATAAAGCATGAAAATCTGAAAAGCAATGGATTCTGCACATTCCAACAGGATATTACCATAGGCACAGCGATCACTCAAGCCTGCATTTAAAAGCTGCCTCATTTTAATATGAGTCCTTTGTGAGTATATATTGAAGGTCTGAACGGTAACAAATCTACACTAAGTGCAAATTCATGCCTGAAGCGTGTGTTTTTTTTATGTTACTGTGACTTAACGGGCTAATGTTTGATATATATATAGAAATTTCCTTTTGCACAGAGAAAAGCAAGTCGGCGTGGTTCGAGGGATGGTAGTGTCAGTGAGCAGCTGTCAGTCCGCCACTGTGGTCCATGTTGGACAGACATTCATGGTCCCAACAAGATTGTTGGGAATGTGAGATGATCGCCTTTTCACTTAACGACACCAGCAGGTTGAGATTTAGGGCTTTTAGTGAGATGTCTAGAGAACTAATGGATGAATTACCATGAAATTCAGTACAAATATCCACATGACTGCTGAAGCTTCACAAGTATATCAGAGTTTTAACTTAAAAAGTGAAGTATGTCAACATCTGCTGCACGGGTGGACTATCGACTATGAGGTTCATATTCTTAGTTGTCAGTGAAACACAGACATTCATGTTCCCCTCAGGATGAACTGCAGTAACTTTGATGATCCTCTGACTTTTCACATTATGCCGTCACCAGGTCAAAATGTTCATTTGTCCAATACTTGGAGGAACTGCTTTTATGCCTCCACGCTGTTTTTTGGTTATCTGGGTATCTCATTTACGTCTTGAGGGAAAATTTGGCACAAATGTCCGCAGGGACTCGAGGGTGAACTTTTTAGATTTTGGTAGTCAAAGGTCAAAGTGTCCATGCAAAACACATTTTTGGCCGTGACCCAAGAATTCATGTGCTAATTGTGACAAAATTTCACACAAATGTTTCATAGGACAAAATGATGAACTGGTGACATTTTATATCCAAAAAGTCAAAGGTCACTTTCACTGTGGCATCATAATGTTCTGTAAAAACACTTTTCTGGCCTTTATTTAACACCATAACTCAGGAACGGAAGGGGACCATATTTCACATTTGGTCAGATACTGAATTGGTCGCCCACTTTGAAACTGCGCTGATTGTCTAGATCTTCTGTACTGCTGGATTGAGAATTGTAACAACAACATCCACATTTGAAGCTTTGTAGTCCACCACAAGCTCATTAGTTTGGCTGATGTTGAGCTTCAGGTGGTTGGGATGAAGCATGGTTCTCACTGGACATTATTCACTGGAATCGTACATGTCAGTATAGCCTATAACTTCCATTTTGCCAAAAAAATACACTTAATAATAATAATCTATTAAGTTCCTTCACTGCATATATCACTATGGGATGTAAATGCAACTTGACTCTCAGGTGGAGGCATGCGGTAGTAACTCTAGTTAAACATATAGCTGGTTAACACATGCAGGTTACTGTTGCCATTGAAGGCAAGCTAACACGCTGATGTTAACATTTAGCTGAAAAGATGGCATCACAGAGCCAATAGCCTGACTTTTAACTCATGGTCTTGTCAATCAATAATACAGTAATTAACTTTTTTTTTATATTGTTTAGGAATAAAGGTATTTTAAAGGAGCTAAGAGCATGTCAGCATTATATCACAGTGGACATGGCTCACAGTTGGAGATTTAAATTCAGGGCAAGGAAATGATTTTAAGTTATAGAATTTGACTTATATGTGTCGTATGGGGTCAAAGATTAGGAGTTAGATTTAAGCTGTAACTTGCTCACATTTCCTCGCAAGTTTGCAGTTCTCCTCCCAACACAGCAGAGAGATAAGAGATACGTGTGGGCACGCCAAAGTGTGTGCGTTTTTATATGTGTTTGTTGTACTTATGTAGATGTTTTGATGTGATGTGTGTATGTGGGCATTAGTGTCTGTATGCTTATGATGTGAGAGATCAGAGCCCCCCCGCTGGTCAGCTGCTCGGCCCATAGATGTTTGATCCAGTGGCTGGAAAACGGGAGATGAGTCAGTCTGCTTCCTGTATTCTCCCGCTCTGTCTCCCAGTCTGGAAATCAAATGGAGTCGTTACTTTCCAAAATTCTGCCAGTTTTACCTTCTCATAACTTATCTCCCTGCTCCTGCTTCTTCTACATCCCTGCATCCATTTCGCTTGTTCTTTCCATCTTTCTCTGCTTTGTCTTCTCTATCAGGTGGGCTGAATAACAAGTCTTTCCCTGCAAACCCTGAATTTCATTATGAACTTCTGACTCATGCAGACAATGACATTCTGCAGCAGCGAGACAGACAGACTCTGGATAGGCTCGTCGGGGTTGTAGAATGAACAGAACGATATTACCCAGCGAGCAGGACACACTCTAGTGGGTGACTCCTTATTGTTGTAAATGTGTCATCAGCGGCAGTATTTAACCTCATGCTCTACGTGTGAAGGGCCCCGTTGCAAAATGGAAGCAGGCTAGACTGAGCTGTTTAAAAAAGAAAATGAAAACCACTGCAGCACTCCTCTCTCTAATTTATTTTAGTTTACAAATGGTACCGTGGTCTAGATGGGAGTTAAACTCTATCTCATGCCAGAAGTATTTGTATCTGTTTGTGATGCTTAACAAGTGAAAAAGCAATTCAGCATATTAACCACAGGCACTCTCCGTTCGTGTCATCATTTAGTCTAGAGGTTAAGAACGTTTATTCCAAATAACTGCACAGTTTCAACCTTTGCCACGAATGGATCGTGAATATCTTTCGATTAAACGCGGTGCGTCCCTTTTTGTTGCAGGATGGAGTCCACAGAGAAATGTGAAGTAGTGATACAGCATTTCAACGGAAAATACCTGAAAACCCCGCCAGGCATTCCAGGTGAGTCTCCCCTCCTCTGCTTTACATTACTCCCGCATCACCCCTTTCCTTTCTTTCTTGGAAAATCATCACCTTTGAAATGAGAAACTTCCTTTCTAATTCAATTATGGTAATTTCTCATCTCAGATCTGCCGGACAGCTTGATAGATTGTGTACACCGTTGTTTCTGACACCTGAAGCTAGCTGCCGTGGCTGTGGCTGAATAGCTGACGGTTCTATAGGCCTCTTCCTCTACCCATCTCTCCCTCTCTCTCTGTGTCACCGTCTCTCTTCGTCCCTGGTGGTGCTGCTGCTGCAGGCTGGAACTTCTCGGGCAGGAGAAAACCCTCTTAATATTCACACTCATGCCTCTGTGCTGTTCTTTGCAATCTACTTAAGAGCTTGCACTCTCCCCTCTTTCCTCTCCTGCTCCTGCTCTCTGTAGCAGTGTCCTCTCTCCTTCCTATATCTCTTTTCTGCAGTCACCGTAGACAGTGGAACAAGCTGGCCAAGGAGAAAACAGGCAGGGGAAAGGTTGGGAGAAAGACTGTCACAAAATGGAGACAGATGTAGAGACAAGATTGTACCGCACTGTGTGTTAGCACAGAAGTTTGCCTTTTATTCGGACATGACATCGGTGTCCCAAAAGTTTAAAACAAAAGGAGACAAAGCATTGGAAATGTTGGAAACAGAGCAAGTCTCTAAGGGAGGACGGGTGACAAGAGGTGGTTGCAAAAAGAAAAGTGAGGTGGAAGGAGAGGAAAGATATGAAAGAAGGAGTCAGAGGAAAAGGCCAGGATGAAGAAAAAACATGCTGCCTAAGCACTTTTGGGGCCAGGTGCTGCAGCGCTCGGAGCCTCCCATGCGTCCCAGCAGGACGTGGGGCAATGCCCAGCAGATCTCCTTCACCCCTGTGGCAATTTTATTAACCATACTCACACCTCCAACCAGCACCACAGAAACAGACCCATAAATCGCTCTCGACTATCCAGTAATATCTCAGAGAGACTCGATTTAGATTCTCCATATATGCTTAGCCACTGCATAGCCAGCGGCCATTAAAGGCAAGGTGAGTGGTTATATTGAAGTTGAGCCGTAATAGGAAACCTTTAAAGCTGTAATATCAGGCTGACCTTCCCCTTTAAGGGTCTATCTCCCGGCCGCTCAGGCTTTATTATTGTTAATGGATTGTTCAGGCTTGTGCCAAGCATGAAGATTTACTGCCCTGATCGAGGAAATCCTTCTGTGGAATTAAGAATGGTTAAGTTTACAAGGTCTGCTCTGGTCTGGTGCTACTGTGGTCCCTCCGAAAGGGTCCATGAAATCTCCCTTTTCCGTTGATGCCTGCCTGTGTGCACACACGACTGGCTGTTGCTAAAGCTATCACTGTTTCTTGTGCTGTTCCCATTTGTAATATGAGGTAACACAGACGATAATCAAACACTCGCTTTATTGTAACCTGGGTCTTATTTTGGTACTTTTGGCCACTATTTCTATCACGTAGGATGACAGTTGTACTCACCAGAGTAATTGCTGAGATTTGGAAATCTTTTGACATTGTTACAGCAAAGCCTGACAGGGCAAGAAACACAAGCAGCCAGATGATCAGACAGGCTGTTAACAGGCCAACAGGCTGTCTAGATTATATAAGCCACTTCATTTGGAGGTAAACCAACAAAGAGCCCACCCAAAATATCAATAAAATTTACATGGGACACAAAACCTCATTTACACATCTCATAAATTGACTTGGTGACTCTGATGTTAGTATTACTGATAGGAACGACGTCTAAAACTTAAAAGCTGATGTCCAAATTGTAATAAAAAAAAGAGTTAGTGTTTGAGTCTGCATATATCGACTTTTCTCCCTCAGATGTTGGGAAAAAAACTCCCTCCCTGTCATTCCTTTGATTCTTTTTTCCCTAGTTTTGAGTTTATTAAAGGGTGGGGGTAGAGGAAGTGTACTTTTTTCCGCTTTCTGACACTGTCCATGTTGATATGCTGTGTGCTAAATTGAGATCTCTGGACATTCCTCTGTTATCAAACTCAGATGTTCCTCTGCGGAGGACCCCCGAGGCTATTTCTGTTCCTCACACCAGCAGCAAATGGCCCTTTGTGTATGCGTATTTGTGCGTGCGTGTATGTACAAGTGTGTAAGTTATGTGTTCTCACCACTTTGTATTTGTTTCTGCTTTCTGATTCATGCTTGCATATTTAAATTTATGCATTTCAGAGCGTGAACACATACATACTGTATTTGTGTGCTGACAGAGTCCGTGTCAGTGTGTGTGTGTTTGTGTGTGTCATGTTAGTGGTATTTCCCCAGAGCCCCTTGCTATGCAGGGCAGCTTCTTCATCCATCCCGCTTTGACAGCTCAGCGGCACCCCCCGGGGGCCCTCGCCACACGCAGGACCGTGTGTGTGTGTGTGCACGTGCATGGGTATGCTTGTGTGACAGCTATGACTACTACACTGCGTGAGCCTTGACACACACATGCACAAACCACATAAGCACAAATATAGTCATGCACCACTAACTTTGACCTGAATGGAATGTCAACATCCATATAATGCTAATGAAATCCTTTTTTTCCACCATTTAGCATTTGAAACACAGCCCACAGACATGCGCAAAAAAGCTGTGGTAGTAGCACACACACGCCAACACTCACCACACCACAACACTTTCAACATGCATGCAAGCGCATACACGTGCACAAACTCTTCTCAGTGTACCAAGCTTGTTCACCAATCCTCTCAAGTCCACATCTGACATGCCTCTGCATTTCCGGCTTAGCCATTCAGTCACACTGTGTCAAAAGGTGTGTGTGTGTGTGTGTGTGTGTGTTAAGGGAGTTGATCTTGTTATAGTTACCCTCCTCTACTCATGGTGTGTCCAGTGACATACAAAGGGAAATTGAGTTGTAACCTTGCTGTCCCATAACAGGTAGTAAATATGTGCACGTTAAATTCAACTGACCACAGGAAAATAATGAGAGAGGAAGTTACCATATTGGCAGGAAGTTAACGTTGAATTGCAGACAATGCAATGACACAGAGAGGAGGAACATACAGAACAGAAGATTGTGGAGATGCTAGCAGATGGCACTTAATGGCACCATAGACAGCTTCCATACACGTCCTGTTGAAGTTTAATGTAATAACATCTAACATCCTTATGATTACATGTTGACTTGACGTACAGTGTGAGGAGATGATAGCAGATGGTGGCTAATGATACTTAAACAGCTTCCCTATTCTTACTGTTAACTTCTGAATTGTCAAGTGGTTATATGTGTTATTTAGATACAATATGGTTTAATTCACTTTTGATAGGCAGCATGAACAGTATGTGTGTTGTTTTATCAACACTTTAACGGCTACATAAGTAGCTAGTACCTGTTATATCCTTTATAAGCAATAAAACACACCATCGGGGGTGTTTGGAACTTGAATTTAGAAGTTCTACCGAAACAAGTGCTACGGCACTTGCATATAGATGCATTTAATCAGGTATCCAGGTCAGGTTTGTTTGGTGAGCCCTGGTTGATATGAGAGGTGCGTAGCTTTCGCCCAACAAGCCAGTCACCGAGGCCTGCTCCAGCCGCTCTGCTCTGCCCACGTCTGATTGCGATTCAGAGAGAGGGACATGATCGATAGCCCTGATGGAGCACTACAGCTGTTTAGCTATTCTGTGCAATGCGGCAGCCGCTCTCCCTGTCGCTGTTGTCGGCTGTGAGTGTGCATACGCCCGCACACAGATACAAAGTCATTGACATGCTGCACACATGCGCACGGATGAAGTACATGTATGCCAAAATGTGCACGGACGTGCTTATGTGTCTTCGCCGATGGACATTTACGTGCAACAGTGCACATGCGGACATGTGCACACTGTACATGCATATAAAGGAGCATAGGTTACACACACTTGTGTAGATCGGCTTATGCACTCATGTTGACACAATAAACTCCTTTCTGAGAAATGATCAACTTTGTAGTTGGAGGTGAGAATAAAGAGTTATCCTTGTTTTTCAGTGGATGTGGATTTACTCAATACACAAAATAAATGGAATTTATGAAATGTTACTACAGCAATAAACCATACTGAAGTGAGCCCAACAGGGACGCATTATGATTTACACTGCAACCCTGAGCTCTGGGAAAGTCAAAGGAAGCGCAGATAAAAAGTGATTTAATCCGCGGGCTCCACTGAGCCTTGCTGATTAAAGCCCTTCGTCCCACAATGCATTAAACAGCTTAGAGATGACACCCTATGGTAAATGTAATTTGAACCGGAGATACATTAGCTATTGTTTGGTTTTGGCAGGTGAGTAATCTCATGCACATGCCATATTGTGTGTCTTCCATGGCAGACAGGAAATTGATAACATTTGATACATCGTCTGTGCTCTGCTGTGCTGTGCTGCTCAGGCAAATCACTGCTCTTTGTACAATTTAACTTAATTTCATTGTCAACAATCAAACAACAGCTAAATAAACAAGAAGGTGCATTCTCAGAGGGGATAGATACAGGTAGTGTTGAGCGTTGCCAAACGACAGCACCAGACTTTGATGGATCCAGCATTCTCATGAATGTCTAACTGTGCAAACAGAGATTCAGTCCAGACTGAATGTGCTGTAACGCTGCAGCCTCTTCCTTTTCACTTCCGTTGTTGTTGCTTGCTCCATTGTCATGCTGCCAATATGGCAGCAGAGCTGAGAGTCGGCTCCAATATTGTCCAATAGATGCTGGATAAATAATGGAAACCACATCAGGAAGCAGCCACAGTGGCCCTGGGAGATGGAACCAAACGGAAACATGCAATATGTACAAGCTTTCCTGCTTCTTTTTTTTTTTTTTACTACACCCTGGTATTTCTCTGTAAAACCTTACCTGTTTTCACAATTTCTTGTCAAACCAGAGAGTGACTTTCTCTGTCTCGCAGTTCAAAAGCACCCTATTCTAAAAAGTTTATTTAAGCCACCAGCAAAAGCCGTATTGAATGTGAATATGGGTGTGATTACAATCCCAATCAAGCTCCCTCTTTTTCCTGATTCACCTCCCTGATCTGTCAGAGATCCAGGTGACATCCAGGCTATGTGGGACCACCGCAGCTGTCAGGCTTGTGCCAGATAGCGTTCAAAGTGGCCGCTATTCAGTAAGACCCCCTTTAAAGAAAACACAGCATAGACCAAAAGACAGTTCTGAACTCCAAGTGCTGGCCCGCTGACACATCCCGTCATTATGTGCAAGAACACCAGGCCTGTGCCACTGAGGGTAGGGGAGCTGTTGCTGGGGGTGCTGTTGCAGAAAAAGATTCCCTCCCTGTTGGCATCCTTACCAAGGCAACGGTGCCAAGATAGCAGAGACAGCCCACGGTATTAAAACGTCCCTCGCTGAATTAAGGCAAGTCCCAAATCACTTGGTAAGTCACAAAAAGCCCTTCTGAAACTGTCAGTCATACTTGAGTAATCCATGTTAATTTCTGCAATCCCTCCCACATTCCCCTGGCTAATAACTGGCCTGTCAGCAGGCCCATTTCTCCCCCCTATGGCGAGCAGATTTAACGTGCAGCCAAGTAGGTTGGTGGCTTGGCTGTCAGAGTGTCTCAGACATGGCTGCTTCTCCAAGCATGCCAAGGCACGTTTTTTTCCCATGATGCATCTGTGTGTCATGTGTGGGTGCTGATCTGTTAATTGTTTATATGTAATGTTTTCCTTCCTCTTTTCTGACAGAAACAAAAGGTCAAATCCATTATGTATTGATAATTCATTTACTGCCGCTGTCACCCAGTGTAAACCGGCCATATTTCTGTCTCTGTTTGTGATACACAATGACAATCAGACAGCTTTTCAATATCCACTGCCACGGATAATAATTAGCCACCAAAACTCCCTTTCAAATGCACTTCTCAGGATATTGCATTGTAATGAAATCTGTCCTCCACGCACAAACCTTCCACCCCCCACCCCTGACTTCACCCGGCTCCCATTAGAGGCAGGACACACAGGAAGTTATTATTGGCATTCCCAGTAAATCAGACAGCTTCCTGAAAAAGGATCAATTTCCCCCGATGCACTTTCTCATTATAACCTTATCTCGCCCACAGACAATAATCTGGATTTGTCACGCTTTGTTTGTTTTGCCAGTGAACTGTATCAATCATGAGTGAAGCCAACGGTTAGCTCAGAGAGGAGGAGGAGGAGGAGAGAGAGAGGAGCCACTCTGAGTGGAACTGTCACTGAAATATAAAGTATTCACCTGCTGCAGTCCCCTTCCACAAAAAATAATATAAGCCCTTTGATTGGCTTCAAAGTTTGTTTAGGCAGAAGAGAAGAGCTCTGGCTCCTGGAGGGGTTTAGGCAGGAACGATTGACTTTGCTCTCCACTCAACCACATCTAATGGAGAGAGAGACAGAATGAAGAGTTACCATGAGAAGAAGATACATAACGAGGGAGAGTAATAGAGAGAAGTATAGCGGGAGTGCGATGGAAAGAAATAGATCAGGAGCTGAGGAAATGTGACAGGAATAAGAGAGGAGATAAAAGAGAACAGATGGAAAAGGGCAGAGAGGAGAAGAAAGTGATGGGTGGCGCAGGGAGGCAGAAGAGAGAGGAGGAAAAGTTGGATCAACCCATGCTTTTGGAAGGTTAAATTTGAGTAAGGTTTAGGTTGCTGCATCTGCACCAGACGAGATGAAAGGACGACATTGACTGTGCGACCGCTTCCTGAGCTTGACCCCCGTGACCCCGGCCCAGCTGTCCACCATGTTGATCCCCCTCTATCTTTCTCCCTCTCGCCCTGCTCACATCTCTCCTTGCACTTTTTTGTTGTCCTTGCTTTTATACTCTCTCTCTCATCCGTCCCTCCCTCTCTTATCTTCCCTGCTGCTGCTGTCTTTCATCCCTCGCTTCCTCTGCCCATCCTCCCCTCCTCTCTGCTCGCTATTCTACGCATCGCACACATTCTTGCTCATCCCTCCCTAATGCTCATCTATGTTACTGGATATAGCTGAGCGCACACAATATTAGTGCGAGCAAAACAAGCACCTGAGGCTGCTTTTATTTATGGAGAACATTTTTCCTCTCCTCCTTGTTTGACATGTGTTCAGCCTGTTCACTGATGTGTTCGCCTTTCCTTTGTGCGGTGGACACCTGACAGGTTTTTTTTTTTTAGTCATCAATTATTTAGCCATAGAAGCGGAGCAGTAACAAGGTTGCGTCAGAAATCTGACCAGCATTGTTGGAAAATACGCTGTTGAATGTAAAACATCCATGAATTTACATGTGGCCTCACGCTAGCCTCATACCTCTGTGCTGGCAGTGTCGGATGTTTTCTGGAGACGTTCGTGGTCCCCAGATGATTAATCCTAATGACTTTGTTTTGCTGACATGCTAATAAGATGATGCAATGGTTAACACTATACCTGCTGTTGATATTGTCATTTTGAGTGTGAGCCTGATCAAAGCACCACTATGCTAAAATAGATGCTCGGCCTAAAAGCAGCCCTGAGGGGCTTTGTTGGTTGGGGTGTGTTGTTTCAGGCACCGGTGAGACTGAATTACAAAGCCAATTTGAGTGACAGATCAATGAGTTTGAAAGCTTATCAGATCCTCAAAACACTGCAGGGTTTAACAATTCTAGAAAGTTGGGACGACGGCAGTCATTTTAGCTTTTGTTGCGATGATCGCGAGGTAACTTTCAGCACCTTGCCAGATGACACTGTTTGCCAGAGACCTCTGCATTGGCACCCCCGCTGGCCCAACGCTGCGGTCACATTCAAATGAATGAGGGGGCTGTGTTTTTGTCATGCAGGGCTGTTGTTTGTCTGAGAGCTGCCTCAATACAGCCTCACAGAGCCGCTAGCGTGGCTGAGGACTCTTAATCTTGTTAAGTCTTTTGAGGCAAATCTGAATTATCGTATTCTGTGCGGCCTGATACAGTATGAGTTTCCAGCAGGGCTGAAGTGCAGGATTTTTGATTTCAAATACAGCAAACACAATGCAAGTGTACAATAGTATTTCATAGTTCAGTAAAATTGAGAGGACCCCTAAACAATGCATCACACAAGCATGGCGTTATTGAGTAAAGTTATGATTTTTTTGTTTTTCTGCTAACATCTTGCTCTGCCCAGTGAAACACAGTTGGGTACCAACTGCTGGTGACATGTCTTGCACAATACTAGCTCAGGAATGATGCTGCCGATTTTGCAGTCATAAGCATAAAAACCTCTTGGCCTTCCTTTGTTCCGTAGATCTATCTGGGCTCTCCACTGCTCTTAAGAGTGAAGTGTTGAGATGCATACTTTATCTTCACCGATCCCTAGATTCCAGGTTTTAGCCATCAGTCGACTTAATCTAATGCAGGACCTGAGGCAATGCATTTCTTTTGCAAAGAATAATATTCTGCCTCTCAGCAGATACAGTAGGTCACTGAGCTCATAGCCTTTCGGCCTGCCTGCCCGTCCTCCAGAATGAAGATTAAGTTTGCTGAGGAGGAGGATAATCGTGCTCCTAGGTCTCTGTGGTATGCAAGCAATGCAGCAGGCTTGCTTTCTGTGGTTCACTGGTCATCTCCTCTCCATCTCCTGCACCTTTCATTAGGTTGGAGTATCACACCATATGAGTTTGATAAATTACACCTTTCTGTTTTTTTTCCACTTCAGGTATACGTTTGAAAAGTGAACAGAAATAGTATAGCGAGGTCATCTGACTAACCAGAACTGACCTCAAGACTGATTGTATCCTCTGTTTACTTGCGTCAGGGAAGCAAGGTAAAAAAAAAAAAAAAGAAAGAAAAGAAGCAGGTATCAGTTACACCCAGCCACGTCACTGTCACGTCCCAGGACACAGAGGGCAGTGAGATAAATCTAGCTGCTGCCCCCAAAATAGAGCACGGGCCTCCATTAGAACAGGACGCAGGCTGTGTGGGAACAAGCAGAGGTCACTGTGGTCAGCAGAGTTATTTCTGTAGCGCCACCGGACCTCCAGGAGTTGACGCCCATTCATTCATCCGACTGCCTGCCAGCAGGGAAGGGGACACACACAGAGACACAAAGAAATGTGTACACACCTACAAGCTCTGCCAATGGACGACCAGTTTGTGTGGGACAAGTTCCATTAGGTGAAAGTTAGTGTGATGGTGGCCGATTTGCCAAAGTTTTTTGTCACCTGGGGCTATTTGTGTCTTTTTCTTAGTGTGTGAGTGTATTTATATGAGAGGTGCCTGCTGGTGTTTGAGCTAGAGGACGATGGAAACACACCTGGTGGTTCAGAGTGACCTCATGTCTCAGACACACTGTCTCTCTGTCTGTCTCTGTTTCCGTGGCTGGCAGTACAGCACATCACAGCTATTGGATAATGCTTGTGGTTTATTTCGGCTGCTTTAACTCAGCTTATATAGATGATTTACGGTATCTTACAGACATGGATGCACACTTTTTGCCATTGCAAAAATATAGACGACGCACAAAAGGGAAACACACCGACATGCCAGCAGAATGATTTCTTACAGTCTCCTTTTCCTTCCTTTGTTCTTCGAGGCTCTCTCTCTTTCTCTGTCTTCCTCTCATGCATCCACACACACACAAACACACACACACATCAATAGTCCATTAGGAGTGTGTTGCTTTCATTACCTCCAGCTTGGCCCTGAGACAGCCTTCAGAGTGGAGTACAGCAGAGCAGAGCTGGCCAGGATTGCAGTATATATAGTGAGAAGTCTGGTAATTGCCAGCTCTCTGCTCTCTCTATCCTGAGCGTCAGGTGGAAAGTATGAATCTGTGGTATCTGGGGACCACCCCTGCTGCGTTGCACCGCATCTCGCTACAACTGTCTGTCCCCCCACCGGGCACAAGTAATAGGGGGAAAACAGAGAGCTTAAAGGCCTCAGAGAGTCCAACAACTGCCACTCTAACAATACACGCTGCCAAGGGAATAGAAAAATCAGGTAGTCCACACTCACAGCAGAGAGGCACCTAAAGATGTACCCTGCCTAGAAATCTCACTTTTCATGTCTTGCTTGCTACAGAGTCGTAAGTGCTGTTACTATTGAACAGCTGCCCTGTTTAAGAGGAATATTTTGTTTTTCCTCAACTGCCAGAAGGCAGAAGTAAGGATCAAGCAACAAAAGCGTTTTAGAGATCCTAAAACGTGTTAAAATGCTGCAAAATTAAAGTAAAAGCTGCAGAAATTTGTCATATATTAATATAGATAGTAAGTTGTTGAACAAAAGTAAAATGCTTTGACTTGAAATTAGCCTTTGTTTGAGCTAATGTGAGATACAAAAAGACAGGCACATGCCATCAGTGATCGAAGCTCCATGTTACCAGGTTTATTGTATCGTAACAAGGGTATTTATTTGTGCAACAGCTCTGGAAAGCATTGCATTCACAAGCTATACTATCAGCATTAATTATTACTGTACTTGCATTGTGTAGATCTGAGTATAGATGCTTTAATTGTTACTGTGAGTGTTTACATTTTATTTAATGTTGCCTTGGTGCCGTTTGTTTACCGCTGTCACAGTTTTTCTCTTAAATTTTATTTGCAATTTTATAAGTTTTAGTGTTAACTAAATGTTGTGTTATTGCCTACATGTATATTGTACACAGGGCACCCATAGAGAAGAGAGTGCGCTGCTCCCATTGAACCGCCCTGCATAAATAAAGCCTGAATGTACAACTGAATGAATTCCACGCTGGTACACATAGCCATTATGAAATGAGTTAAGTAAATTTGGATGTTTCTTCTACCCTTCTGGCAGCACCCAACTCTAAAATGTTGGATGCTGAGCAAGAATTTACAAAAAACCTGCCAAAGCTTGCAACTGCAACGCAATGACACAATTAAGACGTAATATGCAAGTTGTTTTTGAAGGTACAAAACGGTCAGCTGTCATGGAAAATATGCAGGATTCATAGTTAACGGGCAAAAACATGCAAAAGACTAATTACCAGATGTGGGTGAACTATACAGTTACACATCATTCTATTCCATTCTTTCGTGCTCAAGTCATAAATCAAAGAAATGGTATTACACTACAAAAAGCATTGTTGCTTACAGGCGAAATAAACAAAGATGAGTTATTTTCCTTACAACCTTGTTAATCATACCTGCAGCATGTGCTGTATGGAAGTATATAATGGTGTTTTTCAATGTGTGGCCTTTACCAGCCCTTAGCATTTATAGAGGTGTTGACTTAATGGCCTCTTTGCTGCAGCATTCTTCCAGATAGCAGTGATATAGTTATGATAATACTACCACTATGTTTTCCCATTCGCCAGGCCCTGTCTTGATCCTCTTACACATAGACACACAGATTTATGAATTACCTTGAGCGAGTCATATCTCTCTTTTAGACCCTAGACGTAATCTTGCCACAGATGCATCCAGATCAATTTTTCAGGATGTCTTATTTGTGGAGTGAGCAGCGGGCTCGCCGCAGCGGGGGTGAGTGCGCGGGGGGTGGATGCAGTCAGGGTGTATCCAATTTCAGGCTGCAAAGCAAATGGCCTTGGAGATCAAGGATTATACAGCAGATTTCTAAGTCGAGCTGATATTGATTCGCTGTGCCCCTGGTGAACTCCACATTGTACCTTCTCCATGTAAGCCTTTAAATGTTGCTGCCTTAATGGCCCCCATCGCTAGTATTGCCCCCAGATCTATAAGGCCACAACAACTATGAATATGGCCTTTGTTTTCTACATGTCACTGGATATTCCGTGGACGTGTGTGTGGTTGATTTTATACAGGATAAGGCGTCGTGGTTAGTAACAGCTGGTGCTGTTGGGTACAGTGAAATATCAGAATTAGCTTCTCTTAACACTTCCAAAGAGAAAAAAATGTCTGTAAGCACTTTTAATGACAGTGTTTCAGAGATTCTGACAGCTTTTTTCATTATATTGCACATTCTGGCAGGCAAGGAGCTAGGAAAGAAAGATCTCATACTCTGCAGACAGCTCATTTCATACATTAGATAATGCATCTATACTTTAAATAGTCAGATTTTGAGGGCTTCTCTACAGAAATGTGCCTTTTTTATATGCTCATGAGGATAATTGTCAGATATTTACTCTTTTATTCTGATGCAGTGTTTTGTTGGAGCCTCTCCACACTACAGCTGGTACTGATGAATGCCTGACCACCCAGATGCTGACTTTTTCCATAGAAACTTTACGTTTGAAATTCAGATCTTTTTCAGCTGTGTGCAGCGGAGGCATTAATCACAAGAGTTTTCATCAGGCCTAATGGGTTTTGATGTGTTTTCCCATACTGAGCAGCGCTCTTGGCACCCCTCTGTGACTTCACGTTCTCCAGCGCCTTTGCCAGTATGAGGCACAGAATTAAAAGTTTGCTGTCCTGCCATTCAGCCATCAGTTCTGCAACTTCCGCTTCTCTCCACTGTTTTCTTTCTCTCCATCACACTCCCTTTCACACCCTGTTTCTCTCCTTTTCACTCACACACATTGTGAACACTGCACAGCCACATATTTGAAGTTTGGTAATTGCTTTTGGAAAAGCTGAGAAAAGGAGGAGAACATTGCTCGAAAGTCTAATTATTCAACAATACCCCCCCTCCCACAAAAAAATAAAAAAAAAAAACAATAGAAAGACTGGCAAAAGGGGGTTGAGATGGGTATTGGGATCTGGTTAACTCGTCAAATAGGCCCATTATGGGGTAAAATCAACAGTAGGGAGTGTTAGATGTGTGCTTGTGAGGGGAGAGCGTGTCCAAATCCCCTCAGTTCGCACAGCCATTACAAACAAGAGTGGATTAGCCAGCAGCCCCCTGCTGGGACAGTGAATGGATGAGAATGGGAAAGATGACGGAGACTGCTCCTCTCCAGCATTATCTAAATAACAGGCCGGGGAATTCAATAAGTGCCGGCCTCATCAGACCTCATCAGCTCCCCCAATTAAGCTGCACATCATGGCGGCTGGCGGGCTGGTTGCTGTTGGTGACAGATGAGAGCCGGCGTGACGGTGTGCGCGCCTCTGCAGCACTGCTGTGCCGCCTCGCATTCCTGACATTGTTTAAGTGAAAGAATTGGTGTGTGTGTGCGTGTGTGTCTGGGACAGGTGGGTTCATTTGGAGGAGAATCGTAAGCACTGATGAATATCATCAGCCTAACAACTGTTTGTTTTTTCGATCTCTCTAACAATTGGGGTCCACGCTGACACTCAGGCTCAGTTACGTTGTACTTCTTCTGTCCTTGATGCTGCATTGATGAGTCCCTGATAGCCGGCCTTAACTTTAAGTAAGCAGGAGGTACCTTCACCGCGCTGATGATTGTGAACCCTACTGATATCGATGTTGTGTGTCAGCATCTCTCCCCTCCCACATTACCTCCCTGTGTTTCCCCGGGGGTCAGGACATGTGGAGGAAAAACACGCTCTCCCACATCGATTGAGACCCATTAACGCAGACTGAGAAAAACAAAGTCTGTTCATCACTTCGGAGATGTTTAGACAAGGACTTGCTCAAAGTTGTTCTGCACAGTTCATCCATTCTCTCTGGTTATTGCTCTGATATCGCTCTCTCCAAGGGGATGAAGGGACAGTTGGGATGCTGTGTAAAGCGTAAATAAAAACAGAATGCAGTCATCTGCAAAAACAAACTGTGATTACCAGCAACGGTTTTAAGTGTCCCTGAGCTCACGTAGTAACATCCTTTATTCAATCATGTGTTTGCAAAGTGGTGAACTGTGGTGGTGATGACCAAACCTTTCTAGGATGTCCCTTTCATACCCATCATGACACTATCACCTGTTACCAATGAACCTGTTTACCTGTGGAATGATCCAAACAGGTGTTTTGGAGCATTAAATGTATTGTCTGTTTTCAATTGAGTCAAAAAAGGATTAGCAAATTGTCACATTCTGTTTTATTTCTGTTTTACTCGGCGTCCCAACTTTTTTGGAGTCGCATTGTAGTATAAATAATGCTGAGTGTTCAAAGTGTCTGTGTTTTCCCAAGAGACAAAGTGCTATCAGACTGCCCTCATTGTTTTTGTTTTTCTTATTTTCTTATGAAAATAGGAAGACTGAGAGGAAAACAGTTCGCTGACACAGGAAGGAAGTGTTGTCAGATTTTGGCCAGAGATTGTTTTCTTTCCAGCACAAACTCAGACCTAAATGGCAGGGACTCCCAAAAAGATGGATATGACTGTTGGGAGAGCGCCAGCAACAGGCTCAAATACTCATCAAAACTGGAGTTACATCTAGTAACCAGTTTGGTTCAGTTCAGCCAGCAACACTACTTGGTAAGGTTTGCACTGATGATCTATGAGGGAGGACGATGTGCTTGTTTCAAGGATTTAAACCTCTAATTATCGTTCTAATTATTATTTTAAGGCATTCTTGCTTCAGCAAGTTAAATCCTGACCAGTTTAAACTCAGTATGGAGTCTGGAGTCCGAGTGAACCCTCTAACATCGATGATCAGTAGACACTCGTATACATGTAGCATGCTGTGCACTTTTTTTGCAAATGATTGGCAGCTTTGTATTTTTTTTTTCCATTTTATTATTACCCTGACGTGAGCTTTAAAATCTAAAACAATTCATACATTTCAGGAGATAAGCTAGGAAACACTGCAGTTTCCTCAGAAAATAGTTGATATAGTCAGTGCACAAAAAAGATGGCACTTTGTTGTCAGCAAATTTTGGCAAAGACAGAGGAAAATTAGTGTCAACGCTGCTCAAGAACAAAGAGAATACCTAAGAAATGAATGAATTATGAGCCTTGGGAATGTCTGATTCCCTGTTTGAAGTTCAGAAGTACAGGGATCTGTCAGACAAAGCACAGATGAATAGGTTAGCCATCGAGCTTCATCAACTTCGGACCTAACTTTTGCTTTTTAGACTTTTAGACTCATAACTTCATGCTGACATCAGGTTCTGACATTGCTGAAATTAAGCAAGATAAAGTAATCATTTTTATCTACTTGGATCATTTGGGTTAGTAGCAGGAAACTAAAAAGCAATGATGGTGTTTTAAAACAGCTGAAGACTGTGAGAAAACAAGTTAACAGAGACGGAGGATGTCGATGAGGGTAATAGATAAGATTTTTATGACGGCGTAAATATTGTGCAGACTTTCCTGTGCTGCCTTTGGTTGTGTGTGTATATGTCTGAGAGTGTGTTTGTGTGTAAGAGCGTGTGTGTGTGTGTATGTGTGTGTGCATGGCTGCTCTTTTGAAAGTGAAAGAGCAAAGAGAGCTGCACCTGCAGCTTCTATCAACCAGTGGAAAGCTCCTTTCAGCACAGCTTTAATTACAGTGTCTGCAGCTTTGCTTGGCTCAGACAGGCTGGTCTCCACGCAGCCAACCAAATCCTCTCACACATAGCTGCCTTCCTCTGCCACAGAGAGGCCTGATCCCTAATCAGCCGCGGTGCCACTCTTCATCGATCCCCAATCAGTTACAGTAAAGGGGGACGCGATGGAACCCCCCTCGCACACCCCCTCCTCCCCTTTTCCCCTTTTTAGTCAGGTGCCCCGCTTTCATTGATCATAAATCAACGTCACTGGCAGCATTGATCGTCAATCACCCCCGGTGACATTATTGATCCGGCCGGTCCCTCAGCTAGGCCTGCCCCCAGCCCTCAGCCCACATTGCTGCCCGGCTGCAGCGTATTGATCCCCCTCAGATACAGTATTGAGGGCTCTGTATTGATAATTCATTTATTGTGCTGTAATTTCATTTTCTTTCCTGTCCATACTGTTGTTACTGGAAGCCCCTACGGTGGAAACCTAGTTAGCAAACGCACAGCCTTTTGAATGCTTCGCCATGCTGCTCTAACTGATGTGGCTTCTTGTATTTGCAGCTTGTAGCATGTTTTCTGCCTCTATTCAAATGTCGTTATCAATTTGCAGTCAGTGCTAGCCTAAAGGTTAGATAACGGTACTTAGAACAAGAAAATCACACGTTTGAATCCCCGAACCATCTGGGTAATTCTATGAGAGGCAAGGTACCATTTAGCGAGACACCTGACATCCTATTTTTCATGCTGACCAACAATAGAGGCCTGTTTGTAATGCGCCCTGAATGGGAATTTGTGTAATGAATGTCAAGCAGCACAGTGCAGAAAAACACTGTGCATGCTCAGCAAAATCCCTCCTTGATAAATCAACCTAAATGATTTTATTGTAACATTATGTGCAAGGCTGGGTGAGTCGCTAAAATGCGTATTCAAGTCTGAATGCCTCATGTAAAGAATGAAGCCTTTACAATATGCTAAAACCACGCTCATACACATACACTACCTTGCGTCTTCTAAGGCGTACTTGCAGAACTCAAAGCTGATTTATTCTGTTTCTGATACAGTGTCATACATATATACCGAGAAGTATTTGCTAGGGGTCTGGTGGATGGGCAGTTCTGTTGAATTACAAAGCGCCCATCTGTATGATTCATCTCTATAGATGGGAGGTTTCACGGGTCACTGGAGGCGTTGGCAGTGTTATAATACTCTGCTAACAGGGACAGAGCTAGCTTCAATGCCTGCCCACACAGGCGGTGACACAGACAGTGGCAGCAGAGGTCAACCCCCACAGGCAAAGTACAGCAACAGCTGCTCGTAAGTCCGTCTGCCGCAGCCAAAACTGTTTGCCATCAAGAGAGAGCTCCACAGGCCAGGACCACTTTTATGCCACAGGGCCAAAAGAACCATAAAGGCTTACTTGTTATTAATTCAATGAAAACAGGCATTCTTTGTATTTCTTCTTGTCGTCTGATGGAGGTCTATTTCTTTTAAAGTTTGTTCATTTCATCTGAGAATTGGTTATTGCAACAATTACTCCTCTGCAGATGTACTCGATTGCAATGCAGCATTTTTCTACCTTGTCACATTGTACTAAAACAACAGTCAATATATATACAAATTGTGTTGGTAATGAAATGGCAGCATAAACAAAAAAGCCTTGACTGTTAAGTTCTGACTGATGGTAACAATTTTGCCAGCGTGAATTTTTATACCACAAACAATAATGTCTCATTTGTGATGGGTCGGTCTTGGATGTGCTGAACTTGAACCGGGCACTGTGTCATGGTTGAGAGCAACCTAAAATTGCAGCAGCTCTAACTGTTCTGCTTGAAACAGAATGTTCTGCTCCATCCAGTTACATCACCGGCTATGTTTTACTTTGCTTCCACAAACTCTGAAACATGAGAAATAAGTCAATTACGGATGTGAATTATAGTACGTCTGAAGATTCTCCCTCAGTGTTACTGTAAGTCAGAGACAGCTGAACTTGTTTGAGCTTGAAAATGAGTCATTGCAAAGATGTTTCATCAGTGCAGTGATGAAGATCTTAGGATGAGTCTCCAAACAGCGTGTCCACTCGGCTCAACACTTAGTATTTGTACAGATTTTTCTGTGACGTATTGACTCACGTCGCCTGTTGCACTTTGTAGTGTTTTCTTAGCTGGGATCTTGTTTTGAATCCACTCTACAAATAGTGTTTTCTGTCTCATACTATACGCTTACAATTCTGAAGCGACCACAATGCGGCCGCGTGTAATTGCCGCCCTGGCCAGCTGTGTAAAGTGGCCACTGATACTGAGACCTACTGCAGCAACAAAGATGTTGGCAGCGTGGAGCAGCATGTGTGGGTTTAGCATTAGAAACATGTGCCACCGCCACTTTAAAAATGCAGCCAACTGCAGGAACCAACGACACTCAAGCTATGCCGCTTGGAATGAATGTGGCAAGGACTGTCTGCTTTTATAAATGTTATTTTAATATATGGATGGAGGATTGTGCGCCATTCATTAAAGATGGAAAACAAACACACGCACATTAACTTCTCCTCAGACACACTCCTCTATTTACGCTGTTGTTTTTCATTATTTGTTAACTCACCATGGCAACTTTAGTCGGGAATGGCAAGCGGAATTAGCT
Organism: Chaetodon trifasciatus; assembly: GCA_037975065.1. NCBI lineage: Eukaryota > Metazoa > Chordata > Actinopteri > Chaetodontiformes > Chaetodontidae > Chaetodon > Chaetodon trifasciatus. The sequence continues at coordinate 9,081,917 of JBBMOE010000015.1, forward strand.
GATTAAGCTAAAATGAAGTTCTCGTTAACTGGTACCTCAGCTTGTCTCGCAGGAGATGGCGAACAGCTGGAAACCCACCGCCCGTTTGGCGCTGCACTTGCTGCTCTCACTTTTACTGTAGGAGCAGATTAATTCAGAGTCAGTGCTCAAAGGCGCAAACAGATTCACCCATATTTTCATCAGCTAAAATAATTACAGCTCTGTATTTGTGCAGAATCTTCCTCACCTTTTCCGTTGGATCATTGCACATCAATGTCTGCAGATTCCTCAATGCAAAAACATGCACACATCACTTTTCTAAATATTCCTATTCCCACAAGATGGCCTCAGCCAATAGTCTGCTAGACTGACTGTGTGCCAGACACACATGGAGCTCATCTCATCAGCTTTATTTGTCTGAATCAGGTCTGGGATCAGCGTCTGCTGCTCAGTGGTGCATGAAGAGATGGATGGATGGATGGATGGATGGATGGATGGATGGATGGATAGATAGATAGATAGATAGATAGATAGATAGATAGATAGATAGATAGATAGATAGATAGATAGATAGATAGATAGATAGATAAAACAAGCAACAAAGAAATGAGGAGAGAGAGAGAGAGAGGCAGACAGGAGATAACCATGACAGAGAGAGATGCGATCGAGGGAGATGGACGGAGAGAGTGAGAGATGGATTAGCATGTCAGAGACTCCCTACATAACATTACTCTTGTTAAGTGCGCAATAGCTCATCGATCAGGCTTCTACCGCCCGCATCCAGGGCTCTTCCCTCCACTTCCCTTCCCGTAATCCATAATATCATCTCGGGCCTGCACCGGCTGGCGTGCTGCAGGAGCCCTCTATGTTAAAGTGTGAGCAAGGCCTGATCAATAGCTCTAGAGCATGTGTAGCAGATGCAGGGTGAGAAGCAAGGCGTTGTTGACATCCTTCTCCCTATACTAATCTCACACACTCATCTATATAGTATGGATCGGAAGGAGGAAAACTGGTCTGCGCCTGTCACTTCTGTCATCGCCGAGTCTCTCTCTCTCTCCTCTCCTTCTGTCACTGTCTCCCCGTGTCTTTTTGTCTCGCTATGACACCGTATCTGTCTTTCCATCTATCTCCCTCTCCCTTTCCTCTTTGTCTCGCTCTCCGCCGCGCTCCCCTCTCAGCGCCCGCTCCATTTATCAGGCCGTGTCATTGAGCCATGTGCGCCGTCCCTGTCAGCAAAACGGCTGGCAGACTGTCTTCATTTCCACGCTGAAGGATGCGAGGCCAGCGTGGCAGTTGTGAGAGCTATCGACTGGGATCCGTCAAAGCCTTCCCTGTAGGGAAGCTGCTGTTTTCCTGGTCGGCGGCCATTCTGATCTTGCCCGTTTTACTCTGAAAATGGCAACATGGATGCTCCTCTGTAGTTTCGGTCCCTTCTGGTTTTAGGTTTTTCTATCATAACTACTTCCTGTTTTTCTTAATTTGTATCTATTTCTAGAACACTGACCCTTGCTCCCTTTCTCGTCATGTGTCTGTCTCACTCTCTCACTCCCTCCCACTCTTTTTCTCTCTTTCCCATAAGACACAGCTGCCTCAGCCTGGGCAGACAGGTCAAGCTGGCTGATGGGAATCAGACAGTTGTTGATCCAATTAGAGATCCCCGCGAGCAGCGTCAGAGTACAGCAGAATTACAATAAAATACTGTCCTCTTTCTTCCTTTTCCTTATTCTCTGCAAACATGCCCTTGCAGTAAAAGACAGCAAGCCATCCAACTGACTTTATAGAGATGCTTAGCTCATGGAACTTCAAGCCAAGAACCTGGAGGATTCTTTAACCAAAGTTGTTATTGAGAAGTGGAAAGCTTCCTTTCACTGAAGCTTTTCAGAGTGACATATTTTGGTTCAAGTGGCTGAACAGTTCCCTCTGTTCACCCTCTTTAGGGCTTTGCACACACCGAGAGCAAAGCAAGGCCAGCCCAGTTTGACTCCAAGCCCTTGTGAGAGGCCTCTTTTGTAACCGTCTTCATGGTGAAAAACTGTCTGTTTCACAGAGCAAAACCTTTTACCCAGCCCTTCTGCAGCTTGTGGACATTCCTGCATTGATTTCACCATTCAGACCAAACAGATGTACAGTCTAATTCTGAGCCGCGAATGAATGTATGACGTGCTGACATTGATGTATTATAATACATGTGCTGATTTGCATTCATGAATCAAGATGTTATACAGCTGGCCTTGCGAGACCATCCAGAGCACGCAAGCTCTCTTTTGTCTACAGATAGCAGAAGAAAAAGGAATGGTGAGATCTGGTGTTCTCACTGCGCTGGCTGTTATTTTGCAGACAAAGGGCTGATTTCCCCCAGATGTCGGCCCGTAGGAAACATCAGTAACAGCAATAATTACTTATGCACGCAGCGCTAATAAGTGAAACTTGCAAGCTTCAATTTAAATGGCTATTGTAATTGCACTGTCTCGTACAGAAGTATATCTGCATGCACTTATTGGTTCAATTCGCTGGGTGGTAATGTGTCTATTGATGAGCAGAAAGCCATGACTATCTCTTCAGAGCCAAATGCACAGTGTGGAGTATGATTGAGCCAAGGCTGTGATCAAATGAGGCTACCGGCACAGACATCTCACTCTCACTGATCTGTCTTAACGCTGCTCCTCTTGCTTTTGTGTACGTGTGTGTGCATAAGCGCAGTTGGTCTCAGTATGCACAGACAAAGCACGCATGCATGTGGGTATGTCTGCGGTCACCCCTTGTTAACGTGTTTACCAGTTCCTACAGCAACCCACATAAAAAACAATTAGGAGTTCCCATGGAGCACCTTGTTAGCGGCAGTTGACCTCTGACCAAAAGCACTTTATGTCTTTTTCCCATGATTTAGGATCATTAAAGGGCAGCAAATTGGTTCATAACTGAAGTTTATTTTATTATTTTTTTTTTCCAAGCAGGCCCCCTACAACACATACTCTGGAGCTGGAGCCAGTGTGAAATGTGTTGTACTTGGAGCCTGTGACCCAAAGGCGCAGCATCAGCAAGCTAGTATGTGCAGCCAGTGGCCTAGTTTATTCTGGGTTGTGCCAGTGATGACGGTGTGTGGTTAGAGATCTAAGAAAGGTTTTTAGGCTGGCAGCAGTTTGTATTGTGTGTGTGCGTGCGCGTGCGTGCGTCTGTGGGTATTTCTGTGTGTTTTCGATGGTTATAACAGAAAGATTTTAAGGACAGAAGGAGTGTGTGTGTGTGTGTGTGCGTGTGTCAGGGCTACAGAGGGGTGAGTGTGATCACAGGGTGGGTGGGGTGGTGTGAGGCTGTTGATCTTGGGCTGGAGTCTTAAACAAATTGGCTAGTTCGCTGTGGGAACTGGGGATGTAGTCACAGGGGTAACGTCAGCGTGCTCTGTGTCAGATTCTCCAAATCTCTCCGATAGCTAATTATCTCCCAGAGTGCCAGAGGAGAGGTTTGGACAAGCTTTTTGTTGTTTTTCTTCTGCAGCGTCTCTCTCAACTCCCCATTCCCGGCAACATTCTCCAGGGCTGACTCTGAAAAGTTTGGTCCCCCAGTAAACCCTCAAGCCACATAAACACAGTCACACACTTCGTTTTGCACGTGTTTGGCCCTATAGTGCCACCGCCCTCTGCTCATTTACATCATCAGATGCCTTCCTGTAACTATGAAGTAATTCAAATATGCAGCAGCGTTTACAGCCTCAACATGTCAGAAAGTAGAAATGAATAAATCAACATTCTAGCTAATTAACACCCAAATCGTTCCTTTAAACTGGTAATCTTCCTCCTCAGAAGTTCACTTCACTTCAGGTTTTCTGTCACTGCCTTGTCAATCCTGACAGCATTTCTTTCCCTCCTGTCTTGTGGTGCTGCATTAGTATCAAGGCCCAGGCGCCTCTAACATCTGGGAGCGGAGATTAAAGCATCAACAATTCTCTCGGTGGGTGTCATCTCTGGCACAACGTGATGAAAGGTCCAGTTGCTCACCTCCTACACACAGCCCCATCACTGGGTCGCCCCGTCGTCACGGGGCGGCCGTGTCACGAGCTGCCAGGCCAGTAATGCGAATGCGTTGACAGGGAAGCCGTCAGGTCCCTTAGAAAGCCACCAGGTGCAGGGCAGCAGTGGTTCAGTGTTTGGACAAGCTCGCTGGCTCAGTGTGTACTGTACTGTTGCTGAACTGTACAACTTTCCAGGGAACGAGCGTTTGATCCTGGTTTAGATTCTCACTCTTCGTCTGTTCCTCTTGTTTCTCCCTTGGTCACCCACCTGTTTCTCTTATCTGTTTCACTCTCGTTTCATTTTTTTCGTGTCTTGTTTCTCTTTCTCTCGGCACTCCTGCGTTTCCTTTTTTTTTGTCCCACTGTCTCCATTGCCCTCTCTCATCTCCACTGCTTCCAAAGAGATTCCAATCTTGCTGACGCGGACTGAAAGGGGGGACGGACACGGTTAAGACCCCCAGATCCACAGCCAAGAGAGCCACCTATTTCTCACGAGAAGGCTGCACTTTTTTTCCTTTCTCTGCTTCTTTTTCCTTTCTCTCTCTCGTCTTTCATTGAGCCTCTCTTTCGTCAGATTTTTTTTTCTCTCTCTCTCTCTCTCCAGTATCTCATCAGGGAGCCCTCTACCCGAATCCATTCTTGTCTCCTTTGGTGCTCACCTGCAGCTCAAGTGTGAGAAAGTGCCCTTTGAGCAGTTATCTTTATAGCGACGTAGGTCATCACAACACTTTCATCAACCTTTTTATTGGCAATTATGCACACAAAAGTCAGCTGATACAGAGGCAGCTTAGATGAGGTCGTAGCACGGAGGATTAATTGGATTAATAACAGTTATTTCATGCCATGTTTTCCTGCTGGTTGATGATAGAAATGGTTAGAGTGCCCCCAGTGTTCACTTGTCGAACAGCAGCATTAACATCCAACAACACAGCACAGTGAGGTGCTTGCACTGATGGTTGCGGAGTGGAAAAAGGCATAAAATTTCAAATAAAAGAGAAGATGGCTGTTAAAGTAAAACACGGAGGGATAACGCGTCAGGAACAGGAACGCCTTCTAGAAATAAGCTCTGGCTGACAGAGCGGTCCTGAATTACCATCTCAGAGGTATTTACAAGAGCGATTACTCTGATTATTATTTCAACAATACCCTGCAATGCTCTTTCATGGCCTGCCAGGCTGGGCCGGGGGTAGGCAGGGCCTGCCAACATCGGCGGTCTGGGAATTTGTCTAGGAGCTCCGTAGGAAGGCAGAGAGGAGGCGGGGGAGGGAGGAGGGAGAGACAGAGATGCGATGGTCGAAGAGGAGAAGTGCGACGCAGTCCAAAAGGGCTTCTCTCCTTCGGAGGGGTCATAGGATGTAGTCCTCCTAACATAATTTCGTCCTCTCTCCCTCTCTCCGCAGCTCCCACGGAGCCGTTGCTGTGCAAATTTGCCGACGGAGGGCAGAAGAAACGCCAGAGCCAGAGCAAGTACCCTCAGAACGGGAGGCCGTGGCACAGAGAAGGCGAGGTAAGATGTCACACCAATGCAGAGGCAGGCCTCCCCCAACGTGCTCCAGAAGCATAAAGAGTCAGTTTACTCTGGCATAAGTGAAAAGCAGAAGAAATCAGCGTTTTTCAGTGCAGATCGCACCACAGACTGCATCTCTAGGAATTTATTTCTGCATGAGATAAGAGTTTGGTATTTTTTTTTATTTTTACAACAAACAATGCATCCAGTTTTTTCAGGTTTGTTCATCAGGCTGCCAACACATCAGAAGTACTGCGGGTGAAGCAGTGGAATCATGGAGTAAATTGTCAACTATAGAAACTCATGCAACACATCACAGCAGCATTGATGTTAATTAAGATGAAAATCATGATTTACGATTTATAAGTTCTTATCACTCAGTCCATTTACTTATCCTGAGCAACTCCCATCTCTGTTCGTGATGGTCAAAAGGGCCAAAGTCATCAACCAGAAGTCAGTGGAAAGTGTTAAAATCCAGTATGAGGATTGCATGCGTCTGTGACTGTTATCTGTCTTCATTCCTTAATGCTGACATTGACAAATTCAGTGAATAACAACAGCAGTACGCAATATACATCTTCACATTTTAAGATAATTTCCTGAGCACAGCAGTTATTTTTTCAGAACTGATAACCAGGAGACCCACATATGGGCTCGACTCTTTCCATTCCAACATGGTGACGTTCCAAACAAGGCGTTTACCTCTGAAGTAATGGTATTTCTAATAGCGGGCCCCACCCTGCTCACAAGGCCCCTTGAGAAGTCGGCTGCAACATCTGGCTTTATGTAAACCGCTGCTGCCTGTCATTTGTATTTACGCTAAGGTATGGAGCTGTTAAAAAAGAAAAGAAAAATACCCCAGATATCGATCAAACTGTCCTCGGATGTATAGGTGCTGTCACGTAAATTGCATCTCAAGCCAAACGCCTCACTGAACATGTATATTCCCGCCATACATCAGAATGCTGGGAAACCAGAAATTGGATACAGCTCTATGGAAACGTATTCATCAGCAACATGTGGAGACAAGGTTAAAGTCTCTTCATAGGCTACCGACCAGATATACTGGGAAGGACACACAGAGGAGGCAGGTAGAGGGGCGCTTAAGACTGGACTATATAGAATACAGCGAACACACACACACACACACACACACACACACGTTCAGTGAGGCCGACAGTTGTGCTGAAACGGCAAGGTAGACCAGCAGAGATGAAATGTTTGTCCTTCAGGAAACACATGCTCTCCCTGTGTGTGTGTGTGTGTGTGTGTGTGTGTGTGTGTGTGTGTGTGTGTGTGTGTGTGTGTGTGTGTGTGTGTGTTGGGAAGGGGTTGGCGGAGTATTACTCTAGCCATATGTGTGTGTGTTTGTGTCTGTCCATCACATGTTCAGCAGCCCAAACATCTATAAACCAGTGAAGCGTGTTTAACCTAAATCACATTGCTACATCTCCTCACAGGCCCACACATTGACAGGGTCAGCTCAGTTGACTTGAGGTAAAGTGAGATGACTGTGTGCGTATGAGAGTGTGTGTGCACTTCATCTTGAAGGGTGTAATAAGAGTCCTACACTGGCAAATTGGAGGAGACACCCCTTTTGTCCTCTTGCTGTATTTGTTCTCCGCCCCTTACCTCCTCTACGCTCTGCACACACTGTCTCTGACCTGAGCTTTGAACAGCTGCGTACTGTGTCACACTGATCCGACCTTTGCTAAAATATGCTTTTATACTACTAATTTGCCTTTCCAAATTCATTTTGGAGGAAACCTTGCTGCCCGGAGAACGCTGGTGTTGTGCAAGTTAACTGTTTAAAAGAAATTTGTGCACATCCCGGGGCTTTATGAATTCGCTTTATAAACGTAAGGAGACATGAGGGAAAAGGAGAGAGACTGCAGGGAAATAACAGAAAGATCCAGAGCTTCTGCCGAGTTCAGTCAAAGGCTGATCTGAACATAAACACATGCACACTCTCAGACACAGTGCGTCCATTGTCAGCTACGGGTGACATCTGAAGCGTTCGTTTTGACTGTTTGGGGCGAATAAATGCAGATATAGGTGACAATTTGCTTTGCTTTCTGTCTGAACACACCTTGAAACTAAAGTTTTATTCTGTTGTCTCAATAAGAGAGAAATTCCTCCTCTGTGTCACCCCCCCTCTCCTCCCCGCCGTCACTCCGTCACACGTTACGGCATGGCGGCGTGACTGAGAGGCGTAACAGCTTGAGTTCAAGGCAGAGTGTGTGTGAATGTGTAAATCTGTAGCTCAATGCTGAATCCACTCGAGTGTGCGGCCATTTATTTGTTTATATGTGTGTGTCTCTATGTGCTGTTGTTCTGCTATCCTTGAGGGAGCCGATGTGAGATTTAGACCTTCAGACTGAGGACATTCTTTACAAATTGAAGTAAATAAGTTCACAGAGAAATATTTGAATGAAGGGTTAGGATTTAAATTGAGGCTAGGTTTAGAATAAGCTCAGGTTGAGGACCTCAGCTCAGGTTTGACAATAGAATAAGATCACGAGAGATAACACGAGAGATGAGTTAGTATTTTGGGAAGATCACCACACTCAAGACCCAACACAGATAATCAAAATCTCTCTGCATACTTGAATTGCTTTTCTCTGTTGATTCATCGTCTTTTTTTTTTTTTCTGAATTGCATTTCCCATGTGCGCTCGTATTAAAAGCCACAGGTGTGCTCTATTTGATGTCATTTTGAGCTCTGGGATTTGTTCTTATTGGCTTTATCTTCATGTACTTTTTATTGGACCTGCATGTGCAGAGCCGTATTATCTCAAATGTCTCTCAAGATATGAAAAAGGAAATACATCAGTTAAATGAATACATTTTAGGAATCTGGGATGCATCTGTCTTATCTGTAATAGAGATCACCTGTTGAAGAAAGGAAAGAAACACTTGTTGAATAAGGTTAAGTTTAGGGTGAGATTTAATGCTCTGCTTGTAGCAGACCAACACACACTGCAGACCTCCTTTAAGCCTCTCATACAATCCGATCCATTATGTGGACGTTGACTCCTGATTTATACAGCAGGCCTTTTCATGCACACCTGCTATTAATAAGCATTCTCATTGTCTCGATTCTACTCACAGTGTGATCAGACCACAATATGCAAATCTGGTAGGCAGACCTAGCAGACTACTTATTGTCCTTTGCAGAGGAAGGGGTCATCTGTCGCTTCTTGCCTGGCTGGCTTGAGGGGGGCAAAAAGAAGCAGAGTTACGTGACCGTTCAACAGATTTTGTTTTTTTTTTTTTCTCACGGCTTACTTTACACCTGGAGATCTGATTGCAACGGCATATGGTCTGATGGTCTGATAGCATTGCAATGCATCCTGCATGTATTTGCACCTATAGGGTCAATAGAAAGAGCCTTATACCTTAAGTATAGTACTGCGTGTGTGTGTGTGTGTGTGTGTGTAGGCAGGGGCAGACAGAAGATAAGCATCACATGTTAGTCTGTTTATCAGAGCTGAGGCCATTCCTCACCTCGCTCCTGTGGCAGGCGGAGGAAGGGGAGCAGCAGCCCACACCATTCATGACTCCCTCTCTTTCTCCACGTCTCTCCAACTTCTCCCTCTCTCTGTCTCTATGTTACATCTTCCCCTCACTCCCTTCCCCTCTCTCTGCCTTTTTTCCCATCTTTCATGCGCTCTCTCCTCTTTTCGCCGTCTCTTTCTCTCCCACTTTGTCTCCTCTTCCCAGTGTTTGAAGTCTTCCCAGATCCCACAGCAACATATGGGGAGAGAGAGAGACGGAGTGACTCACTGAGACTAAGAGAAGGAAAGAGAGAGCGAACACATTGCATGATCAGTCAGGAGTTACAAGGGGTTGAGTGCTGCAGGGTGGCTGGTGGTGAGGATTGAGAAATATATGACAGATTTTCTTGTAAACTACCCAAAGTGGGAGTCTAGAAAGTGCTGTCTCTCGCTGTCTCATGCTGACAAACATATTAGTCACTGCGTTTTTTTTCTGCCGCACACACACAGACGCACACGCAGACACAAGCGCCATGGGTGCTCATTCTTTTCTCTCTCTCCCCTCGCACTTCCTCGCTCTCTTTCACCAACACACACTCCTACACACAAAAACTTTCAAAGTCACACTTCTCAAGCACCTACTCTAGGGGAATGAGTGTAGATGAAAAAAACATCCGGCTTTCCACTCTGTGTGAAAGCCTGACAGATGTCCGCGTGTGTGTGTGGCCACAAGGCGGGGAGAAAAAATAGAGAGCGAATCGGTGTATGGCAGGCAAAAATACAAGGAGGGAGTGGGTCAGTGCGAGTGTGTGTGCGAGAGGACACAGAGATGATGGCTCGTCTCCGTTTTCCTGTACAGCACAGGTGTCCTTACAGCTGCCTAATATAGGCTGTCCTCATCCGACCCTTTGTAGGATCCGTGTGTTAAACACACGGATGCTTACAGTGAACTACATTAGCATTAAAAAATCCATCGTACCCAAGAGGGCAGATGAAAAAATATTAATGCAAGCTGGTTATTCACAACTTGAATGCATATTTGACTGCACTGCTTTTTTGCAAGTCTGGATCCACCACATTTTGGCATTTTCCCATGCCTACAGTAGGAGATGTTATTTTTTTAGTATGATTAAAATCTGTGGGAAGAAATTTCCTATTAAATCATCATATTTATTGCATGAGATGAGGATGTTTCAACCTAATTTAGCATGCAAAATGAACATTCACAGCTACTCGCTCTGAACGCTCTGTCTGTCCGTGGCAGCTCTTCTCAGGGCCAAGCTTTGTTCAGCATTTTGTACAGTACATAGTCGAGGTTATTTCAGTCTTAAATCAAGCTCAGCCAAAAAAAACATACACAAACTGTCTCTGTCTTTTCCTTTCTCCTTGTTGCGACAGAGCCAAAAGCTGACTGCATCGGTAATCAGTCATTGACCACGCAGGGTTCCCGGTCATGAGCTTCTCTGCTGTGGAATTCATCAGCACATGCAACCAAGGGCAGCACTTAGGGGAGTTATCAGCCTCACCAGACAGCTGGCCATGTCTGCCACTGCTATTAGCGTGCATGTGAACACGTACTCGCACACATGCAGACAGGCGTGCAGCGAGACTCTCTTGATCTCAGATTTAGTGTAAAGAGACTATATGAGTACACACACGGAGACCTTTGCAGAAGAGGACATACGTAAACACTGAAGGTGAGAACGCACAAATTAAGTGGATGTTTAAATAACGCAGGGGCTGATGAAAGTCCTTTCATCCACCCTTTACAGCTTTACATAAAATATCTGTGAAAGCCTTTTTTAACTGCTTGTGCAAATACCCTCGCACGCAAATTGAATGTAAAGGCCTGCCACCACTCACACATGCGTCCATACACCTCTGATGCCAGCAAAGGCTTATTCATTCAGTGGAGATTCTCTGTTTTTCTCACTCTTGTGGGTTTGGTCCAGACTCGCTGATCCCCCCCCCCCCCCCCCCATCGCTCCTCCGAGCCACTATTCCCTTAACAGTATAGCACAGTGTAGTAGCCCTCTGGAGGGACAAGGGCAAAAAAGTGGCGCAGAAAGACAGGAGGAGGGTAGATTAAGAGATGACGGGGGTGAGGGATGAGGAGAGAAGGCTAAGGAGAGAAAGGAAGAGAACACAAGATGATGGAAAGGAGAGAGAGGAAGGGCAAGAAAAGGGAGTGTGTGTGCGTGTGTGTGTATGCTGATGAAATCTGCCGTCCTCAGCAGCCTCCCGTTAAAAGAAATCGGATTAGCTCTCCTCCGGGAGAGAACCTTCAGGAATGCAGATGACGGATTGTGGCACACAGGTTTCTCTCCTGGACTCTAAGACGGCCTCACACACACACTTAACACACACACACACACATCATCAGCAGACAAAGAACTGAGGTTTCCGCTCACTCGTTTTCTGTCCGGAGAGCATTTCTTCATTTCCTCTCATTCATAAAAACATGATCGTACGTGACTGAAATAGAAGAAGAGTCGTCCTCAATAACAATTCACTTTGTCCTATTGACTAAGCTTTTTCCCCACGTTGGCTCTGTCACTTGTCAGTTTTTCCAATTTGAAATGACTTGATTTTGATTTGATTTGATTTATTTTGAACAAAAAGAATCAGGGTATAAATTACATTATTCCCCAAGTACAAGAAAGGGACAGTGAATTATCTCGGTGACATTGGTGCGGGAACATATCGACTGGTTTCCCAGAGAAAAACAGAACATATAGCACAATGTAGCACGCAGTCCACCATGACACTGACAGGATGCGGTCTGATGTCCAGTGTAAATATACCTTAACATTAAGAAGATATTAATCTTATCCATCAAAGATCCAGTGAATGAAATGTCGTGACTGTACAGAGCCACAGATAGTGTGCAGGGTTTCAGGTTCCTTCCCAGTTTTTGGTCGTACACATGATCATTAAGACCTAAAGAAGTAGTTCAACATTTTGGTTTATTTGCTTTAATGCAGAGACTTACATGACAAGCTTAACACCACTCATGTATGTACTCTAAATATGATGGTACAGTCAGCAGGCAGTTAGCCTAGCTTAGCATAAAAACCTGAAATGGCAAAAAATGTCCCAAATTGTTGAACTATTGACTGACAGAATGAGATAAAGAGAAATAAGTCGTCTCATACTTTGTTTTCTGTAATGTCTTATCATTTCCCCTTGTTGCTTTTTAATGTAATTTGATATATTTCTCTCAGTTCTCTTAATTTGTGATTAATCTTACGTGTTCATTGTTTTTTTCTCTTTCAGACTGGCATGGCGTTAACATACGATCCCGCTGCAATGCAGAATGGGTAAGAGCTTGACAGTCAATCCATCCTTGGCACCATCTAATACACTCACCTCTTGGCTCATAGGACCCCAGTCAATAACACTGCCATACATAAAGATTAATGTAGTGTCTGCACTTTGTTACTGTTTGATTAAGGAAATCTATATGGACTTCAAATATCGGTTTTCATTGGTTGGGTCGGGTGAGATATGGCAAAGGGGAGCTGAGTGAGCTTGTGTGTGTTTACGTGTGTTTGGGTCTTCATGTTTGTGTGTGGTCCTGAGTCTTTATGTCATGACTAAATGGTGCTGTGGAAATAAATGACCCGGCAACGTGTTTTATTTTTCCCCACTGTACTGAGACAGGAAGGAGAGCACTGAGGCTCCCCTCTATCTCCCTCTGGCCTCAGTCATTCACAGGAAGCTCCTCATTCCCCGCTTCCTAAACCACTTATCCTCCAGTGACTCGGAGTCAATCTCAACCAAAAAACTGGATGAATAGCATCACTCATTACACACAGCCTGCAATGTAAAAGCCTGCTTTGCTGCAAATCCGCCAAATTATAATCCCACAGATATTTGTGTTAAGCAAAAGACCTTCTGAGAAAGGAATGATTCACTCTTAATATATTCGACCAGAAGTTCAGCCTAATGAACATATTCTTGAAATGGGAAATAGAATGAATTAAGTGGCAAAGAATGTACAAGTAGTCAACTTTATTCAAGTCCTAATGCAATGTAGAAAATAAAAAACAGAGTGAATCAGCTAGCGGAGAATATTCAGTCAATTTAATTCATATGTTAATACAAAGTAGAAAATGAAAACGCTGTTGAGCTGAAACTGCAAATGCAAAACAGATCTCCACTTCATGTTTGTCAGACTGCTTACTGGTACATCAAAATTCAGTGCTTGGGTTATCTGTCTATCCATCCCTCCATTTTCTGCCGCTTATCTGAGACGAGTCGAGTGGCAGCAGGTTAAGCGAGGTGGTCCAGGCGTCCCTCTCCCCACCATCGTTGTCCAGATTCTCTTGGGGGGATCCCGCTCAGATTCCATGTCCCCAGCTTCCCCTATTCAGCGTGAGGAATTCTTCAGGAGGTGGGAGTGAAAGACCTTGCAGACAGGGACCTCCACCAGATGTTCCCAGTATAGCTACACATTTGGGTCTTCCAGGTTTTTGTCTTGTAGTCTGATCAGTTGACAGCTTCTCTTCACCAAAGTGTCCAAGACTTAAGACCGCATATCTGATGATATGACCATTGAACATGCTGTCCAATTACAAAGCACCACTCAGGTTCATCTTAGGCAGGTCATTCCTCCAATTCACCACACTTAAGCTCTCTCCGTTGTTGCCCATGTGAGTGTTGAAGTCCCCAGGAGAACTACTGGGTCCCTAAACGGTGTTCCTTCCACCCGTCCCAGAGAGTCTGAGATGGCCAAATACTCCAAACTGCATAGGCGCCAACAACAGTCAGAGGCTTCCTCTCAAAAGCTCATAGTCGCTGGAGGCTCCAGCTTGTCTCCAGACCTGGTGCTATGCATAGAGGTGAGCCCAACTATATCTGGTTGGTACCAGTCCACCTCCCACACAGCTCTGGTTCCTTCCCAGCCAGAGAAGTGTCATTCCACATCCCTCAAACCAGTCTGCAATGCCAGGAGTCTGGAGGCCCGCTGACTATGCACTCGAGCTTTTTTTGACTTTTTTATTTTGTGCATAGAAATAAAAAATCAAACAAAAGAGAAGAAATATAGCAATAGCATAATGAACAATGCACAGGTGGGATGAAAGAACTCCTGAGGGCCTGTAAAAGGAATTCAGAATTTGGGAGTGGCTGCGAAGTGAATCAGAAAAGCGGTTCCATGTGACTGGACCTCTGTTGAAAACTGGACAAGGATAGCTCTGTAGAACTGACTACACAGAAGATGAACACATCTGGTGTGGTAACAGTGGATCTGAGACATGGTTACAAAGAACAGTGAAAGGAAACAGCCGTGAATTCATGAGAAACTGAGCTGCAAAGGTACCTAACTGGAGTATATTCATATCGACATGTTGAACAACTCCAGGGTTTGAAATAAAGAGGCAGGATGCCATACAGGTAGACTGCTCAGTGATACTCTTATAGTAGCTTCTTATCCATTAAATATTTGACTAATCTGTTTTGCAACAAAGTATTTTGGAGAAACTTGGTAGTAATACTGATCCGTAAAGGAGCTTCATTTTAGATCATCATTACCAGCACCTGTTAAATTACCGTCTGTCCCTGCAGGCTGTTGACCCACAGGGCAAAAATATTTGAAATTACCCATATATAATGCATATATATGCTATTGTGGGACTGAATTTACGTTTTCTAGTTTGCATTGACATTTGAATTTAACTGTATGCCTTCTTAGGAGAGCAGCAAAGAGACAAATGTCTGAAAATACATCAGCATCTCATGAGTAACACATGAAGAGTGTTTCAGTGCTGTGTTTTTGTCCCTTGTGTTTTTTTGACATTGGTTTTACTTCCTCATTGTTTGGGGTCTCACATGCTGTATGTAAGCATGATAATTAATGATAATCTGTGTTTCTTCAAATATATTTATTCTTTTCTTTTGACCTTATTAAAACCTGACACTTGGAGAGTGATTGAAGTGGTAGCGCTTACCCTTGGTACAAACTCAGCTTGTTGAAGGTTACAAAATATATAATAAAGAAATGTTATTCCATGTTTTATAAGTCATATGGGCTATGCACAAGTACATATTTTTTGTGTTTGCCATAAAGAAGTCTACAATATAGTGACGTTGCTCATGTTTGAGGAACCAAAATGGAAGTAATGCATTTTCTATAGCAAACATCTGAAATTTGTTATCAATTCAGAAGTTTATATGCAGTTCTTATAAAATGTGGAGAAGTCATGAAGTATCAGTGGGTCTAGGGTCTCCAGGGCTCAAAGCAGAACATCAGAGTTGAAATATAATGTAATACACAACATGAAGGGTTGATGCAGCATGTTGAAATGAAATGCGGGGTCGTCAAACCTACTGCAGAACTTGTCCAGTAATATGATCTTCAGCTCAGGTGAGAAGCTATTGGACGTTCCATTTAGCCTCCCAGGGGATCACGGCGACATTCGGTTGCTATAAACCTTCAGCAATGAGGTAAAGTGGTATAGTTGACCACCGTGCTTTATCTGAAGCTCATGTCAAACCTTAGCTTCTTGAAATGCATTGAGTTTTCTCCAGCCTCAGCATGCAAGCGTGCCACTTTCACCAGCCGGCCAGCCAACACACTGTAGCCTTAAAACTAGAATAAAAACACGTTGGAAAAAAAAAAATACAGCCAACCTCCTTCTTTATACGATGACAAAGCTCAATTTGATGTGATAAAACCCGACTTTTCAATTGAGAACGCTATAAGCCACTTCATGAAACTTTTATGTGGTGTTCGAAATACAATATATGGCCAAATGTTTGCTCTGAACAAGCTACAGGATAAATCCACAGTGTGTCTGCGTGTGTGTCTGTGTGAGTGTTCTAGTTTGCAAGTGTGTTTTTCTCTGTTATATAGACAGAAACCTTTGTGCAGACAAAGATCTCTCACTTAATACTCCATTTTTGTGTTAAGGTAACAGAATTTCTTATTTACATTATGTTCTATACACCTAATATGAATTTGACAAGTTAATTCTGCTGTCCTCTCTCTGTTCTCTCCACCTTCCACTACTCTTTACCTCCTCTCCACACCTCTCCACACCTCCTTCCCCTCTTTCTCCCCCTGCCTCTTCCTCCGTCTCTGTCCCTTCTCAGGTTCTACTCCTCGCCTTACAGCATCGCCACCAACCGCATGATTGCACAGACCTCCATCACGCCCTTCATCGCTGCTTCCCCCGTTTCCACATATCAGGTGGGCCATAATGCACTGCATTATGGGTAGATTGCTGTCTGTGTATGTGTAACAGGAGGGTTTGCTCTGTATGGGGGGATTGGAGAGAGGGGGTGGGCTGCAAAACAGCGTGAGGTTCTCTCCTCTTCTCTCATCGTTTCTTCGCAGCTCCAGCTGTGCTCGATGACATCTGTTTCGTAGGCGGCAAGCACAACAGGCATCAGAAAACAAGCAACAGAAAAAAAGGGATTAAAAAAAAGGCTGACAGGATAGAAAAAAATAAAATCACCCATCAAGAATGAAGAGTGTCTGGGAAAAACAAACACTTTCCTCCCTCCCAGTTTGCTGCCCTCTCTTGTGCTCCCTCAGCTGCTAATGCGATGAAGGCATTTTTTGTTTGTTTGTTGTTGTTGTTTTTTTGCTAACTTCCCTACAATCACTTCCTCTCCCAAAGTGAATTTCCACATTCCTCACGGCTGTGATCTGTGGAGTAATGAAACAGAACTGAACAGTGACGTGAAAATTGGCTGTGCGAGATGTCACGCCGCTCTCCGTCGCCGCACATTTCACGCAGCAGCTTTCGCTGAATCCAAACATCAAGAGGCACTGCCGCCGTGCCCTCTCGCTCAGACGCTATCGTTTAACATCGACTCTGTTTGGTATGCAGAGACAGACAGACGAGGATAGTGAGCAAGAGAAAGGAGATGAAGGATAGATGGGAAAATAGAAGGGACAGATGGAGAGAAAGACAACTGGGGAGAGGAGGGAGGATCGCAGGGGTGGTGGTGATAGCTCAGGTGGAGGGATGGGGGGCAGAGGAGGGGTGTTGCTGAAGGTTGCTGTGCCCGTCTTTGAGGCACGCTTGATTAAAACTCTGGTCCAGTACCTGCGGTGGAGGGGCAGGGGGAAGAGGAGGAGGGAGAAAAGTGGGCCAGGGCGCGTCTCTAATCCGCTCTCGGAAGGCTTCCCAAATTGATTTATCAAAAACAATGGCCAGGCTTTTGAGGAATATTAATCCTCACAGTTTCAATATCGGGCAGCTCTGCCACCGCTTCCTGTAATATTGCCCTTCAGCCAGTCACGGCAGGAAGGTGAGTCCTTCATCTTCAGTTCAAGTACAAAGAGACAGAGGGAAAAGAAAAGAGAAGACAAGCCAGGCAGGCATATACGCCAGACAAAAGGAAATCACTTCCTTTTATAATAGAAACTATCGCCTTTGCAATGAAAATCTCAAGGTGCATAGAAATGGCCGTATATGCCATTCCTCCTTTTATGTTTATGTTAAGTGGATATTTTTTGAGCTACTAGTTTGATGGCATTGATTTATCAAATCTGCAAATGACCCGTGCCAACAGCAGCGTTCTGGTATTCTTTTAAGCTTGGCTCCGGTGAGCTTGAACGATGATTGGCTTTGTTTCCTGGAAAAACAGCTTTGATGATCCACATGACAGGAGCCAGCCCAGGCCAGATCACTACCAAGATCTCAGCTAGTGCCGCCAGCCAGCCGCGGCCTGGTTTACATCACTGGCTCTACAGACTGGCTCACGGGCTGACTAAATATGTGACTGGCTGGTTGGATGTGTGGCTGTCTGGCTCACTAACCAGCTAACTGGCTGGCTGTTTGGCTTTGTGTGTGACTGGTTCGACGGGTGGCCAACTGGCTGACTGTGTAGCTGAAAGACTGACTGTCTTTTTGGCTTCCTGGCTGACAGGCTGTTTTTAAGTGGTAACACAAGTGCTGAAGTTCAGCCAGAGGTGGAGACCTTCTTAGATCATGAACATTATGCTGTTTACCACACCAAACCTGCTTTTGAATAACTGCACCTTTCTAACTGTTGTAATAAGAGCTGTTTCTAGGAAGTCAGTGAAGTCCAAATGAAGTCCTCACAAGTGAGGTCTTTCAAATCTCTGAATGCAGAGTGCTGCATTTTAGCATTTTGCATTCAAAGCTGTCTTGATTGCACTTTCTTGCATAACTGATAAGTGATCTGGCTTTCTGGTTTATTTTTGTATTGTCCTGGAATTATAGGTCATACCTTGAGACTTGAAGAGTTTGAGTCAAGACCAGTCCCAATCAAGTCTCAAGTATTATTCTAACTTAAAGGCGCTTATAGCAGCCACGTCTCCTCGCTCATCTTATAACTGTGTTTTGCCACACTGCTCAATGTCCCATACAGACGCTAAGGTACCCTTTAGCATCTGTATGAGACGCACCAGGCTTCCAGCTAACAACTATTAGACGCTCATAGTAAGATGATGTAGTTTAAAGGGCGAGAAAGTCCACTAATGGAGCATGGTTGTGTGGAGGGATGGGTCAAACAAATCGATGGTAGGGTTAGGGTTAGGGTTAACCCTAACCCTAACCCTTTTCACCCAGGAGACCAGAGTTCGTGTCCTGTGAGAAACCAGAAGTGAATGATGTTTTCCCTTTGTTGTCCAAGCAGTAGTTGTAGTAGTAGTTTTGGTACCTAAACATCATCAACTGCGACCATTTCACCACATTTAACCTCGCATTAGAAAGACTTTCTGGCAGGAAGGCTTTGTGTGTCGCTGGGATGAGAATGTGTTGAATGGCCAGAGAAGTTGCTCTGGGAATATAATCTTGCTGCAGATGGGTTTACATTGGAGTCAGCTCAAAGACCGGTGCATCTCATACAGACGCTCAAAGCTACCACAAAGGGGCGTGCCAAAGCGTTGGTATTTGACTCTCTTGGAATGAGAACAGGTTGCTTATAGACTGTGGGATAACAACAATTTGCAAAGTTCAGTGCATGGCTTACAAGACTTTAACCCCAAAAGTTCATCATTGCACAAGGCCATCATTTCCAGCACTTCCTGTATTCTGATTAGCTGGCTTGCAAACACGGGTTGCAGCTGAAGTCACATGGTGGTATTTTGGATCTAAATTTCTGATTATCTCATCTTTGGTCACCAAAGCTAAAAATCTAAACCACCATGTTTAGTGACATCCAAAGATTTCACCACATTTCTTTCACAATGATCAGTTTTCATGTGGAACAGTTCGTGGTAGCCATGTGACGGAGCCTTAAGTCTGACAAGAATGTAAGTCTCAAGTCTCAATACTACAGCTCTGCTCTCTATTAAGGAGATCACATGATGGTCATGGAGTGTCTAAGTTAGAAAATGCTGAAGATAAGTGATTAAAGATAAGCTTTGTCTGTGTCTATCTTCTGTCCCATTCAGCTGGGGAGAACAAATACTGCCATGTATAAACAAAGAGACTTGGCTTCATGTTATAGAATATCAGGCTTGTTTAGGTGTGGATCCAAACACGCATTTGGGTTGGCTCAGAGGATTGATTGCTCTTATAGCAGATTATTCCATGTTTGTCTTTGTTTAATCTAATCATTTTACCAGGATCAGTGGCCAGCCTGTGTGTTTGTCTGCTACAAGCTGTCTAATTCCTCTCTCCAGCACATCTAAAAGCTGTTTGTTCCTCCATTCTCCCACTCTCTTGATCATTGTCTCTGTCACTGTTTCACCATCTCTTTCACTTTATCATCCACATTTGTAAATATGCATGTCTGTATGTTTTCCTCTGGTAATGGCTTGGCATGCCTCTGAGACCTGGCCCGCGGAAAAGAATCGTTCTGTCCACGACATTCAGATTTGTTTTATTCTTTATTTTATTTTATTTTTACTTTTAAATAATAAGCTGTCTGTCCCTCGAATTTTCACAGTTTCACTTCTCTTGCAACAGAACCGGCTTTAATATTATCATTATTACAGAGAAGGAACCCAATTTATGGGCTCTATGCACAAGTCACACTGTTGGCAATAATGAAAAGGCAGGAGGGAGATTTGCTGCCTCCAGACTTTCGGATTCTTTTTGTAATTCTTTGGCACAACTTAATCTGTGTAAAGTTCAGCCATTTTGGTGCATTAAAACCAATGCAATTATTTTAACACCTCCAGACTCCAGAGTATTTGAACATATTGTGAATATTTGAACAGCGTTTATTGCTTTATGTGGGATACTACTTGGATCTGACTAAGATTGAGGAAAATTTATATTGTCACCATCATTTTACACTTTATGTGTTTCTCCTCAGGTCCAGAGTACGTCATGGATGCCTCATCAACAATATGTTATGCAACCTACAGTAAGTACTCTACCATTCACCTGCAGTTGTTGCCCTTGACTCCCCATTGGGGCCCACTCTTAGCTGGAAATCTAAGGGTTGCCTCCAGTTTCTCCCCTCTGCGCCGTGTTTGGACAGAGCTGTTGAAAGGTTTTAGGAGGAACTCGTTAAATGGAGTTTATTTCATGTCAGTGCTGAAAATAGTTTATAACATGGAGGATTTTTTTTATATTTAGAGCAATACAAATGATTAGAAAAATATATTCTGTCTGGAAAAACCTTTAAGCCACATTCTTCCTCTGGTGCAGGTCAGATGTTAAACCAACTAAATTGCATTCATGCACATGCTATTACAGTACCACATGAGAGCTTCTGATAGCTAAATGATTACGCCACTTTTGTCCTGCAGTTGCTATATGCAGCTCTATAAAACCATATTATCCCATTCTGATAACCACATGTTTCCATCTTTCCTAAGTATACAAACTCATTTGGTTTTATTTTTTTGGTTGGGACTTTATAGGTGTTGGATGTGCCAGAAGCGATTCAGCGTCATTTACCAGACCACAGCACGATACAGACGGCCGTAGACTATTGCTCTGGGTTACCAGCCCAGACAGCAGACAGGGAAAAAATTAATATTAATTACATTCAGTTCACCAACAGCACAGGCCGCCACGGTACAGCTGACGTAGTCGCCTTACATCCAATCGTATTCGGTCATCCTGGTTGAAGAGTACAGAACATTAGTCTTCTGGAAGTCCAACATCTTGTTTTTTTAGGTCACTCAGTCTGCAAAAACATCCACACTAATGAGTTTTTCAAGATTTTTTTTTTTTCACCGTTAAAATCACATTTTACTATTTTTAGTGAAGTTTTATGGATCCACGTTTTCTGCAGCGTACCAGCAGTATTGTTTGGAATGCACCTCAGATTTGCCTCCATGATGTTGTAGCAACAGAGAGCATTAGTCGTTTAGTAAATTGTTGTAAGGTTGAGCTTTAATTGGTCCTAGCACCGGGAGCGTTCCCGTTTTGTTGCTTAGAGGTCTTAAATCATTCTGCCAGAGGCTTTTATGTTTGCTTTAGGGTTTTTGTGGCCCTGAAGCACATTCGGTGTATGTTGTTGTTCATTCTGAACCAGTCGAGGGCGTATGTGTTAGATTCTTTACAATCATGGAAGAGTTTCACTGTACAACAGACACAAATTAACTAAATACACTTTTTAAGTGTAAGTGTGAATCTGCAGTGCCTGCAGTACAATACACTGCACAATACAGCGCACTTGAGTATTTCATACAGTAAAGCCTATTACTGTTTAAGTGTGTAACAGTGTGCTACTATGAAATGCACTATAGTACAGTGCATAATAGGCATGCAAATATTGTATAGTTTTATTGATGCCATAAGTTATTTTCTCTTTGGAAAATAAATTTCCAACCTGAGGCTAACCTGAGGAAGTTACCTCTAATGAATCGCACCACTACATAATTTAACTCTTTAAATGCTTTACTTAAGTTAATGTTATGTTAATGTTAAGTTATGTGGTGAAGTACACATTGTTTATTAAGTGAATATCAACCTGAAATATTTCTAATAATAATGTATATTAATCAGTAATGCCGTATACAGCAAT
The DNA here is from genome assembly GCA_037975065.1 of Chaetodon trifasciatus. Classification (NCBI taxonomy): domain Eukaryota; kingdom Metazoa; phylum Chordata; class Actinopteri; order Chaetodontiformes; family Chaetodontidae; genus Chaetodon; species Chaetodon trifasciatus. The sequence continues at coordinate 9,103,817 of JBBMOE010000015.1, forward strand.
TGCATCTTCAGTTTCAAACTGTGTATTTTTACATTTTTATGAGCTCTTGTCCCTGGAAGATTTAAGGTCATGCTGCAGGTTCTTACATGACTTAATTGTGTGTCCTTTAGCAGCTGTGTTTTTTAGTTATAAAGCAAATTGATTAACAGTCAAAAAATTTACATTTTAAGATAACCAAGAAGGCAAATCTCCATCTGACCTAAAAAACCTAATTAACTACGAGCTGTTTCTTTCACTACTTTCACTGAAAATGATGTTTGCCTCAAGCAAACCATGAAAGTGTCAATAACATTGAGTCAAAAAGACTGCTTGCGAGTCTCTGTGTCTGACCAAATTGGGAAACACTGGACTCTACAGCTGATGGTCCAGCACTCACTCACTGGAGGAGTGCTCAACCAGCCGCGTGGCCCCCCGCCGTGGTCATTTACCACTCAGTCCTACCCATCTCACTTCCACTCCCGCTGTGGGACAGTGAACATGTAATCTGGTCGCAGCGGGCCACCAGCCAGGCGGACACACACACACACACACACACCACACCCAGCTGCAGCTGCCCTCCAAGCCACTCAGTTTGCCTTTCAGCCACGGCGACCTCCTGCCTTTCCTACGAGGATCTTAACTCACCCAGTCTTCTCCTCCCTGACGTTTTTTGCTACCTTCACAGTCAGGGCTGCACTTTCCTGGTGACACTTGCTTTCACACAGGATTAAAGCTAGCTCGCTAACAAGCTAACTATTTTTTCTGCTAAGTCTGCCTGTTTTGAGAGTGAGGAAGTGGGTGGTAGACAGTATTACAAGGTGAATGACAAGAATGAGGTATCTCACCATGTAACTGCTCAGCATGTGCAGTGCTGTCTATTTGTATGCTAGTGTGTATCTGCTTCTATCTGTATGCGTGTGTGCATCCAGACTTTAGCAATGCATGTGTTTATTTAAATGTGTATACCATATTTCATCTTCTGGCAGTGTCTCAGACTCTCTAGTCATGTGTTGTTATGATTTGCCTTTCAGCATGCAGACAACATGCACAGCCTCATCGACTGTGTTTGTGTAACTGGTCATGTTTATGTGATACATGTTTGTGTGCACATGTACTGCCATATGTGGTCATAGTGGTTATTCCCATCCAACCCGTACGGCTGCCTGACGGCCATCCATCTTCGAGCCTTATGTCATGAGGCCTCATGGAGCCATTGGCAGTAGCCAGTAGCCACATTGTACTGTGGTGTACATCTCATCATGCCTTTGTGCCAGCAGAAGCCATGTGGCCATATCCGTCCCCATGGCCCCGTCCCCATTGTGTTCCAGTGCCTCTCTGTCACCAAACGGCTGCTAGGTGCTAACCCCAGCTGTCACCGCCCTCAGTGGTTAGCTACCAATCTGTCTCCCTTTATGACCCACGCTCATATCCACCACCAGCTACATACACAGCAGACCGCCCATTGCACTCACACAGCCTGCCACTAGCTCAGTGAATCACATCAAATTAGCCAAGCATGCTAGCTTCAAGAGCTCAGGGGTCTACTCAAAGCATTAAAAACCAATTGATTGTGCTGCAGTTTGGCGGGTCCCACCACGTGTCGCGTGTTAAACCAATGGAGCGTTGTGCAATGGCACTCCTGGTGTCAGGGCAATATGGAGGCAGCCAAGCATGGAAGGGTAAGGGGTCACAGTTAGCCAGTCCAACTGTGCAGAATGGAAGAGAATAGATATGGTCTATGTGTGTGTAATGTAAAAATGTATTTGTACAATAGCAAGGAAAGGAAAGGATTCACAGAAGAATAGACTAGCTGTCAAATTAGTTCAATTATCCTTCATTCCAGGCAGAAACCGAGCGTCGCCAGAGACAGATAGACAGTTTACAAAGTACTGCTGTAGTTGTACAACACAGCAATTAAAGTACAAAACGTATATAAAGAGTCCACAAGAGTAAAAGTGAAGAGCAAAAACAGTTAGCTCAACAGTTAATTAACAGTTAGGCTCACTGGAATAACTGCATATAGTACTGGAATAATAATCACAGCTCTACAGTGTCAATGTAGGTTAAACTGCTGCAGAACCTTCAGTGGAAGAACACAGTACTTCTGCGGTACCTGTACTTTTCTGCTGCTTTATACTCCTTTATACTACAATTCAGTGGGAAATATTGGACATTTTACTCCACTACTTTTATTTGATAACTATAGTTACAAGTTATTTTGCAAGTAATGCATTAATGCAACTAAAGAGACTGTTTCAGATCCAAATTCTGACACCTGAAGGACTTTACAGTGAAACAGGTACTGAACAGTTAAATCCACCTTTTATGTTTATTTGAAGTTACCTGTACTTTTTTCTTAAGCCTAAAAAAATCACTCATCCCCTATTAATACCTGCTATGAAAACAAGCATGATAAATAATCTGGGTGAGGAGCTTCCACTCGCTTAGAAATTATCTCCTGACCTTAACAGTGTGAAGTAAAGCAGCTCTCACTCAGACATATTTAGCTTGTTTGGGAAATGATGCAAAGGGACGGTAGAGCTCTACAGTAGACGTAGTTCAGACCTTAATTAGCTGCTGGTGCTGTTAATGCATTGATTTGTGCACTTACTCTGATGTTAAACTCCATTAGAAAATGGAACAACTTGACCGAGCGTCCGCTTGTTGCACAGTAAACAGAAAGCATCGCAGCATGTACGGCTTCTGCAAAGGTGTTTGTTTATCTGACTAGATTAAGTTTGACAAGTCCATCCATACGAAACTGGACTTCATCCCGCGGAGGAGCCAGCGCTTTGTTAGCAGTAAGAGAGAGTGAGGAGAAAACGGCTTTCAAAATTTGTTTATCCTCAATTAATGGGCGAGATGCACTCAACGTGGAACTTGATAGAGAGTGACATTGTTTTTTAAAGTGGACAACTAAATGAGGTTGCAGCTTATTCTTCCAGACATTGGTCTTCTTTCTGTCTTTTTTTTCCCCTCCACTTATCATCCTTTCTCTTCCTCTCTCATACTGTCTGTCAGAGCTTCTAACGCTGTGCTCTGCTTGGCAGTTAGGCGTGGGATGTCAGAACAGCACGACCGGTTGCCTTTGGTGCTCTGTTCTGTGGTCGGTGCTACACAAGTCAGCGGAGCTCGTACGAGAGGAGAACTAAAGGCCCTAAAAGTCAAACGCTCACATGCAGCTCACGCACAGACTCGCAACTGCCTAAACACACACGTTGTTTCAGTGCAGAAACACGGCCTTAATGGTAAATCTCACTTACATACAGATCATCAATCACACGCACAGACTCTCAAATTCACTTCACACTGCCAAACAGTGCCGGAGTAGCTGCAGTGCCAGCCAAGCGCGGCATTGCTGTCTTTCCCCATGACTTATCCATCCTCTTTTTTCCCCTTTTCCTTGCTGTGAACTGTATGTGCTTCAAGTGCGTATTTGCTGAAGTGCATTGGCCCTTACATACTGGAGGTGAATTATTGAATTCCTCTCCGTTGCGCCCCAGCCAGTTCTCCCTGGTTCGGGCTTTGAATAGACGCTTGCTGGGCCTCTTAGAATTGAACCATAACTATCTGCCCTCATCGGATGGAGGTGAATCGGTGCACTGTGTGATACACATCTCCCCGCCTGACATGAAAAACACTCCGCGGATTCAGAAGGGGAACATTATGTCGGCCTCATGGATTTGACTGGCGAGGCAGAATTTGAGACGGGGCCGCAGTCGTCCTTGAGTTGCTCTCGCTGCTCTTTCTTTCCCCTCTCTGTCTTTTCATCCCTCTCTTCCATCCTCACCCCTTCTCTCTACTTCTTTCTATACATCTCCCTCTCACTTCTCCCTGTTTTTGTCCCCCCGCATCCCCCCTGCCTCTCTTTATCCCTCTGTCTCTCTCTTCTGTACTGCCCTTTCAAAGTACAACTGCAGCCACTGTGCCGCTGCCAGCAAAAAATCTGTCTGTCTGTTCGGGGTTAAAGTTTCATTCATATAAGAGAGATATTGTTGCAGTGCTACAGGGTGACTGACAGAGAGATTGAGCAGCTGCATTTTCACATAAGCTTCTGGATATTACTTCAAAAAAATTTTGCGATAGTAGCAAAAATACATTTGGAGAGTAAAGCTGATATGCTTTGGTGAACAGGCTTTATTAGCTCGCTGTGTTTTTCTAATTGGATTTCTAATCTTTTTTTTTTTTTTTTTTTTGCTTTTGTAAACAGGGTAAATATTCTGGAGAGATCCTTGTGTGTGAAATGATCCATTTGTCTACAAAAGGCAGTCAGAGCATGGTTGATCCGAGCGTGGAGAGGAATGGACCTCCCATGAAGACATGACAAATACTGTTACATGCTTCATCTAGCGCCCTTATCCTCTTGCATATACACACATATGCGCAAACACACACACACACTTGAAATCCATCCAAATGTCTTGTCATCCTCAATGAGGACAAGATAATTTTTAATTTTTGATAATAACCTCATCACTTTTAATCATAAAGTCATAAAATCATAAGTCATAAAAGGATCAAATTCATAGTTTGGATCTCTCTCTTACTCACAGACACACATACGCTGATGCCTGCACAACAGAGCAACATCATATTTTGACCCTTAATTGTAGCCTCACATTTCAACCGGTTTGATTTTGAAAATGCTGATTTCAGTGCTAAAACCTTTCCCTTTAATTCAATCTGCATCCTCTGAGATGTCGCACATGATTGACAGACAAATGAATCAATAAGAGGAAGGAGACCGATCCATCATTCCTCTTGTTTTCATTTCATTGTGGAGGACAAATAGATACACAGTAGATAAACATCTTTGCCAGAGGTGAGAAATCCTTCATCGGTATCTGGCTCTACATGTTAATCTGTGAACATACATCGCTGTGGCCCCTCAGCTGCTTCGTTTTCACACTAACGATCCCCCTTTTCCCTGTAGGTTCTTGTCAGGTTCGCAATTAAGCTTTTCAAAACCCTTAAAAAATGAGATTTAAGCATGATGGCGAAGGCCATGATAAGCCGCTATCTGCATCAATGTCATCTTGAGGGGCTTCATTCATTGCTATTCATCACTGTGCACTCTTATTTCTCTGCTGCTTTATTTGGGTAAAATGAGCTTTTCACCTTCCTGCCTTAGTCTATGACTCGCTGAGTCTTGTAGGCAGTCTGTGTTGGTAATAGTAGGGCAGAGCTGGCAGTCTGTTAGCCCCAAGGAGGGATTCGTGCTGCGGATTAGAGCGAAAGACCCGAGATGCTGCCTCTCTTTTTGGGCTTACCTGAATAGAGAGGTGCCTGAGGGCATCTGGAAACTGTGGTCACAGTCGAGGTAGGTGAGTGCAAAGTTAACGGTGGCTATTGTAAAGCATATTAGAGCACCAATACAAAGGAAAACAAATAAGCGCACATCTGCACACATTCAGATCATGCAGGAACATATAAATAAAGATGACAGAGGCACACACTCACGCACACACACTATCTACAGCAGTAGCTTGTGTGATTTTGTGGATACAGTTTCATTGCCTGCAGTATTTACCCTTCAGGTGGGCAGGGCTGTAGTATTAGAGGTCCCTGGCATTCTCTACTGTATACAGTTACCAGTCAATCACCAGCAGATGTTCTATAACACCAGGCTTTCCAGACCAATAACACCGGAGTGAACAAGCTTAGTGTGTGTGTTTCACTGGGGATGGAGAAATGTCTATGCAGTACCGAAAGTCCTGTGGCGTGCAGCCACAGCACCTCTGCATGTATCCTGCAGTGTGCGTGTCACATCCACCCCGACATAAAACAAGCTAACACACACACAGACACCGGCATCAGTATCCAAACCGCAGAACCTCACATGGAGAAACCAACTGTCAAACACAGCGAGGAATGTGTTGAGTCAAACACTTCACGTGGACGACACAAATGATGCTTTGTGTGAGCGGAAGACTCAGGAATACAGCCGCGGCCATTGTTCGACGTCTCTGAGGCTTTTAATGTGCCCCTCCTGTCCATTTTCCTCCAATTTTCATATTTCACCTGTCAAGAAAGAAACATTCGCCATGAGGACTTTTCATTGCTCACATCCCAGGCTTTTTAGCGGTTTTATGTACAATGTCGGAAGAGTACAGTACGCTAGTTTCATTATCCAGATGCCTTCTTGACAGCAGTGAAACATCAGGGTCTACAAGGTGAAGATTGGTGTGTGAGCTTCTCTTTGTGGCCTCAGGCTGTTTTCAGTCAGAGTGAGGGCATTGCCACCGCCTGAAGGTAGTGATATATCAGCACCAGTTCGAGGCAACTGTGTAGATAGGCAATAATGTTGGATATTATTACCTGTAGCAGCAATAGAGATGAGCAATATGGCTAGCTGAAGGGATGCTCTGATCGTGTTTTTTTGCACTGATACTGATCGCAGTTTTAAAGTCATGAGAATCAGCTGATCCGGGTTTACTGGCAGCTTCTGCAGAAAATAGTTTTCCTCGATTCTGAGGTTCCATGATTTTTTTTCCCCTATAAACTGATACACTGTGAGTCCATTTTGAAGATAACTGTCTGTTTACTTTGAGCAGAGCTTTCATGGTATGTCCTAATACTCTGTTACACCCTCCAAAATGAGCAACTTTGTTCTTTTAATTCTTAAATACTTGCTTTTTAGAGCAGATTTGAAACAAAAACACACAATGCAACTGTTTTGAGTCTCATTGTCAAAAGGCAGCATCTTACATTTGCATTCACAAAACTTCTATACATCAAGAAACCAAAGACTCGGTTCCTCCAGCCCAACAGCAGCCTGCTGCCTGCCGGCCGGACAGCATGTGCAGGCCTAGGCAGGAATGTGGAGCGTCACATGGTGGAGATGCTTCAGCCATAATGGATCAGGCAGTAAAAACACCCCCTGTCTATGTGACATTTATGTATTTGCCTGACCCATTTTACAACTGTTATTCCTGATCAGCAGCTCCAAAAGTAATGAACATCAGCTGATACCGATCAGCACTCCATCAGTGTTGCTGTTCACTTATAATGAGTGGCCATTAGAGAGCACGGCTGGCTTCAATGTTTTTTACAAGATTTCTTATTTACTGTACGTTGTCTCAGGTCGTTGAGTGTATATCAGTGTATTTAACAGCCAGGGAGCTGATATCGTCTGCCTCCTGTCTAAAGCGGGATCAATACCATTTTAAGTAAGACGGGCTTTTTTTCATAGACGCATGCACATAAACACAGGCGTGCATTCTGAGATCATCTGTAAACATCATCTCACGGATTTGTAACAGATACGTCTCTAGTTTCCATTATTTTGCTCTTTCTCGCTCGCTCGCTCACAGAGGACAAATCAAAAACATATATTGTCTATTTGTGTAAGTCTCTTTCCCATTTTCTCCTCTCTCTAGTCTGTCCGTGGACAGACACAACATGACAGACATCCACACACACACACACACACACACACACACACACACACACACACACAAACCCCCTCTCTCACAGACACTCAGTCTCACAAACACAGAAAATCGAAATCACAAATCGGCTTAACTCTCCCTGACACGTCTGTGAATTAAGCCTTTCCGTTGCTCTCCCTTTCCCATTATAAAGGCATTGTCAGAGGCTGAATCGGTAACAGGTAGCCCACAGCTCCTGCTGCTCCCCTCTCGCTCCTCTCTTTCTCTTCCCTTCTCTCCTCCTTGCCTTCCCTTTTTCTTCTTTCTGCTTCTTTGTCTTCTCTCACTCTCTGCTTGTGTGTCCATCAGCCTCCTCTCTCCACTTCTCTCTCCTCCCTCTCCTTGTCCGTCTCCTCTCACTCCCGTCTTCCTCATGACCTCCATCAGCTCTCTCCTTAATCATCTCTCTCCTGTCCTCACGCAGTCTTTCTGTCTGCCTCCTCATTTCCCTTCTCCTTTGCCTTTTTCGCCCGTCACAGCCAGTGATGAAAAGGAACTAAGCACTGGGTATTTTCTTTTTTTGCTGCTTTAAAATTCAACGTCCAAACATTTCAGAGAGAAATATTGTGCTTTTTAAACGTCCTCTACATTTAGTTACTCTGCAGGTTCATATTTTTTATGTATTTGTGACAATTAGTTTTGCATTGAGGTATTACCTAAGAAAGCACTGAGTTGCACCGGCTATTTTTAAAGCTGTCACTACGTTTTTGTGTAAAGTAGCCAGTAGCTAGTTTCAAACTCGTGATTTACTAAAACATGTTGCACCATTAAAACCTAAGAAACGCGTAATGTATAAATCATTTGCAAATAAACATGTCCAATCAAGAGAAAAGACACAAGCTATGCTAACAGAAAGTCAATGTAGCATCATGAGCTGTAAAATTGTTTAAAAAAACTCATAAAAATAAATGTTTTTTGGTTGGTCAATGAAATATTTTAGTAGCTAAGCCTGTGCGTACACAGAGAAATATGTGTTTCTGAATTAATAGCATGGGTGCAGTTTATAATGAGAGTGAAATCTGGTTGTGCTAATCTAAAGCAGGGTCCAGAGCAAAGATTTACGAAGAGACGCGAACCTTAACCGTTTTAGAACGTTGGCGGGGAAAGTTGCACCTGCTTCTACAGCCAATCAGCTCATAGCGAAGTCATTTCCAAACTTGTCAGCTGATCAAAAAGACCACAGCTCCTCTACACGATGAAACCGTTCAGGGAATAGACGAGAGAAAATGACAGAAGAGAGGAGATCCCCTAGACATTTGTCTAAACTCCCTGCAGTGGATCTAAAGTCTCATCCCTCCCTGTTTTTTTTTTTATATCCTCGCCTTTTCATCAATACTAGACGCACAACTATAGCAAGTAACTCACTATCACTTCATTCATATTTTAAGACACTACAAATTATATCCAGCTGTGTTGGGAAGTTGAAAACCCAGCACTCATAATTTCTTAACTAGTCACACTGGTGTAAAAAGGCAGGTTTTCAGGATGTTTCAGAACAGCACAATGCAAGTTTCAACTCATCTCATCACAGGTCTGCATGTATTCCTTTCAGGGTTTGTGTAGCCCCGACATTCACCAGCAAGATAAGGGTAATTGTGTACACCCTGAGAGGCAAAACCCAGGGCAAAAAAGTCAAATAAGGCTCTTAAGTTGGTGTGGTGCAGCCGTCTTAATTAAGTGATGTGTATGTCTCCACTTAGGAAACGCTTTCGACATTGTAACGAGGCGAAGTTTGACCTTACAAAGAACGGGTGCAGCTGGAGTGCTTCTTCCACCACTGATCTCAGCATTCGACTCACTTTCTGTCTTTTTGTGCTGAGGTGAAATTCCGGGAAGGATCACATGAAGCTTGCATATCGAGTGGGAGAGGGAGGAGAGTGGGAGTTCGCCGTGTTGTGAATGCAGGGAGTAGACAAGCAGAGCGATTCTGACAGGCTGTGTCTGCACAGTTTGTTCTCCAATAGGCCCACACAGAGTCACCAGTGGGGTGCGCACGTGAACGCGCACACTCGCATACTTTATTGGAGCTGCACGCTCGCGTACGCACACATAGACGCTGTCGGTCTCTTTCACACTCGTGCACAGATGCTGTTACACACAGTGTGTTGCACTTTTACAAACGCACATAAACACCCTCGCAGCACACAAAGTGAGAAGAGAGGCGAGGAAAAGGGCTCGGTTTTGAATGCGTCCCTCCCGAGGCTTCAGTGCTGGGGAAATGGAGCTATCATGACAAGGGATGAAAGAGCAACAATGGTTTCATCACTTTCCCTCATGTTCCACTGCACCGTGAAAAAGAAGCTTCTAGTGTTCTCATCCGCCCGTTAGGGAAAACATGCCGCGCATTATACCAAGAGTGGAGTGAGTGAGCGAGCGAGAGACGGTGAGGGAAGGACAGAGAGAAAGCGTCCTCTCTCAGCAATCAATGAACCGCACAAGCCCATATTGTTGATACATCAGCAGCAGATATTGATGATTTTGATGGACCAAAAACAATAGCGTGTATCGATTTTGACAATGTCCCTGTGTTTTGTTGCTGTTTATTGACACTGTCCCTCTTCCCTTCTTCTTCTTCTTCTTCTTCTTCTTCTCTGGCTGCCTTGTCCTCGTCTCACCCCTGCCTGGGCCCTGCCCTTCGCTTTTCCTGTTTTTATTGCTTTTCTGATATTATCTCTTTCCCCCAACATTTCTCCTTCCTGTCCTCCCGCTTACTTTCTCTCTCTTCTTCTCCTTTCTAACCTGGACTCCCTACCACAACCCCAAGTCTTCATCCTCCCTCACACATATCCTCTGGTTTATACTCCACATCCTCGTACTGCATATACCTCCTCTGCCTCATTTGGCTTATTTTCTGATATTCATGTTTAGTTTGATGTTTGCTTTGTTTTTCTTTTTTTTAAATGACTTATTCAAATTAAGTGAGATTTGGCAGAAATGGAAAAGTGTGTTTTCATTAGTGTATAATCACCTGACAAAAAGAACTGTGTTTTTGTCACCTTACAATGAGCTCTTTATATCTACAGAGGGTCCGCAGAGTCCGCCATGTTGCGCCACCATGTTTCTAGCCCAAAACAGACAAACCAAACACTTTCTCTGGAGGGGGAGTTTTGCATGTTTCTGGAGTTTCATGGCCAGCGTAGCTTCTCCTGCAGCATTGGAAAGGGAGGGGTGAGGCGAGGGGTATTCATTTGGATGCAATCTGCAACCTCACCACTAGATGCCACTAAATCCTGCACACTGGTTCAGTAATCTTCTACATGGAGGACTGGCAAACACTTTATGGAAGCTAATAAGAATCATTTCCCTCTTTCCCTTCATCTCACCTTTTCTTTGTCTTGTCTCTCGTGTCACCAGGGTGCAGTGATCACGCCAGCCATGGACCACACTATGTCCATGCAGCCTGCCAGCATGATGGGCCCTATCACCCAGCAGATGAACCATCTGTCCCTGGGCACCACAGGAAGTGTGAGTACGCCCTGGCTGTGCTACAGTGAACCACGCACATGACACAAACGCACGCTCGTCTCGTTGCCACAGAGTCCAGATGAGAGAACCTCCGAGCTGATAAAAAAAAATGCTGATACACTCATCTTGGCCGTCTTCAGTTGTTACTGTGCCATCATAGCAGAAAGCTTTACAATCAGCAAGGTGGTGGACTTTCTCATGCTGCGCACAAGCTGCACTGTCTGACACAGTCGATGGACACACTAATCGGGGCTGGAAAGAAACCCTATTATACATGTTTTTTAGAAAACACATTGTGTAGTCTAAAATGTTATTTGCAGTTGACAATGTGCACAAAACAGGCGGATTCTGCCACCAGCAGCTGCTACCAACAACCACTGCTGACACAGTTCAATAGCACTTTAAGTGACATTGTTGCAGAGATATTTACAGGCATCTTTTATCTGTCCCCAAATGGCCCTGTCTTATCTGTAGGTACTCTTTTTTACAGCTGTTTTGCGATTGTTGATATGTGATTTGTTAATGTGTTTTTTATGTGATCAGTTTACTGCTAACAAGGGTAGCCATTATACTAGCTGTCTGAGGCTGATTTGTTGGCTAGCACAACGTTCAAAGTACCCATTACTTTACTGTTGTGTATTTTACTCTTTTTGCTTTTACTGTGTGTGTTTACTAGATTGATTGCTGTGTTGTACCGCCTATGGGGACCTAATCTTTCATTGCTAATACTTCCTGACATGAGGGACAGCGTACCTAATTTCACAATAAGTCTACCTTCTTATGAATTCATTTTAAAGTAGCTTTGGTCTAACTTTTGTTCATGGCATCTTTTTGTCATCCAGTGCTGCGTTTTTATAAAGTAAACCTCAAAGAGACACACATACAGCACACAGATAGTGACTGTGCTCTTTTTAGTAATGACACAAATACAAGGTTATCAAAGATCAAGTCTCCATCAGTGAAACTAGATGCAATTTTATGCAGGTTTTAGTGAATTTAAATACAATAATAATACTCTTTTGTAGAAACCATTAATATGGAAAGCACACTGACCAGTTCCATCATAATGCATTATTTGTTAGATTGATAAAAGTCTATAAAATATGAAGTAGCATGTACACAGTTTCAGTTTTGTGGGGGTCAATTAACACATGACTTTGTTGTGTCCCCTGTTCTTTCATACCATACCTACGCCCCTTACAGCAACGGATACCCAAACAGTATGAATATATTCATCAGAAGGTTCACTTTTTATTTTTAGCCAGCTTTTAAGAGTCGAGACAGAAAATTAAACGCTGAGAAAGAAAGCGGCAGGTGTCCATTACACAGTTGGTGTGGGTCAGGAGGACCACGTGGAGGCCTTTTATCTTTGGAGAACATTGTTCATTTACTTCAAAAACAAAGTACACGTTGAGTAAGAGATGGATTTTACATTTCCTGTCAAGAAAGCCTGTCGCCACATGTGCTCTGCCGTGGATCTGCCATATCATTTGTTTTACACTGCATGCGTTCGCCGCCAGATATTGAGAGAGCATATTTCCTCCCTGATCTTTCACATTAAACAGATTTCCTGTGAAGCTTAACAGTGCGACAGAGCTCTCTATTCTGCACCTTCGTCACTTTCACCCTCTAATTTCTGTTTCTCTCACACACTTTCTGTCTCCCTCACTCTCTAAATCACACATCAAATCTATCACTCCATCGGTTTTCTTTATTCCACGCACACACTCGCTTACAGTCGCCGCCCCCTAAACCAGGAACTCCCCCCTGTTCCAGGATCAAGTCGACTTAGAGGTGTCACACGGCTCTGAAGCCTGACTTCCTGCCCTAACCCTGCTGCCCCGGGGGCAGGCGAGCAGGCAGCTTTGCTGAGGCACTACGTTTGATCTGTGTGTGTGTGTGTTTGTGTGTGTGTGTGCATGATTGAAACAGTGCTGTATTGTACAGTTACCCATGTGTTTCCAGGTGAGCTGTCAGCGACTGTGATGCCATGTTGGCTCTGTCAGGAATGCCCCCACCCTAATCTGCCCCAGCTGTGCTAACAGCCAGGATTAGAGACAGGCTAATCTATGATGATGGCTTCTGATGTTTGATGGGTTGTATTAAAGTAGAAAGTGGGTTAAGGCACTCTCTCTCTCCATTTTTCATTTCTGTTACTCTCTCTGCCTCTCCCCTTTCTGCCTGCTTAGCTTTCCTGAGGCGAAGTGCTGTGTAGCATAACTTCTCAATGGCTGAGCTGCACACACGGCATGCCACACTTGATCATCTATGGGAATTGAGATATGTTTCCTATAACTCTTATTCTTAAGCCAGATGTGAAAGTCCTTTCATACTGCCTGTTTGAGAAAGCCTGTTAAAAGAGGGGTTAGGAACCAAAATCTGTAACTATCCGTGTAGTAAACTGGACTTGACACCGCATACTCTTTAAAACGCATTCCTCATGTGTACACGCATGTGGTGAGGTTGTTTTGATTGCCCCCACTGGCCACATGACTTAACCTTCACCGCAGAGGAGCACCTGCCATGAGTAACATCTCCAAAGTCAACAACTTATCACGACTGCCTCTGGCTGCTGAAGCAGAAGCCACACCTCAGAATACTCTTGGCTGTTCCAGGACTCTCTGTGGCTGTTTGTGTATGGCTGTGGCTTTCTTCTTCTCTCCAAGAAAAGAACCAAATGTTCCCGGTCCGCCCAAGCTGCGACACTGGTGCGGTGACCATAGCTTTCCGAGAACGTCGTGTTATTTTGCAGCGAGGATCGGCGTGGAGGGTTGAGCCTGTTAAAAAGGAGTGGAGAGGAAAACCTCGCCTCGTAACGAGGGAGCATGGACCGGTGCCGTCTGATGGTCACTTCGTTGGAATTCAGCTCCTTCACCAGAAAATGTTCTGCTCAGTTTGGTGACTGTCTAACTTGAACAACTTGATTACAGAATGCTAAAGAACCTCAGGCTTCCTCTTTATGGATGGCACACATAAACATGCCATCCATGCTCCTCGCTGATTTAATTTACCACGTTTGGTGCATATCTCCCTCTTACTGATTTATTTACCATCTTCGAGCTCTCACCAGTCGACAGGAGCCTGTCTGTCGTGCCTCGTGTTTGCTCGCGTCAGTTGCTGTGCATGTGTGGATGTCATTTTAGCATTGGTGTGTCTTTGCACGCATGTCTGCGTCTGTGTGTGAGCGACATAGTGTTTGACATGACAAGAGGTGACCTTCCCTCTGTGTTCTCCATCCTATTCCTGTCATGGCATGTAGAACCCAGGTCTCTGTTGTCATGGTGACAGTGGTGATTGACAGCTTCTCTGTCCCTGGAAGACAGATTTGTGTGAAGCACTTTCCTCTATTATCTGGGCTGTTTCCCTTGGTTTTCTGTGGGGAAGTCTGAGTACAGTGTGTTATTCTACATTTCCATAACCGTGCATGGCTATATTTAACCTTTACTCAGCCAGGGTAAGTTGGCTGAGCATGCACTCTCTTCTCTTATAGCTTCTCATTCAAACAGTAACACATGTTGACATGATTCCCAGTACCACTGAGCACCTTGTATGGGTTTCTTTTTTTTTTTTTATTTAAAATGCATTTCGAATCTTTTTAAGGGCTCGTAGCCAAGACCTCTGGTGCAGGACTTGTGCTGCTCTTGAATGAATTTTCATGTTCTGAAGTTGAAGTTTGTGCTCCAACTTTTAAGTTTTGTTCTGAATCTAAATTGAGCTCTCAATATGACCTTGATTCTGAATGTGAATTATATGTTATCAATTTGTATGTGCATTAAAAGCTTAAGCTTAGAAGTAAACACCATTCTCTGCAGTGCAGTCAAACTCTGCAACTCTGAGCCTTGATTATAAATAACAGCTGTAACTCAATGGTACAGTTAACTGTTTACTGTACGTTCTCGAAAGCAGATTTTCTAGTGTTTTAAATTAAAGCTGCGCCAATCAATATTTTTAAATTAACAGCGCTGTACTGTTTGCTTCATTATCAACACTCTGATCAACCTTGTTTCCAGCTGCAGCAGTCAGCTGTTTTCTTAAATAAATAAATAAATAAATAAATAAAGCTTGCCAGCACCAAATGGCAGAGAGATGAAGTTAGCGATGAGCTGTGGAGCATTTAGCAGCAACAGAGCCAGATATTTCCCTCAGGTCAAGACCACACCAGAGCTACAAGGAGAGCGAATATTGAACTTAGATTCATAAGGTGGCCAGTAATATGACACCAAATGAATCCTAATCTTGCTCAGTACCTGCTGAATGTGTAAACAGGCAACTGTTTACTGTTAACACACAAGAGCTGGGACGCTGTGTAAATATAAATTAAACTGAATGTGATCATTTGATAATCCTTTTTGACATATCTTCAACTGTAAACAGTTAATATGTTTAATGTTTGACCTCATCAGCCTCATTGATTTTTGTCAATATATGCTTATGGTGATTTTGATGCCAGCAACATGTTTCACAAGTCCACATATCAGTAGAAAATAATGTGAAACCACTGGCAGGACAGTCTATCGTGTCGCCCACATGGATCCTTCTGCAGGTGCATGGCACAATCAAAATGGGGACCCACTCTTAAAGAAACTGGTCCAAAGTGCTACTCGGGGTACCTTTAATACTGAAGTAGTAAATAGTACGGTGATACACTGTAAAGGCCTGCTGATAAAAATGTATTTAAAGAAGTGATTAAAAAGATGACACTGATTTTGCTTGTATAACAAAGCCTGGGGGCCAGGATATGGAGGGCTTTTCATGGCGAAGTGCTACAGCGATGTGATTCACAGCCGCTGGTGTGCAAACTCCAATAGCTTCCATCGTGTTGGGGCCCCAACGCTAAGATCAATAGTCATCAGAGCCCATCCCCACACTTCTGTGCCATTAATAACCTATACTGAGAGGCTGCTCTCGCCTTGACCAACTGTTATCCTCCACCTTCCACATGATGCGAAAGAACAGCATGTCAACACAGTGGGGATACCCACATGTCGAGTGACAGACATGGAGGTGGATGATTTATGTGAACATATAAACATGCTGTGCTGCATTCCATCTGTGCAAGAACTATGATTGCTAGAGAAAATCGTGTTAGCGTGCAAAAGTGGAAGCAGAAAGTGCCCTATCAGGCTTGTACCCACCAAACATAAATTGTCATAAACGGCGCAGTGCATAAGCCCAAACCACTGTGGTACCAGAGCGGTTCTGTCTATGCTATGGATTTTCATCCTCGCATTGCTGCATTGCGGTCTGACTTTATACTGTAGTTATAGGTGTATGTCATGGAGTCATGGTGGAGAAGCGACTTAAGGAGTCTACTCACACCAGCCTCGTTAAGGAGCTATTCAGGCCTCCCATTCTTCAAACATACGCACACGCCATCTGTTCCGGGCGCAGATGTGTGTGCATGTGCATAGATATGTGTGGCTGACTGTGTGTGTGCGACTCTGGGAGAAACACCATTTATTGCCAATTAGGGATGCTTTATATTGCCCAAACCTGTCCCCTGACTATGGGCAGGGAAGTATTAAAAGAGTTGAATTTGGACAAAAATCATCTTTATCACCATAGCAACCCAATTCACCGTAGCCAGGCTTGACATCCCCCTGACTTGTCACAGCAGCGACTGCAGAAATATGCCCTGCTCAACCTGCCACATTAAATAGGTTAACTAATGGTTATGGTAGAGGAAGAAATCTTATCTTATTAAATTTTCTTGTTAAATCTAATTTAAATTCCTTCTGCAGTCCTGCAGAGAAATATAACATTTCAAATGGACATTCTCCCTTTGACAGGGAGATTTTGATATAGCTAATTATCCCCTGCTTCCCTTCATTTGCTTTCAAGCAGCCCTCACAGGTGAGTTGGCTGAATAAGTTAATGGGAAGGGGAGGCGAAGACAAAAAGTCCCGAGGAAAATTGGTATGCATGGTTTCGATTCACCGGGGAGAAGGTCACTTCAACAATCTGATCGGCCCTTTTAGACGATAGCAGGTTGAGAGAGAGGGAGGGAGAGAGAGCGAGTGACAGGAAGGTGAGAGGGAAGAAGGGATGACACAGAGAGGTAATGTGGTAATGTGTCAGGAAGTCTGGATATGCCACCTCGCCCCATCCTGAGTGTGACAGCCCTGGAGGTGTGATAACCTTAAATTCACACGTGCAGACCCACACAGTCATACGAACGCACACTAACATCCATCCCAGGGCATCCTCCTGGCCATGTGTAGCGACGGTGGGGGAGTTAATCACCCATGTCCATGGCCTTTAGCTGCTCTCATTAGCGGTGAGCGGTGGAGCCGTACCCGATCCATTAGCAACGCTGCCGGTAATGACACTTCACCAGCACCGCCGGGCCCACGGCCAAGAAAGGCTCCGCAGCCCGCCACAGCCCCTCCATTACTGCCTCCTACTGCATACTGCCGCCACGCTTTTTAGCACTGGCAGGGAGACTGAGAGGCGCGAGAAAAAATAAGATGGAAAGAAAGGGATTGTACTTCCCTTTTTTCCTTGGTCCGGAAAAGCAGCAGGAAGACGAGGAGTGGCAGAGAGGCAGCCTGGTGGCTTTTATCTGGGATCACATCCGTTGGCGCTGTACTGCAGCATTATCGTTCCAAGCCTCTTTGTCTTTGTCTGTCTCTCACAGCCACACACATGCACACACGCACATACACACACAGACATGCGTGTATGTTCCCAACACACAGCTGCACACAGGAGAACACATACACTCCATCCACATGCACAGTTGGACAGACAAATAGTGATAAGTCTTCTTTTTATGCACAGGCATGCGCTAATTAAAAAGAAGCACACACACACACTGGCAAAGCAGGCTTACAATGGCACGCGTGTTCACCAGCACACGCACACACCACATGCATTCACAAGCGCGTCCCAGAGAAAGCCTCACACAAAGTGCCGTGTCCTCATTCATATTGCATGTGAAAGCCCCGTGGCTGTCATGTAACTGAACTTATGTCACGTCTGTAAAATGGCCATCATGGAGTGAGCTAGCACCAAGTTAAAAGCCAGGGCGAGCACGACTAAAGGAATATAGGCCACAGGCAACCGACCTCCCGCCTTCTCTTTCCTCTCTGTCTCTCGGCTTTCTTTTTATTTTTTTTATCTTCTCAGCTGTGGCCTGGTGCATTTGCCTGCCTGTGAAGTTTTGGTGGAACGGCAGGACATCTCTTCCTCCTCCTACTCTTCTGTCTACCCCGCGTGCATCTCCTCTGCTCTGCTCTGCTCTGTCGAGGGTGCACACATATTCTTTTAGCGCCCTCCAAAGGATGCTGAGGGCACAGCAGGCTCACGTTCCCAATGGTTTCAAGGATAATTGCAGTGAATGAGACTTTCAGGGAATAATGATATCATTGTGAAGTCTTTCTTGTCCTATTTTGGACTGGCGTTTGGCGTATTATGTGTTGTGTGTTGTGTCTGTGTATTGCGATGATGTGGAGCATGAATTTATATGGGCAAAGATTTTTTATTTATGTATGTCTTTTGTTTTTGTTGCAGTACATGACTGCTGCAGCTGCCGCGGCGCCTATGCAAGGGACCTACATTCCCCAGTACACTCCTGTGCCTCCAACAGCCGTCCCTGTCGAAGTAAGACCCTCAAACATGCACACATTACTTACCAATAACAAAAGCATCTCTCTGTGTTTACCCAAAGGAGGACATTATTACCCCTGACAGCCCACTCGCTTACACCCACGCGCTCCCTCTTCATCCATTTCTAAACCTGCTCGCCACATCAACAGATCAAAACAGTCATTAAATAGACAGATTACATTTGAAACACGCCGTAAATTGCTCTTATTCTCTCTAAACTAATGGCCTCGCGCCACCAGCGGGGATGAAAACTGCAAGCAAAGCAGGATGAGTCAGAAGTTTTATAGTATTTGGGAAAGACATTTGAAGTGCAGTGCAGACTTTGTCACTTCTTCGGCGGCTGTCTCAGCTCCTGGCAGGTTCGGGCAGTCCAGCCTGAGAAATGATGAACGTGGAAAGCGGGCAGGCAGGCCGGCGAGGGGAACGGGCCGGCTGTCTGGCGGCTGACAGTGCAGTCGTATTCAGATGGACTATCAGTCGTGTATCAGATGACAGGAGCTGAAGTGAGACACAGTGCCGGCGGTGCTGTCTCTCTCTCTCTCTCCTTGCCGCTCCATGCTGGTAGGTAGCTGGTACACACACACATCCGTCAGCCACGGATCTCTGGTTAGCCCACCAGCCACGGACAATGACAGTTTCCCCTGACAGACCCATTAGTCGCTCCTCCCTCCCTCTTACATCCCCTCCTCAGAAAGTTCCTCATGAAGGAGTGGGACGGAGGAGAGAGATGTAGTTGCGGTGTAGCCCCTGGCGCCTCTTACTTATTTCATCCTCATCGCCGTCCT
This sequence comes from Chaetodon trifasciatus, assembly GCA_037975065.1. Taxonomy (NCBI): domain Eukaryota; kingdom Metazoa; phylum Chordata; class Actinopteri; order Chaetodontiformes; family Chaetodontidae; genus Chaetodon; species Chaetodon trifasciatus. Next base: position 9,123,084 of record JBBMOE010000015.1, read on the forward strand.
CTCAGTGCCGGCGTCAGCAGCGGGGTGTATATCACTGTATCAGCCAGTGTCTGCAGGGCTGATGTATGGACAGGACGCAGTATCCTTGAGAGCTTGTTAAAGGTGATTGAGATGACTCAATGATGGGGCTTTCGGTGATGCTAGAAATATAAAAAGGCTAAGAGGTTGTTGTGATGAATCCAGTGCTCACGGCCACCTTTAAAGATTACTTCTCACCTCAAACATGTCTGCAAGCACATATTTGATTCCTCCAGTAAACTCTAATCCCTATGCAGCGTCGAATGTTACTTCTGTCTTCTTTGTTGTGCATTTTATTTAACCGCTTTGTTGTTAAGTTTTCCACTTGAGTAGCTTTGCTGTTATATAAAAGACAAATATTCTTTGTTTTCTTTGCTGAAGCGGTGAGTGGAACTGGAACTTTAGTGAAACATTAAATTCAAAACAGCTATTTTTGTATCGGGGCGCTTTTATTATGCATAAATGGAACAATTCGAGGTCTCTCCACCGTTATTTTATATGCATTTCTGGCACACAGTATATTGGCCACTTTGGATGGAAAAGTTTGATATATTAAATGAAGTTGTGTGGGTGTGAGAAATGCCTGTCTGCACAGTTCAGAGTGATGGACCTGTCAGTCTGAGAAGGTAATAATCTCAACAGTTTTATTTGGTATACCTTCATGCCTTGTCAGAACAGTTTTGTTTATTACATTATATTTGGGCTTTAATAATATTTATTCGCTTTTCAGCAAGTGTAAGCATTGCAGAGAGACACTTGTTAAAGTTCAGAGCTGATGCATTTCCTCCCGTGTGTGTCCTCAGGGAGTGGTGACGGACGCCTCCCCCCAGACAGTGGCTCCCTCGTCACAGGAGGTGGCTGGCCAGCAGCAACAGATCCAGGTGGACAGCGCTGCCGACCATGTTCCTGCTTACTCATACCAGTCCAAGTAAGTCACACAGTGAAGCAGGATAACCTGACGCACAGATGGTTTGTTGCACTGAACCATCTGGGAAGTCGTCCTTGGAAACTGTTTGGAAAAGGACAGGCGCCTTCGAAAAAATGCTTGGCAGGTGATTGGATGAACCGTCCCTCTATCACGGGCTAATTTCAACCAATCAGATCAACGAAGCATGTGACGTAGTGGGGGGGGCGCCACCAGCGGAGCCAGTCGGTAAATCAAACTCCTGCCAAAGCCAGTCAGGAGAAGAGCAAAAACACCTTTTTCTATCAAGAAAAGCCTTCAGCGCCGTCTTTTGCTCTCCTGCCAGCGAAGAAGCATCAATGCTAACATTTTTAGAAGCCGCCATTGTTGTTTTCAAACAGTCAGTCGCTTCTCTCACATCATGTCTAAATCACGACCACCATTTTTTAAATTGTAAACATCAGCGGTGGGAAATAATATATAATGTGAGACAGTATAAATTAGTCTGCCATCCACAGCGAGGTATTTATACCCTCTGTGTGTTGGAAATGTTGCAAATCAGTGAGCAGCTTTATGCTCATATTGGATTTTACACTTACATTTTGCATCCATGTGATAAAGTGCTTTGATTTGCCAGGTATTTTTATCCATATCGCTCTTTCCTTGCGAGCACTGTTTACTGCCATCAGGTCATTTTGTGGTCCAACACACAGTAAATTCAGTTTTTTCCCTCCATTTGTAAATCTAATCTGACATGTTTTCTTTAGATGTTTTGTACTTTGTAATAACAATTGGCGAGTTAAGCAGCACAGTACCAAATGTTCATCTGGAAATTGAATAAATGAGAGTGCTATGAGACGCAGTGGTGTCATGATAAAATGACTGTAATTATTCTCGGCTGCTGGTGTCATTTTGGCAGCACTTTTTGCTTTTCTGACCCGATCAGAACTGTTTAACGTGCCTCGTTTTGCTTCGGTCTTCTGACTGTGCTGTCAGCTGTCAGCTCGATCTCTTCTCTGCGTTTGTAATATTGTGCTTTGATTACAACTGCACACCCCTCTCCTTCTGTCTGTCCTCCTCTCTCCGTTTTCTCCTCTTTCATCAGATAGCAACGGCCTGAGCGAATGTTCCTGTGACAGCGTTGCCTTGAGACAGAAGGTGGCTGCACTGTGAATGCGACGAGAGGAGAAAAGAAAGAGATTGCTACCAGATTGCCCAGGCACCAAAAAAGAGACACTTTTTTCATTTCCTACCTGGCCTACGAGAAAAAAAAGAAAAAAAAAAAACGCAAGAAGGAGGTAAAGAGTGCTGAGGAAGGGGATGGGGAAATTGCTGGGCACAGTGCAAAGAAGTGAAATTGTTTAGTCTGGGAACCTGCCTGAAGGGCTGGGCTGAAGCTTGAAAAGTTTCTCAAAGAAAAATCTCAACCAATTACAAAAAAAAAAAAAAAAATGGAGAAAAAATGACAAAAAAATGACCAAAAAAAAGGTTGAATGCGCAGGTAGGTGATGAAGTTTATTTTGTAATTAGAAAAGGGGAGTCAAGTTTGAGATACACACAGAGATTGTCTTCCTCAGATATTAAGCTACAATTTCTTTTCACTCTTTTTTATGTTCTAGTGTTAAATTTTAGTTTTCTAGATATATTCGAAAACAAAGTGTTTTTTTCTTTCTTGAATCTTCATGGCCTTAATTTGAAGGGCGCCAGAAACTTTTTACAGAGTTAAAGTCTGACGTCTGGTTAGGGACAAAAAAAAACAAAAAAAAAAAAAAAAACAAAGCAAACTAAATCAGTCTCTTGGACCACTTGGAGGGTACAAGACACTGGATGTGTTGTTCTAAAGAGGAAAAAAGAATCTATCACATAAGCTGTACAGATTTAATAGAGAAGAGCTTTTTTTTGTTTCTTCATTAGAAGAAAACTTTGATAATTATTATGTCAGAGGTAACTAAGTGTCAGAAGAAAACAAAATGTCTGTTGGGGAAAAAGACTCGGGGGAGGGAGGCGGGAGGGGGAGCTTTGAAGAGATTTTTCACAATGAGGAAAAAATGAAAACATAAGAAAACATGCTGCATTGTGGATGCAGTCTGTTGCAAATGCTGAACTTGTTTTTTATTATCATAATTATTATTTTACATGGCAAAGTTGCTGTCAATGACATTAGTGCTTTTTATCTGCCACATTTTACCTTTTTTATGAGCTTTAAGATGTTTTTAGCCCGCTTTGCTTGTCACACTGCAAAAAAAAGAAAAAAAAAAAAAAACGAAGAAGAAAAAAGTATAAAATGAACAAAAATAAAAACCTACAGAAAAAAATTCTGGCAGTGAAATAAAAATTCAGTAGATTCAGTAGGAGCTTACGGTTTAAACCAATCAGTGCAAAAGCAATAGAAGAAATTGTTGACAATTTCTGTAGTCTTTCCTAGTTGTGGATCAAATGCAGCCCATGGATGGCCATTTTTATACCAAAGATGAAGAGACACTCTGAACCAGAGTTTTTTTGTTTTGTTTTCCTTTTCATTTTTCAGTTTGATTTTGTTGTTGTTGATGTTGTTGATGTTGATGATGTTAATGTTGATATTGTTGTTGTTGTTGTTGCTGTTGTCGTTGTTTTTTATTTGACCTTGATGGCCGGACCAGTCCTTACTATCCTTCTTGACATCTTCTTTTCAGCGGGTTTAAGCTAGTTTTCCACGGTTGTCCAAGCTGTTACACACACATGCACACACACACACACACTCACACACACAGACATGTCTAAACATGCACACAGTTACAGTACAAACTCACACACACACACACACACATCAAACAGTATTTAAAGTGTGACGCAACCAGTGGCAGTCCTACCAAAAGTCCCTTTTCTTCTTCTCTTCTCGTCTTTTCATTTCTTCCAATGTCTCGTCACTTTTTCGATGCTTTCGCACACCGTGGGTGCATTCCACCTCTCTCTCTCTCTCTCTCTCTCTCTCTCTCTCTCTCTCTCTCTCTCAGATCCTGCAGGGAAACTTTAGGAAACAGATTGGGGAATGTTGCTTGCTACGCTCCGTGGTCGTCGACACATTGCTTCCAGCTCTGTCCTCGTAGCAGTGTGCAGTGTCTTTATCTCTTTAATTCAACCGTAACTAACTCAGCCATTTCTCAGCATATTGAGCTTCAGTGTTGGACTGGGAATCTCCCTGCTGCTGTTTGAACTCATGCTAATCTCATGTAAACATCACCCATCCTAAGTCACTTTTTTGAGTATTTACCTGCCCAGAAAACCAGATGAGTGGTGTTTGCTGCACAAAACACATGTACAAATCTGACTTTAGAAATGTCTACATAAACCTCATGGCACTCCATGGTACCAAGTCAACCTATTTGGCAGCCAAAGCATTTTAAAACAGTATAATAGTGAAGCTCAACAGAATGGTTTTGTCAGAAATAAGCTTATTCACGTTCTTCAATTTCCCTCTCTTGTCTGTAGGGTAGATATGAAGCTACTGCCAGCAGCTGGTTAGCTTAGCTTAGCACAAAGAGTGGAAACAGGGGGAAGCAGCTAGCCTGGCTCTGTCTGACGGAAACAAAAATCCGTCCACCAGCACCGCTAAAGCTCACTAAGTTCCACGTTATGTCTCATTTGGTTAATCTGTACAAAAAGAATGGTTTATGTGGCGTGCTATTCCTCGGCCAGGCGCAGTAACGCACTGGAGTCTTGTCATCACCGTGACGATGACAGGCAACCAGCAGAGACTCCAGGAAGTCACTGTGAAGAAACATGGCACACCTGAGCCTTTACAGACTGAGAGGACGTCTGTAAACCAGGGAACCTTGCTTTGTCAGACCTGTTTGCATTGTACGACTGCCGTCACTCTGTGGCACTAACAAGGCGTGGAGGAAGTGTGTTTAAAGGCCAGAAAAGGACTGTCTGTCTTGAACAACCCCCAGATCATTTGCCCAACACAAGCAGGAGAGGTCAGCACACCTGTGGGAGCTAACTAGGCTCCTCACCAGCCATAACAAGATGTTGATGGCAGCTCCTTCCTCGACCCCACCACTGAGTGACAGTTACACCCCGGGTTGTTCCAATTTGTTGCACAAACAACCCCATCTCATCTTATCCTGTCTCTCCATCCGAGAGCCGCGTGAGGTTTTCAATGATTTCATCTCTGAGGATTGTCCCCCGAAGAAATTGCCTGTGGGACAGCGGCCATTTCTGCCCCCATTACAGCAGCCTTTGTGTGTCGGGAGCGCTGTGTGTCTGCTCTGTTCGCCCATGTCCACCCGCACTGCCCCACTGTGGTGCTACAGCACTAAAAAGACCCCGATTTTCTCCCTGCTTCACTGGCACCATTAATGTGCCATGGCCGAGCCAGCCTCCTTTTGCTCTCATTTTCCCTCATTCTCTCCCTCTTCCCCCTCTCTCTGAGGTTTCTTCTCTTTATTGGATGGTGCAGAAGCAGAACCACAAACCAATTTCAGTCACTCTCGCAATGAGGCTTGACGGGCCCAATTTGTCTCCCTTCGGGGCAATAGGATCCACTCCAGCGTCCCTCAAAAGACCCCTTTCTTCCAGACAGAGAGGGAGCTTTTTGTTTGGTGACAATTGCAATTGAGCTCTTGCAGTTCATGTGACTCATTCAAAGTCCAGCACTGCATTTTGGGACATGATGGCATGTTGTGCGCATTACAGGCAAGCTATGTCGTCACGCGTGGCGATGTTTGTAACGAACAATCAAATTGTACATCGAGTGCCTTTGAACAAAGCTTCCACATGATTCCAAATTTAAAAAAAAACAAAAAAAGCACACGCAAGAGCTTGTTTGATTCAGCTGTGCTAAAGAAACGCTACACAATATTAAAGCCGCTATATGGTGCTAAAGAGGAAGCAGTCTCGGGCTCGTGCCTTCATTGTGTTCTCTGATCTCTGTGACGAGCTGGCCGCAATTGATTCATTTGGCCATGAACTCACTCTAAACAGGCCACCTGTCCACACAAAAAGAAACAGGCACACAGGTTGCTGACATGAACTAAAGCCATACCTCATTATCTTTTTCCTCAGTCACAGTGTGAATACCTACTGTAAATTATTTTCCTCCATCCACCGACGGAGGTCAAAAGCCAAATGCGTCATTCAGAGTGTCTCTCGGTGACCGTTAAGCTGTTTATTGTCCAATCAAATCGACACCTGCCCTTTTCCTTTCATCTGCTCTGACATTCAACACCTGCTTTCGCTCGCCTCGAGGCGATGATTTGCTCTTATCTCCCAATGAACAAGTCTCTGTCACCTAACAGTCTTTAACGGCTAACGACTGACAAATGTTGGGTTTTAGAGCTCCCGGGACTTGCCCTCATCGCTCCCCTGTAACCCCCTGTATTCCATTTCAAGTGTCCTAATTAAACAACGGAGCTGCTAAACTATAACTTTACCAGTTTTAAGCTAGTATGTGTGTGCCTGTGTGCATGCGTGCAGAGTTGTTCTACTCAACAGTTCAACTTTCAGTGAGGTCATGAATACAGCATAGCTATAACCAAGTTCTCTAGACTTTTACAACTGCAGTTTATAGAGTACAGAAGACATTTCTGAAGCTTAATAGGACTCATAATGCAGGAGTTGCACATTGGAGAGCAGATCGTCCTACAAATGAGATTCAATAGTAATGGCATTATGGGAAATAGGATTACAAATGGCCAAGAGATTATGAAAAAACTGCACAACAAAGGATATCAGCTCTGTTTTGCTAATGGAGATTCAAGAAAGAAAAAGATGTTAAGGCAGGTGTTTGCTTTCAGTATACGGTATCAATATTTCACAGATCTGAGAGATTACCTGGCTGAAAAAAAAACAGAAATGGCTTTTTCTTAATAGCACAATGGCATAATGTACCCTTCAGAATACCAATACCTTTGTGGAAGTGCACAGAAGGCATGCTTGCAATTTTAAGGAGGCTGTAGCAGAAGCACTCTGCTCAGCCCATGTGTCAGCACAAACCAGGAGCCAGCTGTACCAGGAGAGAAGGTGTGTGTGTGTGTGTGTGTGTGTGTGTGTGTGTGTGTGTGTGTGTGTGTGTGTGTGTGTGTGTGTGTGTGTGTGTGTGNGTGTGTGTGTGTGTGTGTGTGTGTGTGTGTGTGTGTGTGTGTGTGTGTGTGTGAGAAAGAAAGAGAGGGGGATCATTAGCTCCTGTTGCCGGGCAGAAGTGGTCATAGCCTGGAGTTTGTCCATCTTCATGCAGCAGTATGTCCCCTGCACGGCACTCCAGGAGGCCACAAGCTTGACCCTCCACTAATTACACCCCTGATTCCAAGGAAGTTGGGACATCATGTAAAACGGGAATAAAACAGAACTAACTGACTGTGTTTACCGACAAAGTGTTCCTGTGAACGCTTCATAAAAAAGTGAAGCTGATGAGGTCAAACATTAAATGTATTTTCACTTGAGTTTATGTCAAAAAGGATCAGCAAGTTATCACATTCTGTTTTATTTATGTTTTAAACAGTGTCCCATCATCTCTGGACTCACGCTTGTGGTAACGCTCACTCTTCCTTTCCTGCACCATCTTGCCAAGACACTCTCTCTCCTTTTCTTCTCAGTCGCTCATCATTTTCTTTTGTGTTTGTCACACTTGTCCATCCATGCTTTTGCATCGTTTGCGTTCCCTTCCTTCCTTAAGTCCACATCAGCTTTCAGCTTTAGGAGATTTGTGAGTGCTGCTCATCGTTTAGGATCTCACCTACTCTGAGAGAAGAATGACCAGAGATTCAGGGACGTATTTCATTAAATCTGCAAAGCTGCGAGAGCCCCCCAGGACTTTGCAAGCAACGATCATTTGTAAAACACAATGCTGCCACCAGGCACAATAGCTTTTGTGCAACAGGCTCATGGATTATAGGAAAGGGTTGCTGCTATCGAATTCATTATTTCCTGATTGCAGGGACAACAGTTTGAAGGTGTCACGTCCTTGTTGGCGTGTCATTCTCACGCTGCGTAAAGGTCAGGGTGATGTTGTTTGCTGCCATAGTGCCATAAAGTTTATGCAGTCATATATGAAGTGTTTAAAATTTTGTTAAAGAGCTAGTGTGTATGATTTAGTGGCATCTAGTGGTAAGGTTGCAAACATGGCAGACACTGTGGAAAGAGACTTTAAGGTAATGAAAACACAGTGATCCTTATGTTCAGGTGATTATAACCTAATGAAAACATAACTATATTTCATTTCTGCCAACAGATCCTACTAAAGCCTTCACACTGGACCTTTAACTGTATTTTTCTGAGGTTAACCATTTATCAGGGAGAATGTATAAATTAACACAATGCAGTAAATCTCACTCATCTGGTGCCCCCAGAAAGTCTCATCAGAGTCGTTTCCCAGCTGCTGCTTGATGCAGGAAGAAGTAAGAATGCTGTGCACTTGGAGCGAATGAGGGGCAACATTTCCCTGTCAGTCCTCTTTGGATGATAACACACACACACACATACACACACACACACCACAAGTTAAATCTGATCTTCTGTGAGCTTACCTTCTGATAAGCACAGATCTTAAGACTTTATCTACATCCTGGTTTTTCTCCAGTGTCAGTTTTCCAAGGCCAGGTGCTTACTTCACTGCCTTTTCTCAAACACAGTCCGTCCTGAACTCACCATTTGTCACAATCACTGCCACCATCCCTCAATCTGACATGTTCCTGACAGTCATTTATGCAGCGTGTCGCCCACTGTCACAGGAATAGCCTCATCAGATGCGTGTTGCATGTCATATCCGGTCACCGCGAGGCTCTTGCGGGTTCATTCTTGTGAACGGAGTTGTGGCCATTCCACATTGATTCTCGTGCGTTAGGAAAACAGCAGTTCAGAGTTCCTCTCTCAGTCCGTCTCCCACAGAGTGTAAAGGAGAACCGGGGCTCAATAACTCATCACAGAGCAGCACATACACACTCACACACGTAATGCAGTAGGGAAATTGCTCAAACTGCCCCCCCACGAGAGCGAGCCCTGTGCTTTTTAATTGATGCTCCGGTCCACCTTTGATGAGAGCTATCGATTGGCCACACAACCCCAGGAGCGCAGCCAACCAGCAACCCCCCTGCGTGGAGTTCAAACACGAAATCCAACCATCACTAGGAAACGGCCGACCAAATTGTTTAGAGATAGCCGGCACAGAAAGTGCATTAGGCTTGGGATTCCTTTAGCAGATAAAAAGAGGAAGTATTTATTAGGACAGCAGAGCGGTTTTTAATTTGTTTTTTTTTGTTGTTGTTTTTTTTTCTCTCTTTTTGTTTTTGTTCGTTTCTCACTTTTCTTTGTTTCAGCGCCGAGGAGGACATGGTCACGCCTCGCACACGCTGCTCAGTGTGTGTGATCTTTGAGAAACTATCTGTACATCTGTGGATGTTAGGATTTGACTTGGGTTTTATGAGTTGTTTTTTTTTTCTCTCTCTCTCTCTCTCTCTCTGATGAAGCTTTCAATAAAAAAATGTGGAAAAAAGCACCAAGGAGCGCTGTTTTCTTTTGATCTGCATCGCAAATGATTGTGTTTCATCACAGCTAGTTCTTTTCCTGTCCTCGAGCCATTATTATGGAAACATTTATTATGCAGCCAGCATCCTCCGAGGAACACACACACCGAGCACACCATCTCCCCATAGCCTATTATCTATATGACTAAATTGCAGTGGGAAGCGAGAGGAAGCCCTGTTATTATCATCCAGCCTGATGGCACCTGCTGCGCGTTGACCTTGGTCCCGCGCATCCTCTCATAATTGCAGCCTTCGCAAATGGTGCTAATACCTCTCGATGGGATTTCCCCCATCGCAGCTCACACACACTTGATTGGGCGTAAAGTGGTCATAATCAAAGATTGAGGAGCCTGCTGGAGGAAGAAGTGGATCGATGGCAATCAATCTTCCTCTTCACTCTCATTTAGGCCCAATCAATCGCTGTCCTTGTCACCTCCTAGGGACGCCTGTTCTGTCAATACCACGCCTGCACAGTAGCCAAGTTTCCACTGCCTGAGACGTCTGTGCAAGATCAAGGCAACGAGGCCGGCGCTCCAAAACAAAGGACATCCTAATAGAGAACAATTGACTGCTTGGATTAGACTGAGTGTGTGTGTATGTGCACTTGAATGTGCATGATTGGAGGAGTCACAGCTCACTTTTTTTCCCCTACATCTGCAAATACACAGGAGTGACAGAGATAACCGCCGGTGTGGTACATTTACAGCAATTTAAAACATTTTGCTGCTCTGAGAGACTCCTCCGTGGTGCCATGGTTTTCTCCACTACACACTCTATGGCTGTTAAATCTGTGGAAATGCAGTGGGATCCTTTATCGAGTGAAATGCCACAGATTCAATCTCACTCCCTTGGAGCCGGGCAGCCTCCTTATCTGGACTTATAGAGATGTAGCAGCTGAGCACCACAAGGGTGCAGCATACCAACACAGATGTTATCTGGTGTGTTTATTTCACAGAGGAGTGAGAAGCCCTCTATGCACACACATACACCACCACCACTGGATACAGATCAAGGACATCTCCACTGGGTGAAGCGCGACAGCACAACCAGCCTTCCCATCGAGCGTTTGCCATCTGCTGAATATATACGAAGATTAGGAAGGAAAAGCCTGGACGAGCATTAAAATATATCTGTCCTACTTGCAGTACAAATTGTCTGATTGATGTGCTTTTATACAGGATAAACATGCTTTTTGAGGAGTCTCTGGATGTAGCATTTGGTGTTGATAAGGGAGCTGATGGCAAATCCTGGCAGGAGCTCCACTGTGACAACTGTGAATTATGTGGAAGCAGATAAATCCCATGTGCATTTAAAGGTGCACCCCAAGAAGAGATGTTCTTTAAACTGTTTTTACAGCTTTTACAATAAATGACAGCAGGAAAAATATTTGGATGTCAGGCTTTGTGTTGTAGCAGCACAGCTAGAGGAAAAAACCGATGCAGATTCTGGTTCGTAATGTGCATTTGTCTTCATCAGGGTGTCAACCAGGCACCAGGATATCTATTTGTGTACAACAAATGATCTGTGCAGACCTCTGGGGTGACAAGGTTTCAGGTTCCAGCTAGTTGAACACAATTGATTTTATTCCAGGCCAATCTAAACTGAGGATTCAGTGAAATTGGGTTGATTGGGCCTGGGACCTTTAATGACCCTGAGCTTCCAGGTGCGGTCAGAGCGGTTTTGCATCCAATCAAGAATCTGTGCTCGTCAGCAACCACAACCACACCTGGTGCTCCCTTATTAGCTTATACTCTACTAAGAGAGACATAATTAACCAAAGGGGGGAGGGGGGGGGATCTGCACTGCTGAGCTAAAATCTAAATAATGCCCAAGAGGGGTTTGCCGTGTTTTGAGGGGAATTCATTATTCGCTTAATCTAGGAATGTGTGAATGCAACATTAGGCCAGTAAACCTCATTACAAGAAGCTAAATGTGGATATCTCATTAGAGAGGAAATGCATGATTCATATTTATACATCATCTAGTTCCATTAGATCAAGTCAAGAAATATTGCATAAGTAGCATGTCTATAATCTTGGCACAAATCTGAAATTATTTGAGTATTATTCTGGTTAATTACAGCTGGGACCTTATTTTGGTAATGTCTGCTATTCTTCCTGTCAGTAATAATAAGACTGTATTCAGCCATTTAATCGCTGAGATGTGGGATTGTAGTGACATCTGTAATAAGTAGTCTAATGGGGCGAGAAACACAAGAAGTCACATGATCGTTCAGGGTTTAAACAGCCTCCAGGTTAGCCAAACTAACTGAAAGTTGTGAGCTTGAGGGATTGTTTCGGTCTAACTTTTTCCTTGTTTACAACCCGTGTGATCATCCGACCGCTCAGTTCTGATGATGCCACGTTCTCAGATCTCAGCAGTCTCTTTGTTGAGTGCAACGATGTCACAGCTGATGGAAATGACGGCCAAAATGACAAAAGTAAGTGTAATAAACTACAGTTATCCTTTGCGCGATTTGAGGCTGAAGAAACAATATTTACGTTCAGTTCAAAGGAGGGAGTCATAATTATAGAGCGACTGAGTCTGCATACAGGGCGGAGGTCGGGTGGATGAATGCATCAACCAAACGTCAGACTTCAACATGAGAGACTGTGTTTTGTATCTCGTTCCCAAAGACAATCAACATTGTTTGAAAGAACGACCACAATCATTCCTGAACTTCAACCAGGCTGTCATTATTGTAGTCATGACAATGAAGGTACACTACGAAGCTGTGATTTTAACCTGAACCACCATGTTTCCCTCAAGTCGTGTTTGTGTCTAAACGTAACCAAACCTGAACCATAGCATCATGAAACAGATGTTTTTTTTCCACTGATTTCAGGGATTTTGTACAAAGATGTCGTCATACTGAGACGGCCGTCAGATCAGAAGACGCTCAGAAAAGGTAAGATGAAATATCTTCAATCAATGTTTTCCCATCTCGCAAGATCGATCTTCTTACCAGGCAGTTTTTATGTTAGCATTTCACCTTTTTCAAGCTTTTTTTTTCCTCCACACAGACAGTCAGACAGTCAAAGCTGGGATACTCATGCTCATGTAAACTCACTTTATGTGTCAATCTAGAGTTGCCCAGAGCTTAGACTCTGCACCATCCACTGAGTTCAGGGGACTGATTCTTCAGAGTAACGAGTAGACAACTGTGTCTAAGACAGACAAACATTTTTTTTTGTTGTGTTGAGTTGTTGGTAATTGTGAAAAGGATCTTTTATAGTGTACCTGGCCAGCACTAAGTGGCAGACAGACAAAGGTAGCAACTAGCTGGTGAGCATTTAGCAGCAAAAGAGTCAGATATTTCCATCAGAAGAATGAATATTGGACTTGCATCCATTAGGTCTCCAGAAACACGACCCAGATTGAATGCTAATGTTGCTCTGTCTCAGCCGGATGTCTAAAATATCAATAGTTTGCTAACATGTTAGCCGTATCAACTTTTCAAGCCTGTTATATTTGTGTGATTTAGAGCTTGGTAGGGATGTTCTGCCCCCAAGTGGCCACATAAACTGATGAATGCAGCTTTAAATCTGGCAGGTGATTGTCCCTCCTGCATAAAGAGCTCGATCAAATTCAGCCCCTTCAGCACGTATTGATAAAGTGTGAACATCTCTGCCAGATGTGCTCCTCCAGCCGACAGGAGAACAAATGGAAAACACGGATGCCTTGCCCCACATCCACAATGGAATCCCTGTGGCAACACACTAAGTCAGACAGCAGCTCCATTTCAATATTCCCATGATGAATTACTATCATTGTGTTGCAGGAATTGGGAGCGCGCCAAAGCCTATTGAAGTTTACAATGACATTAGTGGAACAATTGTATCCCTGGAGATCCTGGGGGCTGCACAGAAGGCATTGTTCCCCAGGTGGCAGGGCAGTGGGTCTGTGCCAAGGGCCCAGCTCTGTTCTCAATATGCTGATGACAATAGGTGTTAATTGAGGATGTGAAGAAAGCCAGTGCCTCCTGACTTTTACATTAATGCATGACTTCCTGTCATTAACCCTTGTGTAACCAATCAGTTTCACTCAAAACAGGTTGTTTTTAATTCCAGCAGCCCGGTCAAGTTGTCAAACATGGAGGGCAAGTCACCCCTGTGCCTGTGATTTAGATATTCTGGCTAACCTTGGCTTGTTTACAACCTGTCTGATCATGTGACTGATTGTGTGTATCACAGGTGCTTTGGTGAGTACAATGACCAATTGAAATTGTGACCAAAAAAATGAATCCCACACACTTTAACAGGTGTTTCCTCAGGCAGGAAAGATTAGTTTTAATTCTCACAGTTGGATTAGACGTTCATGTTACAAGTCTGATTATTTCTTCCATTTTCATCTGGTCATTTTAGAAGCTGATAGTTTTCTTTTTACATGCTACGACCTTTAAAGTGTGGAATACAGAATAAGTCATTCCCCAAAATCTACAATTAACTACAGTCGCATTTATTAGATCTCCACAATTTGAAGATTTGTGTTCACTAACTGAGCACCCCTCGCTGTTCCAAAGCCATGAGCTGTTCTGTTGGTCCCATTTGTCTGATTTGGATCTGGTTTTGGCCAGTGAGAGGAGTTATGCCAGCATCATCTGGCACTGAGAACGTTATCTGACTGGGAGAGCTCAGACCAGAATATCCAGCCAACAGATAGACACAAGAGCTGCGGCACTTAGTACAAAAAAAAAAAAAAAAAAAATCGAGATATCAAATCCAATTCCACTTATGGAAATAATAAGAGTTGGAACGGTCGTGTGTGTGCGTGTGTGCGTGTGTGCGTGCGTGTGTGTGTGTGTTTGGACAGGAGCTTCCCAGCAGGCCGGACACAAGAGCTGACCTTTACTCTCTTTCCCACTGAAGCTGATTCGGTAACAGAAAACTATAACAATAGTTTTAACTCTGCTTGTGTGTGTGTGTGTGTGTATGTGTGCGTGTGTGTGCATGTGTGCACGTGTGATAGAGTAAGTTAGATGCAGCAAACTCACAATAATTTATTGTAGCTGCATTGAGACAAAGAATAACTCGACTTCTCTCTGATGTTGTTAAAATACAAAAACATACTCACTGCCTGAGACCTTTATAATTACATCTGTGCATACTGTGTGACTCTGGAGTCTATCGCATACATGATCCAAAAAAAGGGGGAAAAAACGAGATGTAAAGCTATTTTTGGAGGGAATATTGGCAAGTCTAGAATACTTGGATGGTTGCTGCTTGACTATATATCTCCTAGCTCCCTCTACTCTAACATATCACGTGGATCCTATAGGACACATTGTGAGATTCCTTCTCAAATAAAACTGAAAAATCCAATAATCCAGTTTCCACTTGGGAATGGCATCTTTCTTCCTCGCCAGCCGCTGGATGAAATAAACCATCCGTACTGGCATTTCAAGCCATGACATTTAGATTGGAGAGAGAATTGGTAATCATAAACGACTGAATGTACAGTTTTGAGTGTGTCAAGTGCGATTGTGTGCATTCAGTAAGCATGTGGGTGAGAAGGACGAGGGTAAAGATGGAGATAAAGAGCGAAAAAATGGGAGGTCAGGGCTGAGGAAGTCGGCAGTGAGAGCTTAGAAAGACAGTATGTATACAGAGAGAAGAGGCAAAGGAGAAGTGAGAGAATAGAAAAGCGATGTGAAGGGTTGCAGCATAAAGACAAGAGGAGAAGCAGGGAGAGAAATGTGAGCGTAAAGAAGATGAAACGCGGTGGAGTGGAGAGAGAGTGGGAACAAGAAAGAGACAAATGGAGAAATAACAAGAGCGGGACGATAGAGGAAGAAAAATAAAGAACAGAAAGGAAGATTCACCTCCTCCAGCCCCCGGCGGCCCACCGGACCTCGAGGGCTGGAGGATGAAATCCGGCTAGCTCACTATCAGCAGGCCGAGCGATGTGATCTACAACAACAGTGTGCAGGTGGATAAACAGTTCGCCCAGTAACAAGAGCAAGACCACACATGCTCCAGGGGCCGACCCGGGGCCCCGGGGCCGCAGATTTGTGGGACTGTAATGAGAGCATGTGTAAGCTACTGACATGTGGGGCCATAAAAAAAAAACAAAGGCCTCCAGAGCACCTCAGTCCCTCCAGATGTGTTTGGAAATATGTGATGGAGCAGCAGTACACTGCAGAGCGTCCCCTTATTGAACGATTACGTTCATGGAGCTAATAAGCTAATAGCTAATAAGCAAATAAGCGGGCCTTGAGTTGTCACGTTTAGTGGTGAGCCAGAAAAAAGGAGTGAACCCAAGAGTGCAGACTTGACTCAAAAGAGGTAGAGTCCAAGTGATTTATTAACAAAAAGGGTCAGGCCAACAAAACCCAGTCAGGAACAAAATCCCAAAAACACAAAAGGTAGGGTCAAAAAACCAAAATCCGAATACCCCAAAAGAAAACCAGGACTAAGCCAGAATACTCACTGTAGAAACCAGGGACAGGAAACCACACGCGATGGGATGCTCCCACACAGACAGAGGACAGACACAAACTTAAATAGACCAGGGGAACTAAACAGACACAGGTGGACACAATCACAATAACAAGGTGGGAAACATACAGGAAGTAAAGAAACTAAGGGAAGCCTACCAAAATAAAACAGGAACTCAAGATGCCAAAATAAAACAGGATCCTGACATGAGTGAAGTTTTGTTTTTTTTTATTTGCTCTCTTGCTGAGAATTTGATGAGAAAATTGATACCACTCTCATGTCAGTGTGCTAAACATGAAGCTGGAAGTGGAGCACTGTTGCATTATGGGAACTGTAGGATTGACCCAAACTATTGGCCTAATGGTCAGGAAGCCACTGCTGCTTTGATTTTGTCTCTTGTGAGTCTTTATGGAAGTGCAATTAAGAAACAGCTGGATTTAAGATTTCAGATCTTTCCAGCACAGTTTCTAGTACAGATTACTGTGTAAACTGGACCTCTTCCTAATAAACTCTAATGGCACGGATGTCATTGTTGCTCCCCCTGTTTTTCAAATGGTTGGGTGTTCAGTCTGTCTGTCAGCTGGATAACCCTTTGCCCTCATCAGGCTGCGTGTTTTGAGGGTGTAGTGAAAGAATGGTGCATATACCACAAATGTCATGCCCTCTCCAGAAGGAATAACAATGGAAGGTGGACTTGGTTAAGGGCAACAAGCAGGGGAAATACCACGCTATAAATACGTTAGAAGTGCTGCGTCTGAGTCTGTGAAAGGTCGGTGTTGACTGACTGCGGCGGTTCAAGATTTAAGATGCTGCAATGGGGTGTAGACTGTAAGCAGAGAAAGAAATGACTGCTGTTTATTCTGGGTCAGTGGCCCATACACCACGCACCCATACACCTCGCTTAGCTTAAGATGATATACTTTTTCCTCTGTCTCTCACACATACTCATACACACAGCTCACCAAACTCAATACTGTGTTTCCTGAGTCCAGCACAATGTTCTCTAATCTCTCCAGAGTCACGGTACACTACACATGTTATGGCTGCTGCAGACTAACCCTCGGCTGAACTACAAAGAAACTCCACATAGGTGAGGCTGAACTCAGAGTGGGGCCCCGAACTCTCTTAAGTGCTCCCACATGTGCTGTATTTAACTCTGTATGCATATTGTGTGCCAACTCTTCATGAACGTGTGTCTGCATTTTACGGTGCAATTAATTTTTAACTCTCAGGAATTTTAACTGACCCACGTGGATGCGTGTATGACATCATCCTAGCATTAGCATTTGTCTGTGTGTGTGTGTGTGTGTGTCTGAGTGCATGTGTGACTCATAGATCAGACCTGAGGACAAAACAGAGCAAAACACCCACCAGCAAAAATATGCTGTCTCAAAATCTCATCAGTCTGGTCTGACTAATCAAACTCTTCCAAGGCATTTGAGTCATCATCGAAATGCATTTATCATTGTTTAAAGCGACTGTAATAAATATTTGTGTGTCAGCTATGATCACTTCTTATATACGGACACATGGGACTGTTTTGAAATTGCTAACTTATGGTCATGAACAGCAAAGGAGTTGAGAAATGTAATATGTGCAAAGATGGGCAGCCACCATCCAAAGCAGGTGTTTTAGGCTCTCGAAGATCTAAGTTGCTAAATAAACATATTTTCCTCGCAAGGCAAAGGCATACCATTTAACTGGATCCAAGAGAAAAGCCCATTTGTAACGGAATGGTATAGAAGAACTTTCCCATGGAAATAAGAGGAAACGAGAGCAGCTTCATAAATGCATGGCAGCCGCTGATAACTCACATGCCAGCACCAGAGGCTCTTCTACAGCTCACTCTATGAATGATTTGTATGAAAGCAATACTCAATAGGAACAGTGTGCATGTGCGGAAATTCTCTTTATGATTAACGTGCGTGTTCTTCATTTATTTCTTTTTGTCAAGCTCAGGCCTGTAACATGTGACTGTTAATCATGATTTTTACCGCTTTTTGCTGATCAGTTTTTAATTGCTCTGATGTGGCGTGACAACAGCAGCCTCAGCTTTAAAGCTGTCTAACTTCTCCTTAAAGATCTGAAATCTGAGTAATAACTGTACTGATCAGCATTTTTGCTTTCTAATAAGCAATTGAGATGATATTACTTAACTGCTGACCTTCTCAGTTGCTTGTGTGGTTGTCCAGTTGGTGGTGCGGTTGCAAAGCAAAGCTGAAATGATGACGACCAAAACTATGAAAATGAGACACAGATTGTCAGTTTTTGTTGGATATTGAACTAGATGGATCCAACGCTGATGTCTGTAATATAGTATGACTTGAAATACATAGATTTTTAATTCCATGTGTCCTTGTGGTATGAAAGAATACAGTACGTGCTTTCATGTTGCAGGGGACCAAATTTAAATACAAACTCCTGCCTCTGCTGGAGTAATAAATGGAGCTTTGTGAAGGACTTGGCTCCGTTCATTGAACGCAGGAAGAGCTGCCATGCTCTTGTGGTCCTGACGTGTGCACAGGCCGGATAAATAATGAATGAGCTGCATGGATGTGAAGGTTAAGCCACGTAAACCTTGTCTCACTCTGCTGCTGGTCTTCATAGGAGCTGAGCTTAAACCATCTGTTGACCACTAAAAATCAGCTCCAATGGGGGGGTTCTGTTCAAAAAATGTCTTGTGTAGTGGTCCTGTTCCATGTGTTTGGACATCTGCCCATCCATGTTGCCATAAATACAGTAACTGTAATATATTTCATTATGTAAGCAGGTCTGGGCCGATTTTCTGACATTCAGTACATCCCCTTGTTAAGGGACTAAATGGCTAATAACGAGAGCTGAAGGTCGGCCATCACAGCCAGAAGAACAGTGGCCAACACCAACAGAGCTGCAGTGCCTCACCTTCCTCTTCAGTATTTCACTGCTCTGCTGTAGGAGCTGGGCTGGCATTTTAATGCTCACTCTTTATTGCTTTTCCTCCTGTTGGTCTGTCTCTTTGCCCAATAGTGTGTGTGCGTGTGTGTGTGTGTGTGTGTGTGTGTCTAACTCCAGATATCGTAGCAGAGGTCTAGCAGAACGCAGCCCCGTTGCCATAGCACCAGCTGGACAACAAGCGTACACAGTGGTGAAGATTAAGACGTGCAGGCTGCAGCTGGCAGCGAGCGAGCATGGGGCTCTGCTGCGGCTAATGATGCTGCATCGGAGTGCCAGGGCATTCCTCGCTGCTTTTCCATGAACGTACAGAAGGATTTCAAGAGGAATTGGAGAAGACAGATAGAAAGAGAAAAGACAGAGGTCCGGGAAAGGCAGGGAAAGAGCGGTGTGCCTGATAGACACAGCTGGCAGCTGCTTTAGTCAGAACATCTGGACTTAGGGGCCTCATTGGATGAGAGATGAGTGCTGGATGAGTTTCAGTGTCTCTATAGAAGTTATAATAAATACAGTTGCTCTGGAGGCTTCATGTGTGACTGCTGGTGGGAAGACAGGCCTGGATGAGCAGGTTACTGTTAATCTATTACAAATTAGGAAATCTGTTATATAATCTGTACCGTGGCAATGCTCAGTAAAGGGTGACGTTACAATGTGAGATGAGAAGATTGAATGTCGAAGATTGAATACAACGCTACAGCTAGCAGCTGGTTAGCTTAGCTTGTCTTTTCTTAGTGTAGTGACTGGAAACAGGGCGAAACAGCTGGCCTGGCTCTGTCCAAAGGTAAAATCCACCTGCAAACGCCTCTAAAGCTCACTAATTAACACGTTACATCTTGTTTGGTTAATCTGCTCAAAAATCCAAGTGGTTTCTAGGGAGTTATGAGCCAGATTATTTCTTGTCTGGCTGCTGTAGCTTCATATTTACTGTACACACGTGAGAGCTTTAAACTGTTTCTCCTCAAAGGCGTTCACGGTGTTGCACTCGATTGTGCAAAGATTTCAGACGCAGACCACTTTTAGGTCGGACGGTAGGCTCATATTATTAGCCTCACATTATCATGTTCCTTCTTTCTTTTCCCACACCTGTTTGCTGACTTGTCTGAGTAATGTTTAATCAACTACCTACAAATTTGTTCTGATTTGTTAAACATCATGACCAAAAACTTCTTCTATGATCATAGTTTGGGCTTGTGGGGCTTCTGCTGGAGCCAAAACTCCAGGTAAGCCCCAAACATCTAGCCAGCCTTCAGGTGCTTTCCTATGGTTCCTTAACTCCACTCTGAACCTTGTTGTCTGTGTATCTAACAGTACTAAATGCTGTCTGAAAGAACATCAACTATTTGAGCGGTGAACCTCAGAAAGTGGCTTAAAAGGTGAGGCCATTTAATGATACCTATCTGTAGATATTTCACACGTAAGTCCTTACTATAAAACAAAAAACAGGTCCTCAGGTCGCTCGTACAGGGTGGTGTGTATTCCTATAACCCCAGCTGGCAGCCAGGACCACGTCTCATGTCTGTTTATATGGCTCCAATTTAAGAGATGGTGATTTATAGTCACATAAACCATTCTTTCGAAATACTTTTCATACTTTGTCGCTAAACTTTCCTTTTCCAGCACACCACAAATTGTCTCCGACACAATGGGCCCAATTGAAAAATCCGGGCATTGAAAGGGGCTGTAATTTTGTGGCTGATTTCAGGTGACCACACTCTCCGGACAGCAGCAGCGACCAACAGCAGCAGCAGCAGCGGTTTTCCTGTGAGTACAATGCAACAATCCCGCAACACACAGCCACTGCTATCATTGTTCTTGCAGTCTGGCCAGTGGTGAGACACTGCAGACGGGATCTGGACAGTTGGAAGATCTCCACGCGATAAAAACAGATTGACCGACACACATATATATATATATACACACACTCCCCGATTCTGTCACTCTTATCAGATTGGAAACGTTCAACCTTTTCACCTCGTGTGCCTCAAACAATGTGCTGAGGTGACCGTCATCCTGCAGCCAAGGAAAAAAATTCACCTCACCTAGCAGCTGCACTTAAAACAAAGAGCTTAGGCAGCAACTTGCGGTATAAGTTGAGCCATAAAGGCAATGCATTTTAATGAGGCTGGGGCACGGAGGCTGTCCTGGAAATAGACACAGCCTGGTCCATTTCCTCTGCAGATTTTTAGGACAGGGCCAGTGTGCATGAAGTGGCTGCTGTGGAGAAAATGGGCCAGAATATATAGTCCTGAATGGATCGCTGCGGACTGCTCTGCCGACTCCCACTCAGAGTGTAATCTTAGCACATTGAAAGCACATTTAAGGAAACCTTCCTTTGCTAATCTATTATGGCTGAGAGCTGGTCTCTCTGCTGCCTGACAGAGACATATAAATGTTGCAAACGCAGTGTAAAATACTGGTAGCTTTGAATTCCCCGTCTTCCAACCATGGATTTCTTAATCTTGCATTTAAAAAGAGCGTCATGAATGCTCTTTCTTGTTCAACAAGCGAAATTTCAACACCCATGTGAAACATTTAAAGCACTTCAAGTTCTGATCTTTGGAGGCGAGTGACAGAAACGGCTCAAGAGAGCAGCTTGTACAAAGAAAAGACCAGCTCTGTTATCTGCGTCGACAAAGGCCAACACATCACTGACAGTGTTGGTACTGTGCACGCAGCAGCTGATTATGCTGTAAGACCCCTTTTCACAATGTGGTAAACACTGTCGTTCTCTCCTCTGTGTTGCTCATTCACAGATGTGACCGGATGCAAACCAAACGATGGGATTTTAAAGCTAATAAAGGGAGCAGGTAAGTTTGGTTGATTTTAAGGATATTCTGCTTTGGTTTTGAGCTGTTTCTGGCCTTTTTTTAAAAAAAATCACTGCAGCAATACAAACACTAGATTCCAAGGAACTATTGCTAAATGCTGCTTTTGGACAAATGAGATTTTAATTGGAACAACGTGGCCAAATTCTTGTATTTCAGATTGGACCTCATGATGAAATTCCACAGAGGAAAAAGGAAATGAATAAATAAAAACTCTAGCATCTCATAATTGCACCAGAGTGGATCTGAGCGCTAAAGTCTGATTTCCTGAAATATCTAAATCACCCCCGTGTCAGGAGAGGTGGTGGGAGTGCTCTGTAAGGAAATTCCTTGCAGCGAGAGAGCTGGCAGTCGCTCTGTTTGGATAAGCTCTCTGGGATCTGGCAAAGAGAACGAGGTGCCTGGCTGCAGCAGCCAGAATGAACTTCATTAGATCTGATGAGTAAATGTGAAATTGATGCCTTTGTCCAAATGGAAAAATCATTTTATCTGGAAGCAGCACATTCAATAGACACACACATCAGTATTCAGGCTTGACATCTGTAAATCTGTGCAGCTTGTATTCAGTGGAGAATATTTCATGATATTCCATCAGCAGGCTGCTCTGAGCCTCATTAGCTGCACTATATGCCATTGCAATATAGTGGATGTAGTGAATAAAGCCTACAATGGCCCTGACAGAGGACGGCTGTAATTTTCTAGTCATTTGCATGCTGTGTTGATGCACAGGCTATGAGGGAACATACAGAGATTCAATCTCACTGCGCGTCATGCACAGTTTGTTTAAAAGGAAGAAATTTCGAGCAGGTTTTCCATGATCAAAGTCATCCACAAGAGCCGAGCGTCGCCTCACTTTCGACGGAGTGGCTGGAAATAAATGCGTGTTCACAGTCACGGTAAATTTACAAACCGGCGAGGGAAAATTCGGCCGAGGAAAAGCTTTTGGAACGAGGCGTTAAATGAAATCCATTTGGAATACTGACGTCACAGCGATGCATTTCAACTGCATCTTACAATGACATATTTCTCGCTGGGCCAAGAGAGCGAACATGTTGGCATGTGAATGCTTTATAATGCACTATAATGTTGTTATAAGCAGATATAAGGACAGTCGATGAATATAGAAGTATAGGTAATTATTTGCTACATTACTTACACTTCAGTACTTATTATAATTATAATTATAGTTATTGAAGAAGTAATTATTAATTTACAAATACTTTTTCACTCAAGTCAATTGAGTTAAGCTTTTTTTCTTTAAAACACATTTATCAACAATTTTGAACCTGCTTGTGATTATACATATGGTGTTAAACATAGCCACAATTATAGAAGTGAGTAAAACCACAAATACATCTTGTTTGTCTTGTTTTTTTGTCTTCTGTACAGTTTAAACAAATGCAATAAAACGTGTTAATTAGTGAGCTTTAGAGGTGCTAATAGGCAAATATTTGAAGTCTGGACAGAGCCAGGCTAGCAGTTTCCCCCTGTTTCCAGTCTTTGTGCTAAGCTACACTAAGTGCCTGCTTGCTGTAGCTTACAGACCTGAGAGTGGCATCAATCTTCCCCTTTTCATCTGATTTTCTGCAAGAAAACGAATAAGCAGCTTCCTTTAACTAAACACTGACATCATCTTTATGCTTACAACCACATTGCAGTCTAAAATAAACAGTTTGATATTTGTTCATATGCTGCTTCTTGATAGATAAACGGCAGCTAAAGTGAAGGGTTACCAGGATATCCACATTGCATGCACACTATAACCTCGCCGTTAAAAAAAAAAACAAATCTCTCGCTCTTTATTTTCCCATCTCCATCAATCTGTCCTTCGCTCTCCCACTCATACATAAACACAGAGTATATGGTTCCTCTTTTGTCTGGCATCGTTTACCACGTGGCCGTGGTTCAGCTTCTTGTCCTTATCAGTGTCGGGTCATGGTGGTATTTCCTGCCTGGAACAAGAGCAGAAGGTGGCACAGGATGAGTGCTGCTTCCTGTGCTGGCACGCCCAGCATGTACCCGCTGGCCCCAACCACTCTGCACTGCAGTCAGACGCAGCGTTACAGGGGGCTTGTTAAGTTGCCCCCTATATACAGCTCATGATTTCAGCTAATAGCTCACACATCTGTATGCCTGAGATCAAAGATAGCTGCACGATGCTGACGAGTGGTTAACTGAGAGCAGTTCATTTGCAATTCATTTGATCTTTACTGGGTCAATGGGGTAATCCAAAGGTGTCTGTGCTTGCTGGACAATATGTGATGGAGTGACCATAAAGGTGGGGAGGGGTCTGATCCCTGAGGTGGACTCACAGCAGCGCTGGAAAATGAAACTCAGTACGGCTGCAGGCTGCCTCGCTCATTACTGGATGAGCTATATGAATTTTTTAAGGAGAGCCAATCATTTCTGATGATGTCTCATCAAGTGAACGTCCTTAAATCCCACAGAAATTCTATTTTATCGCCGGTTGGGTAAAAAAGAGAAAACTACTCAAACAGCATCTGAGACGTTTCTGCAGCTTTCAGAGGGAGAACTTTGACTGGATAAGGTTTGATTTTTAAAGGGATAAATGTCAAAAGCAAACCGATTCATTAGTCTAACGTTGCCCATGATATCTTTTAAATGATGTTTTAGCATCCTCCAATTAAGTGCCTGCTTCTTTGGGTACCCACCTCTCAAGAGTCCCCGCTACTCCATGAGGGCCCCTCTGGGTTTGAGAGGACTCTTTGAGTGACACTAATATATTGTCTGCTACCATTTTCAAAGTGGAAACCTTGTTCAGCTGAAATGTTGTTTCATCTTGGCCTCAATGCAGCTTTTCCCATGGGAAGCACGCAGAAGAATCCTCGGTCTCATCAGGGGGAATCTGCAGATGTTTGTAAATACGCATGTGGCTGCTGAGACCAGGGAGGACTTGCCCTTCAAACGCTCTGATGTTGAATGTTTATCAGAAGTGGGTTTTTTGGGAAACCATGATCACTGGGCTCGCTCGCTCAACGTATCTGGAGTGCGGCCTCTTGCATGTCATCATGATTTGGCTTTTCTTTGCAAACGCCCATCTCCTCCATCACCAAGCTCCCACAGCGAGCCAACTGGAAATCAGCCGATGCTGTTTGTGTATTACAACCTTCAGTGAAACGCTGACATTTTCACTTCTAAAGTTTAATATCGGCAGCCCTCGCATTTGCCGATTAGAGGGCAGGAGTAGCTACAGAGGTGTAATCTTATTTGACAGTTAAAAGCAAAAGTACTGACTTTGCATGCACATGTTCTTATAGCAACATAAACCACTCTTGCGGACAGCATGTTAAACGTATGGGCCTTTTCATAGCAGACAATTTGACTTGTCATAGCAGGAAAAACACTGGTGTTATTTATAATATGAACAATCTGCTATACTCAAGTGTCCCAGTAAGTCATGACAGCGTGACAGTGAGCCAGCGTGCACAATACCAGGACCCTGAAACTGAGGAAGCTAAAAGAATTCAGATCCCTTTTTAGGCCACAAGATAAGATAAGCCTTTATTCTATCAACTGTAATGGTGTCATCAAGTCACAGTAAGTTGATAATGTCAGTGTTGTCTTTTACAGCCTTCTAAATCACCAGGCTGTAAAGCACAACACTGACATACTATCAACTTACTGTGGCTTGATAACACCATTACAGTTGATAGAACATGTGAGCAAACAGTTGGTTATTTGCTCTTTCAACGGACAAGCAGCTACATTAGTATTCGTCGACATTGTTTTTGTGGCCACCTGATGAATATAAGTCCAATATTTACTCTCTTTTTAAGCTCTGTTTCAGCCTGCACATATTGAGGGGAATATCTGCCTCACCAGCTGCTGTTAACTTTGTCTTTCTGCTGTTTGGTTGTTGCTGCGTGCAGTCTTTTCATTTGATAGTTTTGTTGCTGTTGTTGTTGTTTTTTGGTGAAAACAGCTGCTTGCTGTGGCTGGAAACAACACTGGTGAGACCCAAGACAGTTAAGTAATGACCATAAAACCAAAAACAATGAAAGATGCTAAAACACGTCTTACCTGAGTGCAGGTATTAGACGTCTCTGTGGGTTTGTGACACCTTTCATTTCACCCATTCTTCATATAAAAGTATTGGGCAGTGCACCTTTAAGTATCAAATGTAGATGTATTTGTCATACAGAATGACCCCAGTCGTAAAGTCCAAAGTCCATACTGAACTGGGAAAAAGAGCGTATCTTTCTGCTTGGAACCAGTTGCAAATCTAAGGGAGCTGATCTCACTGAATACATTTCCAATGATCCTAAATTACCTGGACGCAAGCACATCTGGCTATAAATGTTTTGTGTGTTGATATAAAACACTGATATCTCATGACTTTTGTTCTTTGTTTGCATCTTAAATTGTTATGTTTGTTTTACATCTGCAACCTGTAATTGTTCTGCTGCCTGACAAAGGAAAGGGAAGGAAAGAAAATTTTGTAAATACCTGCTTATTCTGAATTTGATGCAGCAACACGTTGGCACAGGAGCAACTAAAGACTGGGAAAGTTGTGGAATGCTCCAAAAACACCTGTTAGGAGCATTCCACAGGTAAACAGGTTCATTGGTAACAGGTGAGAGTATCATGATTGGGTATGAAAGGGACATCCTGGAAAGGCTCAGTCGCTCACAAGCGAGGATGGAGCGAGGTTCACCACATTGTGAACATGTGATTTGATGAAGGAGATTACTGCAAGGACTCAAGACCACAGTTTATTTGCAAATGATTGCATTCTGGTTTTATTTACATTTTACGCAATGTCACAGCTTTTTGTAAATCAGGGTTGTATTATTTGATAGCTCTTATGAAGGCAGAAACATGTGAGCAGGATTCTAATGTTACAGGTGGAACTGCAGTGACTTTAACCTTTATATGCTGTAGACAGAGTATACATGTTTTTGTATGACTTCTGTGCAAATGCAAAATATCTGGTAACTATAGCTGTCGTATAAAAGTAGAACGTAAAGTAGAATATTTTCCCAAAATGTAGTGAGTTTGCATAAATTGGAAGTACTTCAGCAAAGCACCTCTAAATTGTACTGAAGTACTACAGTACTACATATATTCAGTTGCTTTCCACCACTGCCGTTACTTTACAGCTGTGTAGGTCTGCAAACATGGCTTTCGTTAATGCAGGGTTTACATCCACTGCATATGTTTCCTTTTTGGTATGCATGAAATTCTTTGATATACTGCCTTTACTCCCTCACAACACAAAACACTTTGATTGGGTTTGTGTGTAACTGTATCCTCGGCCACATTCGGGCCTCATATTGAAACATTTTATTGGAGGCAAGGCAACTAAACCTTCCCCCTCTTCGCTTAAACGGTCCGTTCCCTGTAATCTAGGCTTGGTGAATGGCATGACCGTCATCTTCAGCATGATCCCCTTTGGAGCAATTAGATACTTTGGATGAATCTGTGGTAAAAGCCACAGAAGGGGTTGATGTGTGGCATTACGCTCCGAGGAAAGAGATGCTTTTCAAACATTATCAGGAGAGGAAGGAAGATGTGGGTGTTTTTTTTTCTACTCCATCTGTTTTTGCTAGCTAGTTTTTGTTTTCTGTTTGTTTCCCTTCCTCCTTTTGCTGCTTTGTGATCTTTTAAATTTAGCATGAGGGGTTGCTTTTAGGTTCACAATGTATGGCAGTTAATGGCACTGCTTTGACAGTTTTACAGGTGATAAGAGAGGAAGAGGAATGCCTGAATAATACGTTTTTAGCAAGAGTTTGGGCTCTGTGACACAGTGTGTTATGTCCCATACATGTATATAAACAGATCGACAGATAAGACAATCTCCTCTGACCTTACATCTGTCACTCATCTCCACACATGAACCACACCAAGAAACAGGATGTTTCCTGTCACACAGAGATGGGAGTCACATGCTGCAGCGTTTGCTCACATGTTGCTGCTCCCCCCTGCAATGTGTTCCCTTTCTTAAACAGACTTTGGCACCGTTTTGGACACCTATCGATGTTCTGCCGGAGAACAATAGCCCTAAAAGTGTCCTGATACCAAAGGTTGTAACCGTTGGCGCTTTAAAGATAAACTTTCCCTTCCTTCACAGCTTCTGAGTAATACTGAGGGACAAAGCTCGTTCACAGCAGTGGGAGAAGACAGAGTGAGGCTGTTGTTGTCATAATGGGCCATTTTGACTTCCTTAGGTTTACCAGTGGCACCAAGAAAACTGTGCCAATTCATTGTGTGGGAGTGTGGGAGTTATTGTGTATGACTCTGCATCTGTACAGCTAAGAGTGTTGTTATGTGTTTGTATGAGTGTGCATGCAAACCCACATGTTAGCCGTGTTGAGTCAGATTTCCTCTTTGGCTGAATTTGTGGCAAAGAGCATGCAATGAACTTAAAAGCGAGAGGCTGTGCTTAATGGTAGGCCTATCTTTACTGTCTATGGCCTGGATTCCTGCATGTGTCTGTGGGTTTCAAATTATTCAGTCTTGTATGCATGCTATATTGAGTCATGTTCCTCTTATGAGTTGCAGTTGTCATCATGTTATCTTGTTGTTTGTCAGCCTGTTTGTTGGTCCACCACATTTTGTCAAGAATGAACTTTTTTAACAACTAACATGAACTTTTATACAGGCATCGATGGGAGGATCAATCCTGACTTTTCCTCCAGCGCCACCATAAGGTTCACATCAGTGAAATTTCATAATTGGTGAATAGGTTGCCATGACATTTGGTCCAAACATTTATGTCCTCTATACTGAGAAATGTGTTTACTTTAGTGACCCTTTTACTTTTCATCTTGAACCGTTATCTGGTCAAATTTTCAATTTGTCCAACACTTGACAACCAAATACCTGCAAAACCAATGACAGCCTCAACTTAACTATGTGTTTACTACTAATTAGCAAATGTTAGCATGCTAACATGCTACATTAAGATGGTGAACACTGTACCTGCTTAACATCAGGACGTTAGCATTGTTGCCATGTGCGTGCTAGCATTGTAACATTAGTATTTTTAGGGAGCAGTGCCTTTGCTATGACGTCCCATTATTCTGATTCCTTACATTATGTTCTTCCTATTGCTCAAACATCCGCCCCAACTCTGCTTCTGATTGGCTCTGATCCTGGCATTTGTTTGCCTAACCATCAATCCAACCATCTAACCCTAAACCTAACCAAGCAATGAACACTAGCCAATCAGAGGGACAGTGGGCAGGTCTTTTTGGACATTGCAGCTTGACCATATCTGTGCTGCTCTTTGTTTTTTCACCTCAAACTGATGCATCTTTCTCTCTTTTACTGTCTTTAAATAACTTCTATCACTTCTTGATTTCATCTTTAACTTTCTGGTTTTCCAACATCGTGCCCCTTTCCCTCAGATTTTGCAGATATTTGTTTATAGAGATTACTGACGGATTGGAGAGGCACATCCTGAGGCACATTCACCTGACAGATTGACATCCAACAGCTCTGTAAGTGAGAAAAAAGCCTCCTCAATCTGAAAAAAAAACCAAACAACATTTCATATTCGAGTTGCGTGGGCAGGCACCTTAATCATGTGCAATGTAACTGAAGAATCACTTGATTGTTTTGTGCCACTATTCTCACAAGCAATTTACACGTTGTATTACATTTCTCTCTGCTGTGCACATACACACGGTTGAGCCTGTGGGACTCGAGAGCCATGTTTTAAGATGTTTTTTCCTTTGGCATGAGCATTTTATCCTGTAACAAAGTCTTGATTGAAAGTGGTTTAAAAAGACAGATGGCGTGAGGTGGCTGGTTGGCAGTGGGTGCAGCGATCCAGCAGCTTGCTTGCTTTTCCAGCCAGCGCACCAAAGACATCATTGGCAAATCAGCGATGCAACAGAGATCTGATCAGGGGATCTGTTCGGGGAACAGGTGAAAACATCTAAAAGGGAACAAGGTTTATTTATAAATCAGTTTCCCTCAAGATTACCTGAAGAGGCAGGTTTCTTCTGTTGATGACAGTGACTAAAATCCAATGCCAGTGGGCGCTGACAGAGAGCCGTGCTGCAGAGAGAGGACAAAATAAAGACACTGAAAAATATTTGGATTTTTGAGCCCACCGATACCTCCCAAACTGATGTTAATGATTTCCTTGTGAACAAGAGACAATGATTTCATATTTTGTGAGTTTATGATTTCTTGGCCCCTTTGACTTTTGCAACAGATTTTGAAAAAATATCTAAAAATACAATCTGCAATGCTATAAATAGCAATAGCATGAGTTTTACTGTCAAAAAAAAAAAAAGGGCATCCCTTGTGTAACATGCTGCCATGTCTAATTTTAGGTACCAAGAACACAGTGTGCAATGCATGAACTGAAAAAGCTCAGATTCATACAGTAGGAAGACTGTAGCGCCATGCACCTTCAAACTAAAGTGATAAACTTCTTTCAAAATCTGTAATAAATAGGAGCACTCTCAGAAGGTTGAAATCAAACCTGGTGTGGAGGAATTGTCTAGAGAAAATTAATTCAGCGCTGAACTTTCGCAGAACTTTGAGACGGCGTTCTTGCACTAAGTGCCAGAAATTCACTGTTTCTAACAGCAATTCAGCATCTTTCTAACCTTGCAATACTTGCCGTGCCTCAGCTTAGTACTGACTGATGATTCAATATCCCTGTGCGCCCTCTCCTTCTGTGGCGCACCTCCAGTTGGCACTCAGTGCGGGGGAGAGATCTTATAAGAAATGCGCATACAATATATGCATATAATCCTGTGTGTGGGAGAGACTGCACTTGCGTTACCATTTTTTGTCCTACAGATATGCAGAGAAAGGTGCATAGACCTCTGAATGTCTTTGTAATGTGCTGCAACGCGCCACTTGTTTGCCATCGGTGTTATCTCAAGGTGTGCGTCCAGAGATTTGTCATCAGGTTGCTCTGTTTACCTTTCCACTCGACCAGAGCAGTTTACAGGAACGCCAAGCACCTGCTACTGAGCATAATACCACTCAGGATGTTTGCCTGCTGCTTGTTTATCTGTGTTTGTGCGATGAGGTGGGGAAAAGTCGTTCAAAGGCAGGAGGAACACTGAGAGACTCACGCACGGGGAAAGCTAAAAGTGAAAGGAGCATATGAAATAACACTAAAAAAAGGCTGTGATTAAATAAACCCTTCTGGGCACACAGGAGTGTTGTGTGTTTCCTGTTGAACCGAAGCAGATAAAGTTAAGTCATAGAAGGCCTTTGTTTGGGTGTTGTGGTCAGCGAGCAGGATGTTGTGACCCTCCAGGAGGCCACATGTGCTGAGGTCAGTGGGGAACGGCCGTCTTGGGCTCGCAGCGCTGTCGGATCTCCACCTTGTGGCTTGGACCCCACCTCGCAGTGCCGAACACCCGCCTGGCACACACGCTTAAACAAACACAGCCGCCCACACCCACCCAGAGCTAAAACAGAGTCAGTGAAATGAGCTGAACAAATCTCTCCAAAGGACCAGTG
Organism: Chaetodon trifasciatus; assembly: GCA_037975065.1. Classification (NCBI taxonomy): domain Eukaryota; kingdom Metazoa; phylum Chordata; class Actinopteri; order Chaetodontiformes; family Chaetodontidae; genus Chaetodon; species Chaetodon trifasciatus. Next base: position 9,154,153 of record JBBMOE010000015.1, read on the forward strand.
GTTTTCAAAGTCTGACACTGTGAACCCCCTTTAGACAAAACTGAGCCCCTTTTAATCTGTATTTGTTTACATTTTGGCAAATTGGCACAATTAAAAGTATGCCGAATTAGCTATTATCAGCTCCAATGTTTCCATGGATGCACAGACTGCTTGAAAACGTGATGACTCTCAGCCAGATTCTGGGGTTGTGTGGAGCCGTCTTGTTCCACCCTTCACTGCACTACACCTACGCTAACACTGGCTCACCAAAAGCAAAGCAAGAGCTGCTAATAAAGCTCAGTGAGTCGATGGTGTAGGAAGCAGCAGACGTCTTCTGTGGAGAGTTATAAGCTCCGGGGTCAGGGGGTCAGGACAGAAACCTGACATCACGCCTCGAGTATGCAGAGCAAAAACACATGTCTGCAGAGCACCGGCAATAGTCGAGTAATTTATGGGTGTTAGAGTGGACTTAACCTCTGTGTGTCTTCAATAAAAACCAACTCTGTGAGATATGGAGTGACTCTCGCCACTTCTTGTGTCACCCTTGATTAACTGAGAGAGTCTGGAGCCTCTCCAGGAAAAACATGGAGTGCAATTTAGTGACGTGGAATGGACACCTAAATGAGTTTAGTGTGTCAAAATTAAAATTAAATATGAGCAGAAGCCAGCAGCTGACAGCTCTAACTAAGATCTGAAAGGTGTGACGACTTTGAAGTAAATCTGGGTGTTTGCATATGCTCGCAGCCCATAGGTGAAGCCTGCGGAGGAGCTATTTCAGAGCATGTCATTTCAAGTCCTGCGCTGCTGGGTTTCACCCTCTTAATGACATGCTTCAAGAGCCACATGAGCACGCCTGAGAAGTAGAAGAAGAAGACGAAGAAGAAGAAGGGGAAAAAAAAGCTGTCCAACCCCTCTGAAGATTTCCTGTTTCATGAAAAGTGCATATAGGGCAAGTCCTGCCTGCTGTGTTTACTCTGCTTCTTCCACTCGGAGCCGTGAAGGCGTTTTTTTTGGGGGGAAGCAACAGGCGGACCGAGCGAAGTCCGCGGCGTCTGGATATTAACCCGCAGTCAAGGCTTCGGTAAATTAATGAGACAGAGAGGAGTGTGCAGTCCGTTTCTGAATGGAGCTACTTCGGTTTTCCGCTTTTTGGTGTGGAGCGATACTCTTTGGTAGTATTCTGCCGGAGGAGGCGGGTGAGTTGAACTTTTAAACTTGTCCAAAAACTTCGTCCGCCTTTTATCTGAGCCGCCGCGCAGCTTTAAGGTGAATCTGTGAAGCGCTAGAAAGTCTCAAATGAACTCTTTAAGGAAATAATGATAAACTAAACTCATTATCTTTTACACAGGTGTTCTTACACGCGCCTGTAGCACATTATCACGTCGCTTTTTATTAAAAATAATGATAAAAACAACAGCAACTGCCTGAGTGCGCAGCTTTATTTAACCTTAAACACTCAATTAGCTCTTGTCTCCAGCGCCATTTTTGTCTTCCTGTAATGTTTATTCATTTCTCTTAAAGTGGGACACTCATGAGTGCCACAGCAGCTCTTGGGAGGGCCTCACCTGCTGGAAGTCACAGCCTTTAAAGCCCCCCCCTCACATGGCTTATCTCCATCTTTGATGTGTAGCCACATTGCTAACAGGTCTAGCAGCCCCCTCCCCTCAGGAAGACAGTGTTTTACCTTCATCTGTCTCAACACTCAGTCCCAGCGGCACCAAGTGGCTTTGGCTGCTCCTAATCCTCTTTCCCCCCTCTCTGCAATTATATGTTGCCCTGGGTGACAATTACTAGCATTCATCCCCTCCATAGCCGCCTCCTGGGTTTAAATGACATGCTCTTTCAGAGGAGTTGTTCTAATGATATAATTACTCCGGCTCAGCCACCTTCCCACCACAGCGCTCAGGCATGGACTGTCCCCCCTCAGAGCTGATCTGCTTCAAAACACCTCACCAACCCGCCAGGATGAGCTTTAAATTGCTCCATCGTGTAGTTCAGTCTGGAGTTCAAGTGTAATATTTTGATGTTTTTATTTGGGAGTCTGTCAGTTAAGACAAAGCAATGGCCATCTGCAATATCCTGCAAGCGTCTTGTGAAACGCGACAGGAAGAGGATGCCAGCGACGTTTCATGCTCTACATTTGCTTCTCTTCGGCGCTGCAGGTTGTTTTTGTGTTGCTGCAAAGCCGCAGGTTTAACCCCACCCGGCAGATTGGGTGAAATGACACAGTAGGCTTTTTGTGGCAGGTTAGGAGCACACAAACACACACATACACACACAGCAGCTTTTCATCAAGTCTGTGTGAAGCCAGGGGCGAACAGATACTGAACAAACTTCTTCACACTGTCTCCTGTCAAGAGGTCTGCTTTCACTTCCCAGTGCAAAGCATCTCACTCGGAGGTCATGTGATCAAAGTTTGTCAGGGCCATCTTCACAGCTTGTTTCAGGCACGTCAGGCGTGTTTGTTCACAGCGCTTCTTCAGGAGGTGATCTTTGCACCACAGTATGTCTGTCACCTGGTTTGGTCTCATGTTGTGTGTTATCATGCAAAGAGTAGGCGCACTTCCTGTCAGCGTGTAGTTGAAGTGTGGTTATGTGGTTTTACAGTAGCAGCGCCATCGCATGCTTTTTCATTTCCGCTGTATTTGAGATTTGGCTATTTTCAGTTTAATTTCATCTTTCAGTTTGTATTATTTCTCAACATGAGTCTTTGTCACGTGGAAATTTCTCTTTCACCCTCTCTTCACTCAACAGACTTACAGCGAGTGGCCTAACTTATCTGCACGGTACCGCTTGAGTCTACATTGTGTACACTTGTACAAACTAACTCATGTGGCATCGCCCGTATGACGCATCCTTTCCTGAAGCAGTGGTACTAGATTGATCCTGGGAAATTTGGAATGTCCTCTTTTGGGGTAATTTCCGATTCTTAAAGCCACAAGATCCACTTTCCAGTTGCACTTTTATGTGGTGGTGGTGGTGGTGGTGGAGTCTTCCCTTTTTAGGAAAAAGGAAGATGTGAGAGGAGAGGGGAGATTGTTCACCTTCCTTGGTGCTCAGTCTCTCCTTTCTGTGCCAAACAGAAGCACGCCGCCTGACTGATTTTTATCATCAACAGCCTCTCAATGCAAGGATGATCTGCAGACTGCAGGCGGAGAATTTCTGCACACACGTACGCACATGCCTCTCTCCAAACATTCATAGACACTGATACATAACGTCTCCCCCCCTTTTTTTTTGATTTTCACAAGCAGAGTTGGCACAACACCTTTCTATACGGGGAGCCGACTCATCGGCCTGACAAATTAGAGACTTCTCAGCGAGGAGATGCATCCGTGTTTCCTTTGTTTGTTGTTCTTGCCTGTCTGGCAGTTGTCTCCTTAGATGATTATCAAACCCACAGGCACTCATCACACAATCCTGTCTGTCTTACTGATATGGGTCTGCCTGCCGGCAAAGTCAAGTCTGGACAAGACCAAAGGAGGTGGATGCCACTGCTGCGCGCTGCTCTTATTGTTCAGACTTCACAGGGAAAAAATCTGTCCACCCCTCTAGGATGGAATAGTTTGGATTTTCATGTGGTTATATTGAATATCTGCTTCTGCTTATTGGCACATTCCAAAAGACTTCCACCCTTTAATTAAACTTTAACTTTTCCTTGCTGTTAGTGCTAAGAAATCTTCCTGTTATTCATTAACATGGAAGTGTTTTGCATTGCCTAATAGTCATTTTAATACCAAATGCTGCATAGGTGGAAATAGGCTGTTAAAAGACAAACTGAACCTGTTTGTATCCAACTCACCGTCTCTCCTCTTTTTCCAGACGCCACTATAATGAAGGTGAGAAGGCTGTGCAAGTTCTGCGACGTTCGCGCAACTACCTGCACAGGTAAAGGCAGCTGCAAGGTGGAGTGTGACATCACGTCCATCTGCCCCGATAAACAAGATGTGTGTGTCAGTATCTGGTAAGTGTGCTCTCAAACCACATTTCTGTATGAATAGAAGTAAGGGTTATGATGCAAAATGGTTTCAGACATAAATGAACGATTGAGTCACTTCAGTCCTACTTGAACAAACAGAAGTGAAGCAATGAGGCAACAGTAGCTTCTCTTTCATTAATCACATTGGGCATTGTTTCCTCCCAAAAGCCCCTAAACTTCTTCCTTGGAGTGACCTTTTCCTTTGAACTCTTTGTCAGTCAGCATTCTGCTGAAGACAGTTAACTGGATTATGACAGCACACGAGCGTCTAACCACCCATCAGCATCTAATCTGACTCTGAATGTGAGAAGCAGCAGGAAGCCGATTTGTGTTGGCGTTAAGAGCTTAAGGCTGTTTCTCATTATATTAGCAGTGCTGTGGGTATGTCATGAGCTGAGGTCAGCAGAAACGGACAGCAGCACCTCTTTAAAATGCTTCTCGTAGCGCTGCTCAGCGGGGAAGCAAAATTTGAATATGTATGTTTGTGCAGGTTCAGGGTTTTCCTTGTTTCCTGTTTGTAATGGTATGCCTGTTTGTAAGTGTGACTTCTGTATTGCATCTATTTGCATAATGCTGAGACTGTCGACTACTGAAAGAGACAAATGTGCCATTTACAGCCACCACTTTATCTCTGTGCGGCGGAAAAATTGCATTATTTGCACAAGTGTAGACCTGCCATCATTGCCTTGTTACGTGATAATACAGATCGCTGAAAAGGGGGCTTCACTGCCAAAATAGTTGTCAGCAAAGACTACAAATCAAACTTAATCCAATAAATGGCAACATTTTCTATGCGTGTTTTCTCTTTCCAAGGAGGAAGACGAATGACAACATCACCTTTGATACAGTCTGTCACAACCCGGCTCAGAAGCTGTACGGCCTGGTCCTGGAGGATTACAACAACAGCAAGTGCGAGATGAAAGAGAGAAAGGGCATGGGCTCACAGTTCTTTATCTGTTCCTGCTCAGAGGATGAGTGCAACGAGCACATCTTCTTTAACTCCTGTAAGTCAAGACCTAATTATTTCACCTGCTAATTCTTCATTTTCATCCACTCTTGAGCTTAGTGAGTGTCCAGTGTGTTAGCCCTGCAATAGCAGTAAACCCTCTGTGTCCTGACTTTAAACCATTAGCTAAACATTTTGAGAAATTAGCTTTTTTTTTAGTGAGATGAGACAGTTCATACCACTCTCATGTCTGAATGTTAAATATGGACTTACAGCCAGTTAGCTTAGCTTAGCATAAAGACTAGAACACCAACTAGCATCAAAACAAAAACGCTTGGGCTTTGTCATGAATTCAGGCTAGCTGTTTCCCCCTGTTTCCAGTCTTTATGCTAAGCTAAGCTAGCTGGCTGTTTGCTGTAGAGATGAGAGAAGTCATCTCACCGAACAAAATAAGTGTATTTCCCACAATTCAAACCCACTCTTGCGTCAGTACTTCTCTTCCTCAGTTGAGCACTGACGCAGTAACTCTCTTTCAAGCATGTAAAAATGGGACTCTGTGGTTCTTACAGCCGCACAACTTAACACGGCAACATCATAGTCATGGTCGGCCTAATAATAATATGCCAGTTTCTATCAGCTTGTCATGTAAGGCGTTGTGCATGGATGCTAACATGTGCGCTGTAATGCTCTCCAGAAACATGATTACAAACAGGTTTTTGGAGACACTGGCTCATAGACTCCAGTTACAACATTGGTCCTGGAATCAGATGTATTTTGACTACAACGTCCAGGCGATAATAACACTGAGGTACATTTCCGAGACCTGGCTCTGCACAGAGAGCCAAATTGAAAGCATCTGCACAGTGCAAACCACGTAATGGAAATACTTTCTCTTACTCTTGAGAATGTCTGTGCACTCCCTGTAACTTCTCACTGACTAACATGAGACAGTGCAGTAATGAAGGAGCTCCAGCAGAAATAAGAACCACGAGGCAACAATGCCAGTAAATTTGGGTGAATCTGCCTCTTTCTCTACTAGCAAGTGACTGGTGTCCCATTTTTTCTGCCTGAGCCTTCACTTATGGTATTTTAGGTAAATTTAGGACTCTGCAAAAAACATCTCATTGGTAACAGTAAACCCTCTTTCTGCACCATTGTACTAACAAGAGGGCTAATGGTGTTTTTAATTATCTTATCAGCAATAAAACCATTTGAAACCCCAAGAAGGAGACCTAATTAGAGAACCAGAAGCATGTAATGCTAGACAAAATAAGTAATAATATCAAAAAAGCAATTCTACAGACTAAAGATTGCAGGGTTTGAAACTGACCCAGCATGTGGTCGGTTTCACTCGCCACCAATGGGGTGTTTTGACCTTGTGTTGGTGTATTTTTACATTACTGTTGGGTAACTGGATCAAAATATCCCTTCTGTTGGGTGGTTTGAGTACTGGGCACAGCATCCCAATGTCCCAATTTAACATTAAGACTCACAGTAAATCACATTTTTTTTGCCACTCACACAACCTTTTCTCCTAAAAATTCAATATTTCATACTTTAAGCGAAGGCTTCGGCCAAAGCCGAGGGAGTCCGGAGGCACAGTGACAGGTTTGTTGTGAGAAATAGCTTCTCACTCTATGAAAATAAAAACAAACTGGCTGGGGCCATGTTGAGGATTTCAGACATGTGGTTTCCTGTTCAGAAAAAAGAAATGAGAGGGAACCAGAGGGCTCGGCTGGGCAGGCTGCTAGATGCCTTCTCCATTCGTCCTCGTCCCTCATTCTTCCTGACTCCTCTCCACACGTGCCTCTTAAATTAGTTTCTTATCAGTTCTTCAGCAAAATGGGGAAAATATGAGGATATATCTGCAGCAAAACTGCAATTCGAAATTCCGATCTGTCAAAGCTGGTAATTTTAAAATGTTTTGGAAAGTTGTGTGGCACTCAGAGCAACCAGACAAGGAGGCGTATAAATGATTAAATTTAGAACTCAAACTGAGCACCAATTGGGGGTTTCTCATTTAGTATGTCGGATGATATAGTTTTTATAGGTCTTCTTTTATGACTGCAGCTTCAAAAACTGGACCATAAACACAGCACAAGCATAAACTTTCACCGTTTGCCAAAACCGTAGCAGCTCCCAGACACACCACGTCCTAAATTATAAGAATCAGACATACACTATAAAGAGACACAATATGTGGTTGACTGGGTCAGGGTTTGGAGCAGCTTGCCTTTGTGGCCCAGACACTAACTTTAGCTTTCTGATGCTTATAGACATTCCACAGGGATAGGTCAGGTTCCTCTGCTCTTCTGAGAATATTACTTTACTCTTAGCTAAACGCTGATCTGCCTAGACGGAATTTGAGTCTTCTGTCTTTATATCAGGGGAGACTGATTGTTTCGTTTGTTATCATTCCAAACAAAGCGCAACAGGAGAAATGCAGTGTTTTGAAGGAACTTACACCGTTTTCCCACAGAGAGGAGACTAAAATCCAAGAGAATGATAAGACTTTTTAAAGCACTGGTATGTCAGATTTAGCGGCATCTAGCAATAAGGTTGCAGGTTGCAACCGACTGAATACCCCTCACTTCACCTTCTCCTGTGGTGGCTGCTAAAAAAACACTGGTGCTGCCAAGAGCCTGTGTTTGGTTTGTCCATTTTGGGCGACTGTCGAAACATGGGCTCTGTAGATATGAAGAGCTCATTCTAAGGTAACGAGAACACAATGAGTCTTATTTTCAGGTGATTATACACTAATAAAAATATACACACAATGAGCCGAAAGCTGCTTAAATGCCCTGCAGAGCTGAGGAGAACTGCGGCGTTGAGGGATAATTCTCTGTGGGTTTGTCAATAAAAGTGACACCTTCGCATTACATGCAGCCATTTTCACATTATTAGCTAATAATGGCGTTAACGTCAACTGTATAAATGTGGGTATCATCCTAATCCTTTGACCTTTGTTCCCTCAGACATGGATTCCCAGGTGGTGGCGGTCATCTTAGTGAGCCTGGTGCCTCTGCTGGTTATGGCTGTAGTCGTCATCACTTCCTTCTACTGTTATCGGGTCTACCGCCAGCGGCAAGCCAGCTCCAGACGCAAGAGGGGGCCCCCGCTGGACTTCAGTGACGCTCACGCCATCATGATCGACGACGAGGGTTCGGACAGCAGCTCCACGCACGCCAACAACATCAACCACAACACAGAGCTGCTGCCCATTGAACTGGATGTTCAGGTTGGAAAAGGGCGCTTTGCAGAAGTTTACAAAGCCAAACTCAAGCAGGGCTCCTCCGTCAGCGAGGAGCAGGGCTTCGAGACGGTGGCCATTAAGATTTTCTCATACGAGGAGTACGCCTCCTGGAAGAATGAGAAGGAAATTTTCTCAGACGCAGATTTGAGACATGAGAATGTGCTTCACTTCCTGACCGCAGAGGAGAGGAAGGTGCAGAGACAGTACTGGCTGATCACAGCCTACCAGCCAAGAGGGAACCTCCAGGAGTACTTGATCCACCATATTATCAACTGGCACGACCTGTGGATGCTGGGGAGTTCGCTGGCGTGTGGAGTGGCGCACCTCCACAGTGACCACACCACCTGCGGGCGCTACAAGGTGCCCATCACGCACAGGGACATTAAGAGCTCCAACATACTCGTGAAAAGCGACCTGACGTGCTGCCTGTGTGACTTTGGCCTCGCCCTCCGCCTGGACAACACTCTGTCTGTGGATGAGCTGGCCAACAGTGGGCAGGTAAAGTCTCATAATCCTACATTTTATTTTGTTTTACTTTATTTTTTTTATTTTGGCTTTACTTCAGTAAATCCTCTGCTGTTTATAATTTTCACTGCCACCCCAGACTCAGGCCATTCAAAGCTCTGATATATATTTCTTTGAAGATACGTACCACCCTGAAGAGAGCGTCAGTCGAACTTTTCATTCTGATGCTCATCGCTCAGGGACACCATCTCCAAATATTTGGCACTCTCCATATCTTGGCCCCAGATGGCTAATGCTGATAGAAATAGTGTTGTAAGTGTTCTTAGGTTGTCGTTTTATTATCCTCACAAGACAAACAGGTTTGATTGATTCTTAATGGACTCATTACGCTGATGTAAGAGACCAGAGTCATATTAGACTCTGTTATGAGAATGACTCATTATGAGAAGGCCTCACCCTTTGTCGCGCAGCACACCTAATGCATTGTAATGCATTTTCGAGGAAGCGCCAGTGAACACATTTTCCCGGCTGGTAATTATGTGAAGACAAGCGGCGTGCTGTTGAGCTCAGAGCTGCCTTTGTTTTTCCAATTATGTTATACATCAAACGTGTTTTAATTCAGATAAATGTGATCTGAATACACAAAATTGCCACCTGTCTCTTGATTAATGCAGGTGAACAACTCTTAACGGCTAAGATGGTCTACTTAGCTGTGCTTTCTTAGCCAAACCCCTTTTGGGAAACTAGTCATTGGTTAAAAAGGTAACTTAATTGTGTGGTTAACCAGCTCCTCTTAGATGTAGCACTGTGCTTAAGCCACGCAAAACAATATTATACATCCACATAAGATTTCCATCTGTGCTGTCAAGGACTTCGATGAGATCTTTTTCTCCCTGTTTTTTCTCAGGTGGGCACAGCCAGGTACATGGCCCCAGAGGTCTTGGAGTCCAGAATCAACTTAGAAAACATCGAGTCCTTCAAACAGGCCGATGTTTATTCCATGGCTCTTGTACTGTGGGAGATCATCTCCAGGTGTAGTGCTATCGGAGGTAAGATGTGATCAGACACACATGACTGCTGCTGGAGATTACATTCGCAGAATTTGAGACAAATTACTTCCTGGTTGTGGTAGATTAATGTTTGAATTTGAAGGCTAATGCAGCAGCTTTTGATGGAAGCAGCTAACAGCTCATATTTGGACTTTTTAAAAACCTAATCAAAACATTTAGCCTTTTTAGGCTGAGCAAATTTCAGTGATCTGATAAATTAGGCTTTGAATGTATTATTAATTGATATAAGTGAATAAATAGAATCAGAAAAAATGAAAACAATAGTATTATTATCATAGATTGTACAGACACTAACGCTCTAGGGTTCTTTAGATGGGTGAAACACAAAAATGCCAATGCATGTCAAACTGCCTTTAAAAGTGGCTGACAGGCCTCAGACACCAGAGGGATCCACACAGCAAATGTGTGAAGACGAAGATCGAGCTTGATCCTCCTCGCAAAATACGATAAAACAACAGGCCTGAAGTCAGTGTTTTATTCACTGGATTCAGTAGATATTTGCTGTCATGGAGGTTTTAATGATTCCTGAAAGATGGACTTCTTAAATGAAGACTTTCAAGGAGTTAGATGAAAAGACTGAACGCGATCTCCAACCTTAGTTTAGCTTAGCTTAGCTTAGCTTTGCAGAAAGACTGCAAACAGGGGGAAACAGCCGGCCCGGCTCTGTCCAAAGGTAACAAAATCTGCCTACCAGCACCTCTAGGGCGAGACACGGTGGCTTCCAAGGGTCTTGTCATCACTGTGAGGTGGTCAGACAACCAGCAGAGGCTGCATGAAGTCATTGCCTCCAGCTGAAAAAACAGTCCAGCACATAACCCTGTAAAAGCACAGCTTGACAGTCAGACATTAAATGTTCTCTAATTCTCAAAAAGGAAGCAAAATGTTGCACTGTTCCTTAAACGAATATCCCATTCTGCTGCCTTCATCCCCTCTGAGTGTTTTTGGGTGTTTATTTGTGTTAACTGTGTTTTGTGGACGCCGTCTTTAAACATGACACATCTGACTGCCTGCATAATCGCATGCTGCCCCCACTGTACACACAGTGAACATCACTCGTGACCTTTACTGTAGTTAATAATGGAGATAAGCGCATTTTCCCTGGTAAATTAGAGATTAGCTTGGGCCGTTGAGGGTAAAGGAAATCAATGTAAGTGCTGATTGATGAAATTCCCTTTGGGGCCAGTGTAAAGCGCCTCAGAAATACTGTAAAAAGAAAAATTGCCTCCACAGCTCGCTTGACCTCTAAGGACTACCAGCACAGCGACGAATTCACCAATTAGGAGCGCAGCGGCCCGCTCCACCTTGAGTTCACTTACTGGATGTGTGACACTGTGCGACAGGACTTAATGTGTGTGCCATTCACGACCCATTAATCACTGTGGGAGCAAAATCTGAAAGTGTCAAACACGCGATTCATCTTGTGGAAGTCTCAAGGATCTGCCTTCACTTTCCTAATGTACCGTTACGTGTGTTTGTCATTCTGCAGCAAAAACAAGGCCAGGATATGTGCAAATAATAGAAATGAGTGATTATCTGAAGGCACACCGCAGGGCAGTATTTCATGTCGACACTCAGTCGTTTGTTTTCACTTCCTCTCAGTGTCTCTGTGGTCCTGCTTGTTTCTGTGACTGCTCCTGTCTCCATTGTGTCAGAGCAGTGATTGAAAGCCCGGTTTGGGCATGAACACTTCTACTTTGGCGTTTTCCTGTTTTGCTCCCCCCACCACCACCACCACCACCACCAACCCTCCCGGGGGGGCCTCCTTGAAGTGTATCACACAGTTACACTACCCAAGAGTCCTCTCAAGAAAAAACATGGTTGAGTGACCCACAATCCCCCTCGCTTTTCCTTCCCAACAGCAAGAATATGTGTGCCCCTTGGGTACACCTTTGAAAAGAAAATAGACTATTTCCTGTTTTTGCAGTCCCCAAGACGTACTGTTCTCAGAGTGAAGTTGTAAGTATGGATGTCTCCTTTATGTGAGGATGTTTTGCAGCTAATGTCTCATGAGGAGACCAGACAGGATGCATGTTGGTGGACTAAACGAATCCAGGCTCCTTGGTTAAGGTTAGTGTGGCTTCGCTCGGCTTCCTCTTGAGGGATTTGAGGGACAACAGCTTTATTCATCCCACTCATCCTCCTCCGTGCATTTCGTTCATTTCTGGGTTTATTTCTGAGTCTTACTTGGCATTTGTTTAGATCTTGACAAACAGAAACACCGAACGGGGCAGCAAACGTTATTTTAGACATTTCTCCGACCGTCCTTGCACAGAAAACTCTGTGTCATCCTCTGCTTCTAAACTTTTATCCACATTTTTCTCCCCCTCTCTCTGTCTGTCTTTTTGTTCCTGCCCTCAGGCAGGTGAGGCAGCACTTAATTACTCTCCCACTGCACTGTAGCTCTGTAGACAGCCATCCAGCGTCACTCATGCCGACACAGACAGACAGGGAGGACAGGCTCGCGTAGATGTGATGGTGAAGCAGAGGGGTTCCCGCCCCACCCCCGGACCAGAATCGAGACTATACATAAGCAGCTGGGCTAGTTTGTGTGTTTTTCTGCATATCTCAATCCACTTTTTCTAGACTTGGCATCTCTCCGAGACGAGCCGTGGAGCGAAATCTGTAGTTCATTAAGGCCAAAACCCAAGGAGACGTTCTCATGCTGAAAGGTTAAAACGTTGCACAAACACAGCCAACCTCCTACCTTGATAAACCCCGAGGAAGGCGGAAAGAATGAGCTGCGTAAATGAGATGCAGTGATTTGGTTCTAGTTCGCTGGCAGCTGAAAGGATCTCCACGCGGATGGTGTGCTGGAACAGATCTGGTATTGATTGGGGAAATCAGAGCACCATGAGAGTAAAACTGATGTGTTTACAGAGTGCACTCAAAGAGTTTCATGCTTTCACGCTGCTGGTCTCTTGTTTTCCACAAAGTTGCCAAGCTGTCCCTGGAGACCGGTGAGTCACTAATGACACCCTGAGTGCTCACCTCACATGAGACAAAATATGAAACACATGTGCACACACACAGATATTCAGAGTGACACATCCCAGGGCATCATTATAATGACTGGGGTGAAGCCCTGGTTTCCTCTTGTCTCTCTTGTCGCTGTTGCCACCTGCCTGTGTGTGTGTCTGTGGAAGACAGATGTCTGATCAGAGCTCTGCGTCTCAGTGGCAGGCAGCCACATAGCCGCTCTGTCACAGTTCCCGAGGCCGTGGTCTGATCTGAGATCCGCCAGGCGAGGAGAACACAGCCGTCTGTCGACAACGCCAGTCAGCCAGCCATGAGCCATCACTTTACTTTCTTTATCTTCCAAGACTATAAAGACTGAGGAAAAGTTAGAGTGAGAGGGAGACGGCGAGATCAACACACCTCGGAGTGGAGGAAAAGCTGGATTCAAGGCTCAGGCCTTTTTATCTCTGACTCTGTTCCCTAAAATGTCCCTCCTGTATAATTTCGCTGGTCCAGATTTAGGGCTTGGAAAGACTATGAGGGCGTTCCTCAGGCGGGTGGGGCTACGTGGGGGGATAATAGTGGAGTGGTGTTGAATGTGGAGCTGCAGACGGAGAAATGCCTTCGGTCCCTAGAGGGAGAGGTTGGGCTAGACTGGAGAGGAGAAGAGGTTAGGGCAGCTGCTCTCCAGATGTCAGACCATCAACTCCTCCAGGACCGGAGGGCCTGATAGTAGTGTTTGTGTTGTTTTGTGCAGGGTCTGCCATAGTCCATGTTTGGGGACAAATGTTTGATTTCCCTCCACTTGCTTGTGGATCAGTTGGGGACAAAATGTGTGTGCCCAATTGATTTTCACAACGGTTACATCCAGCATGAGTCAAAATAGGTTTTTGGGCTCCTTTAATGGGGTTAGGTTAAGGTTAGGGCCCGAATCAGCTGGAGCTAAATGTAGGGTAAGCCTTCAGGGTAAGTCATTGCCATATGTCTAAAATGGAGCTCTGCTAACATGTAATGCACATGCCTACATCTGTACTAAATGACTTTAACAACCTGTGAGGAACACAAACAAGTGTCACAGCCACCGCGGCCTAATGAAAACCAGCAGAGGCGGCTGGGAGTGGATTAGTCAGGCTCTTGTTGCTTGACTCAGACAGACTCTGGGAAACAGACAATGTTACTGTGATCACATTACTAATTCATTTCCAAGCACATGTCGAAAGTCTGCGTGGATCTGTTTTTATGCATTATTGATGTGTTTAGGTCACAGGACTTCACTTCTCTTTTTCACTGTTTATGTTTTGTTGTGCATAATTATACAGAACGGCGGCTTTCAGGGGCAGCATAACAAGATATCAATATCAATAGCTTCAGTCTAATATTTTAGGATGGATCCTGCCACCGAGCTGAGCACATCAGTGTGATAAGGCCATAATCAAAACAAGTGGAAAGCTTATAAAAGACTATAATTAGTTGGGATGGTTGAAGTCCTGGTCATTCCCTGAAAGACATGAAAGTGGCTGTTAGCTATGGCAACGTGACTGTCATGGATGCATATCACAAAGCTCCAAAGAGTGACATTCATTGACAAGTTTCCCCAGTCTGCCATCGTCGCTAAATTTAACTGGATTTCTCTTGGCTGCAGATATCCCAGACAGTTTCGACAGGCATGCCTGACAAGCAGCATGGAAAATAGACATTAAGGATGAAATATGTGCTAGCATTGCAAAATCCACATCACTCCATGTCAGCTGTCGTAGGAGACATAGTGTAAGTTCCTCATTGTTACTCTGCTGAACTTGTTATATTGCTTCACAGGAATCTTGTCAATATGCAGTGTGCGACTTTTGCAAACCGCAGCATTCCTCCCTCACCCTGTGTTGTGTTTTCAATAGCTTTTTGCTAGTTCAGAGTTTAATTTAAGGTTTGCCTGGAAAAACCATCTTTCCTTTTTAGAGCAGGATTGGCCAATCTTTCCATCCTGGAATACACTCTGTTGTTTACACTGCGAAGTGCTCAGTAGTATGATTCATATATTTTGGGCCCATTGTTTGGAGATGAACACATAAACATGTTTGCCCAACAGTTTATAAATGGGATTTGCAGTGTAGAGCGCAGTTATACACTCCCACGGACCTGTCCAAACAAAAAGAGGTCTGTCACCTTTCCTCTTAATGGTTGGGTGGAGCAGTGTCTAAACTTTAATACCAATCCAGGAAACCTTGCTTGCCTAAAGAAATAGGAAGTTTTAGAGTCATCTGTTGCACTTGTCCATTTCCCAGAAGCCTCCAGTTCTGTCTCTGAGCTTCTTTTGAAGCATGTTTTGAAAGAGTGAAATGTGAAACCATCATCTGGTTCATCCTACAAATTGTTTACTTGCTGCAATGGTTCACTTGCAGAGACACCATGTTGGCCTCGTGATTGGGCGGGTTACCCCGGAGCTCGCCGACTCCGGCTGGCGCTGCTTTGATCCAATCATGTAAACTCTGTGGGACAGATTTACGGACGGGGAAGCGCAGGACAGATCTGCACTGTGCCTTTCTTTCCGTGTGTGTTTGGAGCCAGATATACTGGATTGAAGCACCAGCACATTTTGCCAATCAGTGACTGGCACTGCCCTGTAGGTGTGTTCTTTGAGTAACTGAGAGCTCAAAGTCCAGCTTTAGGTTTGTATATGATGCTGGTATACTACATTTGTGTATCATTAATGGCATCATTTTTAGGCATTAGTCATCACTTCTACAGCAAATGATACACTTCCGACTTCTTGAGTAAATGCAGACATTGAACATTATTGTGTAATGACACGCACTGCTCTCTGACTCATTTCCCTCAGTCAGGTTTCAGCTTGTAGTTAAAGCTCAGAGCTGCAATAACAACGTAGTGTATGCACCCCAAAAGAGCATGTCTGTTTTTCTAGGTGAGGAAATTATAAACGGTACATGAAAGGGATCGTTGTGTTCAATTACAGTCAACAGTGGCAGTCAGTTTAAAGTTTTCAAAGTAGAAAAGTGGAGCTTGGGTCTGTCTTCTGTTTGAAGGCTTCTGTCTGTCTTTGCTGAGGTGTTATTTGCGGAGTGCCGTGCGATTCTCAGACTGCTGTTTCATCTCCCGGTCATCTTTTTAATCATTGAAAATCAGCTTGAGCTAATTATTTACTTCTTCACACTGTCACGTGCCTCATCGGGCTCCTCTTATCTCGACGGATTCTCTGAAACTTGTGTTTGTCTTCACACAAGCCCTCCACGCTCCAAAGCAATTTGGAATTTGATTTGTTGTTTTACTCCGAGGATACATGAATTCATGGGAGATAAACCGTCTGGAAATTCTTGACCCACAGTTCCCAGACTGTCCTCCACGGCAGTGCTTTGAAATCTTGCCCTGAGTAAACTCGACTGGTAAATTCCCTGTGACAAGCGCCCTGGATTTCATTGTTTAAGCGAGCTGACACAAAGCCAGAGCTGCGTTGGTGAGATACTTTAAGCTCCTTGACGTTGAGGGTAAAAATGTGATAATAATAAGTGTTTCTCTTCAGTAAATCTCCCCCTTGGCCCCTCCATCAGCAGCTCAGGATTCTGTCTGTGTTTTGTGCTGCTTCAGTGCTATTTAAAGTTTGCAACCTGCAGTTTTAATTTGGAGCACACAGCGGATCCTTTGAGAAGTGTTGTTGATGTGTGCGCTGTGGGGCACTGCCATCTGATCCAGTCTCTCCGTTCAGCAGAGCTGTATCTTTCAATAGACGCGAGCCTCTTTGAAAGTTTACTGCTTGTATAAAACAAGCAAAGCTCACCAGTTTGAGCGGTCACAGGCTCACTTTTCTGTACCTCCTTCTCGTTTGTGTGTGCAGAGGTGAAGGAGTACGAGCCACCCTTTGGGAACCTGAGGGAACACCCGTGTGTCGAGAGTATGAAGGACAGCGTTCTGCGAGACAGGGGACGACCTGAGATCCCCAACAGCTGGATCAACCACACAGTAAGAGGCACCGCACATGCATACATGTTGGATAACCTGAATGCATCATATAAGGTTTAGTTCCTCTAATAACTAAAGTCTCCATTGCACATTAATTACCATTTTCATCGCATCTGGTAGAAATAAGCTAATTAGACTGATGACAAATTGAAAAAAACCAACAGCAGTATTTGAGATGCAGTTTTTACATGAGGAAACATCAACACAGAGTCGTCCTGCTGTTCTTTGTACAACACTTCTCTGATGTTGTGGATGCAATGAAAGGAAAAACAGTAGACATGCAGAGGAGGAAATGCAGAACGAACAGCCCGGAACAGCTGTCTCCAAAGCAGACAATCTGTTGAGCGTTTTATGGTTATTTATTCCTGCTCTTAAAACGAAACCACAATCAAACAATTAGCGAATAAAAGTTTTATTTCTCACATTCACTCGCTCTCTCTCTCCTCTTGCTCTCTCTCATGCTCTACGAATGCCTTCAGCTTGTTTGAACACCCTCTCTCACTTTCCCTCTCTCAAAAACATTAGAATAATCTTAACATTAATAAACATAGCAAGAAATGTCTCTCCCTTGTCCTGATATTAATACTAGTCGTCCAGTGCGTCCTCATCTTTTAAATGAAGCTGTGCACGAGCTGCAGCAGGTGCATCATCAAACTCCACCCTGAATGAAAGCACCACCTTCGGAGCAGGCTCCTGTAACGATCAACCAGGAGCTAAATTTAGTTCTGCTTGTGGAAGTGCAGCTAAAGTTCCTGAGTTCCTCTCAAGGATTTTTGTCCTTTGGGACGGTTCTTGCAGTGGAAAATAATTGTCTCTATTTCCACACTGATGTAAGACCAGCAAAGGTGCAAACATTAATTAGGTGTATTGCTAATTTAGTTTGCCTAAACTGTGTTTTTTCTTTTGCATTTACCTGTTTAATGACATCAGGTGCCTGAAGCTTCTTTCAGTTGTGTTAAAACACAGAAGTGTTCATATCATAAATGGTTTGTGTGGATTGCAGGAAGACTAGAAACTGCTGTGGCAGAAGCTAAAGGAGATACAATCAAACATACAAATAACTGGTTAGCATTGCTTTGGTAAGTTTTACAGGGCGGTGCCTGTTGTCTGTTTAAAGTGCTGCCTGGAGTCATCTTTTTTTTAAAGAGCGAGTCCCCGTTTCGTTTGTCTCTCGCATGTGC
This sequence comes from Chaetodon trifasciatus, assembly GCA_037975065.1. Classification (NCBI taxonomy): domain Eukaryota; kingdom Metazoa; phylum Chordata; class Actinopteri; order Chaetodontiformes; family Chaetodontidae; genus Chaetodon; species Chaetodon trifasciatus. The sequence goes on from JBBMOE010000015.1 coordinate 9,171,950, forward strand.
ACGAGGACTCACGTGAACGCAGGTGACACGATACACGTTTCTCCAAATGGTTTCACAATATTCTGCTGATCTACAGGTGGAGGTGGCACCGCAAGAAAGGCCAAAAACAAAGAGCAGATCAGTCAGTCAAGCACAGTTCTATCCCTGCTGATAGTCCTGAGAGGAGTTCTAGTCTCTACTCTGTTTCTATTCTTTTTCTCACCCAAATGCCATCGATGAGGGTCGTTCACTTCAGCAGCCTCCAAAATGATCATACAGCTGAATTATCACCTCTCTGAAAAGCTTCAATACAGACTGCGCATTGTAACCCTCATGAAGGCTGGTTTTACTTCAGACTGTGATGTTAGGCTAAATTAGTTTTAGCTAGGTGTGCCTAATTAACTGGCAACTGAGTGCATAATTCTGCTGTATTATGTGACGCCGTCTTTTTGGTTTCCACTCACAGAAAACAGACACACAGGCAGACAAACATAAACACACAGATGGAAACTCACACTCTCACATGAGCACTCAGGGGTTCAGCTTGAGGTGCTGGTATGCTGTCACAGTCAGACTTGCCCCCAGTCCGTATTATTGACTGATTATATCTCTGCTCCACCGCTCCCCCTGCAGGGCATCCAGATGGTGTGCGCCACCATAGAGGAGTGCTGGGACCACGACCCGGAGGCCCGTCTGACAGCCCAGTGTGTTGCTGAGCGCTTTTCCGACATGGAGTACCTGGACAAGCTGTCAGATCGCTCTGACTCAGAGGAGAAGATCCCTGAAGAAATCTTAGTGGTGGATGAGAAGTAGAGCTCAACAGAAACACTGCCCCCCACCAGGGTGGCAGAGGAATTACAACCGAGCAGCTGGGAGAGGAAGAAAGTCCAGTGGATGCATTGTTTGCTATGGGTTCATCAGAAATGTGTGACGGAGGAGCAAACTGGAAACTCGTGGATGAAACAGAACTGATGCCAGAGACGGACTTCCATGTACAGACCAGGACCAAGATAAACACAAACGGCAGTGACTTGATTTGTATTCTTCTACATGCTTCAGAGACTGGATCGAGTCGTAAACAAACAGGGAAACTGCATTTTAAAGCTTTTATAACCAAACACTATTTGCACTTTACCAATATCTATGCACACCAAATTATATATATTCAGTGCCTTCAGGTATAGGAAATAAAGGGACAGAACATATTTAGAAAAGTGAGTAAAAGGGAGCAATCTAAAATATTAAGAAAGTTAATAACATTAATACCCCAATACAGTTTATTGGATCGCACACTAAAGGTGTCAACGGGACTGGATGACAGTGCAACGCAAGTTTCAAAGTGCAAGTATAATTTCTTGTGGCATGAAATGGAAATTACCCACAGCAAAGAAACAGAGAAGCCTTCTAAGGCGGAAATCTGCAGGGAAAGCTGATATCATATCTCAAGGACTATGAATTGCAAAGTAAAGACGGCAAAATCAGCCTGAAAGGAAAAAAGGAACAGCTATATACTGCGTGTGTATGTGCATGTGTGTGCGTGTGTGTGTGTGTTTGTATGTGTGTATTACTCAGAGGAGTCTGTAATCAGACAAAGAAAATAAAAGGAATGGAAATCTGTATAAAGGACTCTAAACTGGAAGTTCCTGCACGTTGCCTATATGTTATAAAAACTGAGATTCTTCATAGACATTTTGTCACTGAAAAGGGAATTCTGACTCCGTGATCAGAAAAGATCTATATCAAGTCATTTTGTATAAAACTCTAAAGCCATAATTAAAAGTATTACAGTACTCATCGTGTCAACGTGGTGTTTTTAATGCTGTCATGGCACTTTGATGCCGCTTCACATTCTTTCCTTAAGGTTGTGATGTGAGATGATCGGGACATTGATTTGATACTGCGAACCACTTTCTTAGAAAAGCTGAAGTTCTTTACATTGCAAATGCTTATCTGTCTTACACAATGAACCAGAATGCTATTCAGTTTCCTACATAAATGCAATCCTCAAAGCTCCACTGTGCAGCGTTTTTGATATTTCTGACGTTGAATCAACTGGCTCGCTCTTAATGCTGCTGAGAAGCAACAGCTATTTGCAGCTTTCAGCTCATGTTTTAGTTCACTGGACCTTATGGTTAAGTCCCTCCAGCCCTCGTCGACCCCCCCAACTAACTCATGGACCAAACCAAAGCTAAAACATGAGTGAAAACTGGCCTTGATCCTTTTTTTGTCCTCTTTATTAATGGAGCAGCTCTATTTAACAACAATATTTTAATACGCCACTGAAAACACGCTTTTGGCATGAAAAGCTCTAATCTAAATGATCACCGCAGAGCTCCTGCAGGATGACAAACTCTGTAAAATCATCATCGGCCATCAGCTGCTCTCAGGCTTGGAACGGGGAGTTAATGTTCCAGTCATGATGCCACACTGACACAGACTTCTTCATTCATGATTACACTGAGGCCACCAAGATGCTTCACATTCTGGGTGTTATTCAAAATATGACAAATCTCTCAGACTGTGTTGTCACACATCTTCACAGTGGCAGTTGATTGACAGGCAGGGCCTTTACACTCTGAGTGTGTGTGTGTGTGTGTGTGTGTGTGTGTGTGTGTGTGTGTGTGTGTGTGTGTGTGTGTGTGTGTGTGTGTGTGTGTGTGTGTGTGTGTTTCAGTCACATTTCAAACTCAAGACCAGTTAATTGGGGACAGCTGATGCAACTGGGGACAAAAGCAATGTCCCTAATTGAAAGACCTAGAGCTGACTTTTGGGCCAGTGGTTGTCGTTCGGGTGGGTAAGTCTCCAGGAAATGAATGAAAGTCTATGTAATTTCCCCAAAAGTGACCCATGTCAGGGTGTGTGTGTGTGTGCTGGATGAACCCAAGGTACGAGGCTCAGCGGGGCCACACGCTGTTTGGCATGGAGTGTGTGTGCAGTGTACGACGCCGTCAGGCCTTTCATCCTGAGCCCAGAGTTGACTCAGACTGGAAAATGTGTCTGTTTCTGTCTGTTGCTCTCTGTCTACCCGTCTATGCCAGTATCTCCCTATTTCTCTGCTCATCTGTCTCTCTTGCAGGCAGCTGCTTTTAATTCATCCACCAGTTCCCAGAATCTATTTTGTATGTATGTTAACAGGGCTCCACTTGGCAAAAAGTGACTGCTTTGACTAAACTACAAACCAGTGCTTGCAGTGGGATGAGGACCTACATGAAGAGAATTCAGTGGTACGTATGTCTCGGTGGTTATGTCACGGTGTCTGTGTTATGTGTGATTTAGCCCTTTTCCGTCAAGCTGCGTGCTGTGTGAGACTTTCTGCCTCCGACACTGCATGATGTCAAAATTGCGTTCTTTCATTCAGAACACATTAACATAGGCTGCAATCGTGGAGCAGCACCACTGAAAATGCATGAAATGTTAAACAAATGCACTTGGGAACAGTGGGAAAGGATTTATCAGCTGCAGTGGGCTGAGTTGTCTTGTAGGGAGATTTCCGTTGCCCTTCCCACAGTTTACATGCTCTATTTACATAAACTATGCCACAGGCACACTTGGTGTGGGCTGCACTGCAGATGAATTGGACACCGCCGCGGGATATACACGCTGATGATAAATGATTTAAAACTTTACATTATAAATGGATTACCACAGGGGTGTCAGAAGTAACAAAAGTAACATTTCTCTTCGTTTTTCACAATCAAACAATGTGATGCCAATTATCCTGTAGCAAAGGAGTCAAGTTCTCTCACGGGAGATGCGTATGTAAGAACGGGAATGCCTCTCAGTGCCTCCTGACATGCTTCTTTGAGTATACTGCCCTCTTTCAATAGCAAATTCTGTTTAGCTTTTACTGTTTTTGCAGGAGCAAAAGAGCACAGCTACCCCAGAAGAGCAGGTCTACACAGTTAGGTGCAGTTTGGTTAACAGTGTGGGACAAGTGTAAAGCAATTACACATGAATCATGTAGCCCATACAGTCAGTCAACAATAATCCTGTTATGTTTAAGCTGTTATGCCAGTTTATATTGCTGTGCCTTGCAAATGAATTCACTCAGTTTTGGATTCTGCAATCACAGTCATGAAGGGAACAGATAGATGTCACTGTGTGTTGTGTCTTTCAGTTTGTTTTTTTAAACTCTTTTCCAGTCTGTTCAGCTTAATAATATTCATATCCTCAGTCAGCTGCTACAAATCTCCCAGTCTGTGATCCCATCCCAATTTGTGTTTTAATTAAGGCAACATGGGAGCTTGTGCACACTTATTTACTTCACTGCCAGCAACACCAAAGCAGAATATTGCCCAAAACATGTGCATTTTGTCTTATCACCAGTAGAGGGCGTAGTGGTTCCACTGGATGCTGCGTACAAAGACATCATTTGTGCCTCCTGCAGCCAACTGGGTTTAAGTGCTAAAGTGCAGGGTCCAGTGAGTTGACGTTTGTGCTTTGAGGGTAAAAAATGGAAGCAGTGCACTGTGAAAATGAAGGGGCTGAGCTCAAGATGTGACAGGTCTTTCCATTACTAAGACTTATGCTGAGTCATACTAACCAGTCACCAAACGCTGGAGTCATTTTGTATCTCGGTGGGAACTAATTGCATTTAAACAGCTGCTGTTGGCAAGCATAACTTAGTGAATTTTTCTCCCTCCGATCCCCTCACTCTGTTGAGCCCCACACTCTTCGTTACTCACAGCACTTTCCATCACTCGCCTGTCACAGTGTATCAGAAAGTAGAAGCTCAACACACCATTGTACAGCCCTCCACTGGTTAAACTCCACACCTGGGGCACTGTATGTGTTGTTGTCAGCTGCTCAATCATGATACTTTCTAACCCGATTAACCCTTTGAGTGGGAGGCAACAGCCGGCAGAGAGTTAGGCCAAGAACAGCTCATCATTGCATGCACGTATTTACAAAGAGGCAACCCTTAGGTGGTCTTAATAATCCAGAAGGAGATATTCTCCTGCCAAAGTCACTTACCGTTCCCACATGCCGGTTGCCATGGCAACGCCTCGTACATCAATCAAAGTTGCTGAGGAGTGCGTTGGTTGGCGAGAGCTATAAACAATATTTTAAGCTCCAGTAAGGAGATGACAAGGAAGACAAATCACTCCTTGCTCCGATATCACCTCCCCTCTCCCCTCTCCGGATCCAGTCGTCGTCTGAGGCCGTTTCCGCCTCCATCCCAGCTGTTTTGTTTAGTTTTTTTTCCCCCATTCCAAATACCCATATGATTTAGACATTCCCTTGACATATTACGAAGCAGCACTTGGGGTGTTCAGCTTTGTTATTGGCAGCAATAGTGGCAGCAGCGGGAGTCACGTTCTGGAAGAAACTTTAAGGCCCTGAGCCACAATTGCATGCAGCAATTGTCCAGTGGATGATGTGCTTGTTAAGATAAGAGCAGCAGGCAGCCAAGGCCCAGACACAGAGAAATGGGACTGCTGGCGTATCAGGAGCCATTACCCCTGCTGTCCTCTTAGACATTTTTGTCTGATAGCAGTGGGCTTGATAGGTCCGATATTACTTTAATTTCCTTATGCCTGAATGAACTATTGTGTCATTATAGTCTCTGCTAGAGAGCGCTCAATAGGGAGAAAAGGAACAGCCTATCAAGGACAAACACAGCTGTGTCACAAAAGGCAGTATGTTTGATCTGAGGGTGCTTGTCTTGGGAGGATACATCAAGAGTGTTGTTTGCTCACATTTAACAAGACCCGTGCTTGGCAGTTATGCTGCGATTTCCCCTCCAACAAAGGAAGCCGGAATGATTTGATCATTTGCGCCAACAAGGACGATGCCATTCCACTTAATTCCTTGCATCAATCATCCCCTGGTTGCATGTAGGGTCTGATGATGATTTGGGACTAATTTGGCTCAGTATATCCTTTAATCTCTGTTCCATATTAATTTGTCTATTTGGAAATAGCCTAATTCACTCATTGCTGTGCCATTCCAGTTAATGTTCCATGAGAGTCTGCAGCGATGTGTGAGTTAATCTCCAGCCGTCTCTGCTGCAGCATTGTTCAAACCTCTTTGGTCTTCACAGACAGCTCATTATAAAATAATGTACAGAAATGTTCTCCTCAAAGGTCAGCCAAAGTTGATATAAGGCGTAAGAGGCAGTGATGGGGGGAAAAAATGATACCTTATATGTAGGATAACTACTGAAAATGATAATAGTAACAATCCATCATTGTCAATAAGCTTCCACAATGCTGCAGCAAATGTGTTTAGCATCGTTCAAGCACTGCATCTTAGCATTAAGGCTGCAGAAGAGGCCCACCTAAGAGCCCAACTAATGGACCAAAGTGGAATTCATGACATCGGAGAGGTGGGTGCTGCACATTGGTGGTGGTTGAGGTGAGTTTGAGTATCATGATAAAGAGCTGTATATATGAAATCCTTTATTATTATTATTATTATTATTCATTATTATGGTTGCATTCCATGTAGGTGAGCCTGGTATTGTGCATCTCACTCAGTGACATGGCTTACTGGGACACCTAATGGGATTAAGCCATCGTTAATGTTATTATTTACACCTGTGCTTTTCCCTGCCTTGACATCTGAAAACGTCTGCTGTGAAAAGGGTCTGTTCCCCTCAGAGTTTTGCTTCTTAAAGGGACAGATGAACAGTTTTGGGGAAATATTCTTATTCGCTTGCTCGCAGAGGGTTTCATGAGAGGATTGATAGCGCTTTCATGTCTGTCAGATATTTATATTAGATATAAAGCTAAAAGCAGGAGAGTTAGTTTAGCATTCAGACTGGAAACAGCGAGCCTGGCTCTGTCTGAAGGTAAAAAATCTGCCTACCACCTGCCTACTAATTAACATTAACGTGTTACATTTTTGCTTGGGTATGGATTAACATGTTAATGAGCTCTGGAGGTGCTGGTGGGTGGATTTTTGAACTTTGCAGACAGCTAGGCCAGCTGTCCCCCCTTGCTTCCACTTTTTACACCACTTTATTTCCTCCTGGTTGTAGCTTCATATTTAATGGACAGATATGAGAGCGATATCGATCTGCTCATTTTATTCTCAGCAAGAAAGTGAGTAAGCATTTTTTGCAAAATGTCAAATCATTCCTTTCAATTTCTGCCAGCCTTTTTGTCTGGAAACACATCTCTCCGGTTCAGCAAATATCAGTCAAACCTCTGCTATCCCAGGCTAAATTGTATGGATTTGCTAACAATATTGTCTCATTGCACGTTCATTAAAAGCAAAAGGATATGTTTGTGTGTTTAAGGTTCAAACTAAAGGTTTGTGCTGTGTCCTGGTGTGCAGTTGAGGCTTCACCGGCACTAAACAGCCTGCAGAAGGGTGGTTGTTTCTCTCCCCCCTCCCTGTGTCCATTTTGTCCATCCTACAGCCCCCTCCTCTTTCCCTCCACCTCATCCCTTATATTAACTTTATTTTGGAGGCGTGAATTGCATTCTGTCAGATGACCGATTGAGGGCAACCAGGAGGAGAATCGATTGGACACGGGCTGAGCACAGAGATGCATAGTCTTGACCAAGGGGCCACTTGGTATTGAACCACCTTTACGGAGCGCGCTTTGGTCAGAAAAAAAAGAGCAGAGTAAGCCTTTAATTTAATGTATTTGCACATTACACAGAAAGGTATTAAATTAAGAAAGTACAAGCATGAATTAGTGTTCATGTAGCACAAAAGCTTCACTGAAACTTAAATTTGAAGTCAGTAAAACAAAAAATAAAAAGGGAGAGGCGAATGTAGTTAAGAGCTGTAGTTTGTTGGAAACATATGACAGGGGTCTTCATTTGTGCAGGATCTCTGCATGAACTTTGGAAAGAACCTGAGATGTGCTTCGTCACCACCGGCAGAATAACATCAGTGTGCTCCTCTTGTTTTGAATGCTCCTGCCATAATTTCGCCACAGAGGTTTCAGGGCTGTCATTGAAGCAATATCACATAAATCAGCTGTCTTCTGAATTGAGACAAGCCCATGCTGGCCACTCAGGAAAGCGAAAGAAGGGTCATTTGTCAAGCCGGAGCAGCTGGGAAATTGGGAGACATACTTCAATTTTCAACACTTGAGTCATATTTTTTTGTCTCCTGTGGGGATAATGTCAGAAGTTCAACTGTTTTCTGCGCTCTTCATTTCTAGTATCTGAACGGCAAGCCCCCCTCAAAAGACATGAGGAAGAGGCTGCTCGAACCATACCAAAGCAGGGGAAATGTTGATAAGGCGGCTGTTATTCTGAAGAGGTAGAAATGCATGCCAACTTTTCAGAGATTGACATTCTGCCTGCAGACAGTTGATATCTCTGTTGAGCTCAGGTTAGTGCCTCGCTCCTCCTTATTTTTCCTCCATCACTCTCCCTCGCTCATGCTCTATCAATCGCAACTTTCTTAGAAAACTTTTTATGCAGCACGCCAATAGAATTGAAGCATCACTGCAGGCATTTTCAGCTGTGTCGACAGGTCACAATCAATCTTGATGAATGTGGCGAACTGTGAATGTTTGCAGGCAATTTTCGATGCTGATATGTTTTTTGGGAGTCGCTCTCAGAAAAAGAAAGATTAGAAGTTTTCTTTTTTTATGCTTGAGGCCTGCACTCAGATGCAAAAGGATTTTTTTTTCAATTCCATAATTGCATAATTATTGTGTAATTTCATGGGATAATTATAGTGATTAAAAGCCTGATTAAAAATTAAAACTATAGATTCTGTGACTGTGTTAATATTGGAAATTAAGATTTTCGGTCGAATAAAGACACAAGGAACTGACTTTTATCAAAACCCAGTTTTTGCATTCTCATTTCTTTTTTATTTAAGTTGTCAAAAATGGAAGTTTTCATTGACAAGCACAGATTGCTTTGTTCCCTTCTTTGAGATGATGTAAAAGATGTTATTGTAATCACAAGAAAATGCATTTTCAATCAAAACTGTCAGCCTCTGCAGCTCACAGCCTCTTAGGGAGAAAGAACTTTTCATATGCTTTGGAAAATGACAGATGAGTGCAATGAATGCAATATATCCTGAAGCAGATGCAGCCTTATAAATTGAGCGAAAGCTCTCTGATCTCAGGGATGATAGATCCCACCATGAACTTATCTTACTGTTTCATATTTTATCACAACAAGCAATTTTCTTTAGAGAAGGAGTCTGAGCTTGACTGTGCATTGTGCATGTGAATAGATAAGTGATGCAGTGCTATAGATAATCTGCGGATCACTCGCGACATTATCAAGATTGGCGGCCCTGTCATGCAGGGTGAGGCCTATGGCCGATCCAGCGGCAGCACATCTTCCATCAAAGTCGAGATTACGATGTTGCGTGGCTGAGTATCAAACACACGTGTTGCCTGGGACTGAGTGGGTCATGTTCACATCTAGTAGATTTAACTGCCTCTCTGTGCCCCATTGACTGTTGGAGAAATGAGGCATGCTCAGTGTGAAATGGCGTGTCACTGATGAGGCCACACAGGTAACCCTCTGCACTCCGAGGAAGCCCCCACATCCTCGAGTAGAAGTTAACTCGTGTTTTTGTTTTTCTTTCGTCCTCTGACTCATCACTGAGACTTGCACTCCAGATGTCATTAAACCCTGTTGTCATGGAAACCACTTCAAACCTGTAAGCAAATTTAAATAAGGGATTATTTTTTGACGACACATGAAACTTGACCTTGAGACAATTACTGTAAACTTATAAAGCTTCTTAGAGAGCACTAAAACAGACTAACTCCGCGTTGGTGACAGGTAAATAAACAGTCTATAACAGTTGGACGCCGCAGCTCATTGGGAGTCTAAGTGCTTTTCTTTAAGTGCTCTCATTTCTGTTAATGATTGCGATGCAGATCGGTGTGTGCAGTGGTGATCCCCAGGCACCGGCTAATCATCCCGCTACACTGGATGACACAGACAGACTCGGGAGTCTTTACAGCTTGCTACGCATACAATGAGCAAACATCCTGTTCTGCCATGCTTTCAGATCGAATATAGAGAATGGATTTCTCCCGCTTGTTGGGCTGTTCATGTAAACGATGCACAAGGCAATTAAAGGAGAGCAATGCCAAGTGAATTAACGGTCAACTTTACAACACAACAAACACATCGATAAGATCCCAGTCTTACATTTATTTTCTGTGTATAGTTTGCAAGACATGGAGCTGGTGAGTTGAAGACTATGCATACTGTAGGTGTGTGGCTGTGTGTTATCCCTGTGATGGATTGGCAATCAGTCTAGTGTTTTCCTGCATTCCACCCACTGCATGCTGGGAAAGGCTCCAGGCCCTACTAATGACCCTCAATAGGACAAAGTGTGTTAAGAACATAAAACGTTATCATTCTCATTTCTGATTTTTTTCCCCCCGCCTCCATTGCACAGCTTCCACTGATTCCATTGATGTTGCAAGGATGTCAGGAACCTGGGAACATGATGTGCCTGCTTCTCAGCTATCCTTCACACTGCAGGCTGCGCCTTAAAAACAAATTACAACATCAGATTCCTCCACACTGTGCATTTCACATACCATCTGCATTTTATCAGAGGATTCCTTTATATGTATAGGGCACCTTTGCTTTCATCAGAGAAAGCATATTCACACAGGACTGTTTGCTTTGTTCCCCCTGTTTACATAACACCATGCACAATTGATTGAGAGATTTTAGATTATTATGCATCTTGTTGCTGAATCCAGTCAATACTGCACCCAGATGACGCTGAAGCTGTTTATAGCTTTCAGGATTCGCTGCATGAGCCACTCTCAATGACATCAGGTTTTTTAAAAAAGTGTAAAAACGGGCATAATGATTATAATCATCTTGACCAGTTGTGAAACCTCTCTCTCTCACACATGCAGTCAAAGCAGAGAGAAATGACAGGGAGAAAGGTGCAAAGAGCGTCTCATGCCAGGCATCTTAAGCGTTTTAGCACGACTGGCCTTTGGCAAAGTAAAGAAGTGTAGACACCTAAGAATGCCAGGCATATACACAGCAAGTCTGTAATGTTTTGGGGAGGAAAAAAAACAGAAAAGAAAGACAAAGCAAACACAAACATTCAAGTCTGCCTCTGGGGACGGAGGAAAGCAAAGCTGCCCTGCCTGGCAACAGCGCTCATTTTGGCTGGCTTTCATCTGGGCTTGGCCTTTTGACAAAAGATGCGATTGAAGCAATCTTCACAGGCTGCATTTCTATTTGTCTGAAAGGTCATCCATTCAGAATTTGAAGGTAGAGGGGAAAGGATGAGGGGGTAGAGTGCTCATCATGGCATAAGCAGGCATTTATGAATTATTGAGGGCATGTGTGAGTGCATGAACACATGGTTGTATGTATCAATCAGCATGCATATGCTTGTGTGTATGTGTGGGATTACATATGTTTGCATCTTTACACAGTATTGCCTCTGTGTATGCTGTGTGTGGGTGTGTACGTGTACACGAATTCTTTTTGGCACTGACTTTCAGCTGCAGCATATTCCTGCAATACGGTCTGCGATACTGAGTTTTGGTCTGTGATTTCTTCATGCGCTCAAAACTCTTATCCACGTTTGCCACTCCGTCTACTCTCCATGATGACCCCCATCAATTTTCATAATCATCCTTTTACTCTCCTTTAGTGTTGGCCTTCCATCTCGACGTCGCTCCAGCACTGTATTCTCACCCCCCCTTATCTCCTCTTCGTCTCTCCAGAAGATATCCCCGATCCAAAGCTGTGCTAAGCCGGCTCAAACTTTAGTCCCATTCTTCTACATGAATATTTCATTTACATTTTTTAAATCATGATCTTACAGATGACAGGGTAGCTGTAAACACTGTTGATGAAAAGTAAGGATGGGAATTTGGGCCAAGTTTTCAAACCAGCAAATGGGCAATTCTCAAATCAAATGTACTAAAAGGAGACCTAATTAACAACTTGTTTTATATTGTAGAAGAAAATCGTGCAATCCTTTTAAAACCCAGATACTCTAATAATTAATATCCACTTGTCAGAGCAGTGTGAAGCATCTGTTTAAACCATAAATTACCTAAAGTAGTTTTTAATTTACAATAATGTTTTGGAGGTATGTGAATCAAGTTCCTGCTTGTGTAGAAACAGGCCTTCAGCAACTGATGTAGCACTGTGCAGTAGGTTAGATTCACATAAAGCATCATTATATGCAACAAATGTTCGAGGAGATGAGAAAAAGATTTTTTGTCCACTCTGACTTCAGAGCAAAGTTGTCTCTATCAATGATATAACACAGAAGAGGGCTGCTGGACTATTGTTTTCCCCCCTTTGGGAGAGAATCACATCTCAGCTAAATCAATAATACTTCCTGCCCGTCGCATGGTTATATAAAACAGTGCAAGCACAAAATGAACCTATACGATCAATCAAAAACTTGTTCAAAAAAGGTGTCTTATTCCAATATAGGCTTTCTGGGCTTTGGGGGAAGTTGTGAAACTACATCCTGAGTTTAAGAGAATGATGAATGCTGTGTTCCTGTCTTTGCTAGGGGACATAATAATGATGAGACACATCAATCTTTATTACCACTCCAACACCAAGTCCAGAACATCCAAGGGCAACAGAAATATTACACTCAGACAGAACATTTATCTTCTCACACCTGCCTATAGCATTTAGCTGCAAGGAATTGGTTTCTTTCTCGAGTCTGGACTGTGTGCACTCCATCTTCTCTTTGTTACTCTCAATGAAAATGACTAATTCAGCTCCGTACAGCCAACTTTAAGCCCAGTAATGATTTTATTTATAGTGAGCACCAGAATGACTCAATTTTATATATAACAGGGGATAATCCTTATTTCAATCAGTCGCAGCCATAATATAGTGTGTTTCCATTGGTGGACTCATGTGTCTAGCTAGCCAGTATTGCTCTCTGATAGGCTTAAATACGTAAAATCACGCCCTGTCGTACCTGTCGATCTGTGAGAGGCCGCCAGAGCTTTCTTACGCCCCGCCCACCGCTTACCTCCCGCCCCTTTCCACCGGCGTTCTATCGTGAAGCGAAGTGGCTGTTGCAGGCTCGGAATGTGGCGCGTGAGAGTGCGTTTCGGGATGTAACAGCTGTCTCTCGGAGTGGCGACACTGAATTTAAACATATATATACGTGGAGGACTCACAAGAGAGAATACCTGAGGAGACCGGGCACGAATTAAGGGAGTTTACGACAGTACGGAGCGGAGGGAGACACGGGAGCGTGGCAGGAGGGACGCTCGAGCAAATCCAACCGACACCGCACGCAGAAATGGCGGAGCACCACGCAGCCAGCGACGGCAAGCACAAAGCGTCCACCAATGCCGGGGGCTCGGTGCACGGGAACAGCCGACCCGGCGCCGCTGGTGGAGGAGGGGGCAAAGGAGGCCTGTCTGGCGGACTGACACAGCCAGCAGGGTGGCAGTCTTTACTCTCGTTTAGCATTCTTTTTCTGGCCTGCCTGGCAGGATTCAGCTCCAGACTTTTCGCGGTGATCCGGTTCGAGAGCATCATCCACGAGTTTGATCCATGGTAAGCTAAGTTAGCTAACGTTCGTCAGGTCAGGCTGAGTCCTCCGGTAACAGTTGCTTTAAGTGAAAACGAAAGACTGAGATTGACGTCCACATCACTCCAGGGGGTCATTTAGAAACAAAAAAGAAAGATAACGTTTATGAAAGATAACGTTAATTAATTACTTCACTCTTTAGAAGTCAGCACAGCGGAGCTTTAACTACTTATATGCTCTGTTAACGTTCACCTTAGCTCGTCTCATTCAAGACAATTACATGTTTTCCATCAACAACCAACGATGGGTTTTCCTCTGATGTCGTCGGACAAACACTTTGAACATGGGGGCCAGTGGCCTGAGGTGTAGTCCGTCTGAGGGACCTTGACATTTAGATGTGATGATCCGAGTGACACGCAGCTAGCTCGTTTGGTTTGACTACTCTTATGTAATTAGATTTAACGTTAGCGTTCAGCCAACAGCGAACAATAACTGAAGTCTGAGCTGCAGTGAGCCGCATGAGGAGGCTTCACCTGCAGGCACAACTTTGTTTGGATTGTAGGAAAACGCGTGAATAACTGGGGTGAAGTCATGCGCGATTTCTCTGTTTCAAGTCATCGAAACATCAATTCAGTGAGAGCGGATGCGGTTGAAACGGTTGCTGTTGCTTAGATGGGGATTATCGCTGCAGCGGTGGTCGATGTGATTGATTGAGGTTGTTTTACTGCTCTGACTGATTTTGTCTGAGAGTTCAACATAACTTGTTGGTTTTAGAAATTGCAAAGATAGAGCAGAGGAGTGCATACTGATCGACCAGGTTTTTGTGCAAATTCCCGCCGGTGCTCATCATGAAAGCGGGCGGCTTCAAACCCGGAAACCAAGTTATCCGGTCTGGCGTGTCTCTCTTCACAATGCGGGATTATTCCGCTCTGTAACACTGTCACATGGGCCCACAAGTGTTTGCAATGCACTGTCATTCCCTCACTCTGATACATACACACTGTGGCATTCACGAGAAAGCACGTCTGATGCATGCATTTATTAATTTTCAAGAACAGGTGCTCCATCTTGTTCCGGGTGACACTCACCTCTTCAATTATGTTGATAACTTGATTGCATTTTACAGCCAAGGGCCAAGCCTTAGGGGTAATAACAGGTTCAGCATGGTTCAGAACAGCTCCATCCTGCTTTCAGACTGGAATTTACACCAAGGACCCACCTCTGTACCATTAATGAGTAGCACGAAGTGTCACACGGTCATTAGAAGCCGCATTCTTTCTTTACAGCCTTCATATATCCGCTTAACATCCTGGGTGGTCACACAGTTGGTGTATTATCAAAGGTGTTTTGCACTTCAGAGTGAAAGTGGGAGCCGTTTTGCTGTAAGTTTTGCAAAATATTGCTATAAAACGGCATCAGTTTTTTGCAGATGCTGAGTTAAAACTGCAAACAGTTCTTTGGCAGCGTGTCACAGAAAAGGAAGCAAAGGCACCGTTTGATATTCAAAAGTTTAAAAGCCCTCGCAGCTATGAGTAGTCTACATCTGTTGTTCTCAAAAATGGTTCTCCTGGACCCCAAAAACAAAGCAATGCTTGGATGGAACGTTCTCTCGCAGACTCAAATGTGAAAAAATGGTCAGTTAAGCTGATGTTTTTAGGATGACCGGCTTAATTAGTAGAAGGAGTGTTAGAGTTTTCATGTACTAATCATTTTACAGGAAATACATTTAGAGAAACAGATTTACCAGAAATATAACTGGAGTAGACTGTGTGCGAATCCTGCAACCATTTACTATCCATTTACCCTTCTTTTGCTAAGAATAGTAAATTGATAGTTATTCTGGTATCTTCTGCCGACCCTAAGAAATGAGAGTGGATTGTAACTCTCTGAAAAGCTGGTCTTTGTGATTATGCTGCATTACGCATTAGATCTTCCTCATCCTTTTTGACAGCGAGGAAAGAAAACATGCATTTTGCTGCTGCAGGATGGTAATTCCAGGTGGCCGTCCCTCCCAGACACACATGATTAGTGCCGTGGTTGTTTGATGCTGTCATTGATTTTTCCCTCTGCGAACAGCTTCAAATCATCTGCAGCTAACTATTACGTTAAACGAGCTGGCAATTTGAAGATTCAAGATTGGATTTACAAGCTCCAAAATGTCAGGCTTATTCTGCAGTATGCAAACACCACATGGCGTACTGATTTAACACGAGTCCCTGATATGACTTGCCTGCTATCTGGCTGTGCTCATTTTGCTTTCCTAATATTTCTGGATTATCTTAAGACCGGGGTGGGCTTTTGTTGGCGTTCAAGTTAGATTTGTTTTTAGTCTTCTCCATTCATAAAAGTAATTCATTTCTTAAGCTGTGCCCCGATTCCTGCTAAGAGTATTGTCATGAGTGCCTACTAGGCTTTACCATGTGGAGGTGTAACTTCTCAACCCTGCTGGTGCAAATACATCCCCTTTTTAAGTACCAGTGTTTGCCAAGCTCCTGCTGGTGCTCCTCAGAGGAGACAGATTTGTTCGCACTCCCCGAGTTGACTTTCATACAATATCTCTGTCCAGGTTATTAAGTTAGTGGAAGGAAAATTTAACTAGACTGAAAGCTGTGTGGTGAGGCACATACATGTGTGCAGGGGAGGGGAGCCTTCCTTGGAAGTTTTTCAGCAGGCCGTCCGTTCTGACAGCAGAGTGAGGGGTAGAAGAAGCGTCTCTGTCAGGAAAATAATGAGCTGGTTACTCGGGTGTAGCAGCAAGACATACACATACACACACACACACTTACACTCTTACTTTCTCTTTGACCGGTCGGTATCAGAACGGCTGCTGCTACGCATGACTGCAGCTTTGTTCAAGGTCTAGATGGATGTTCACAGTGTGTCATACGGGATGTCAGCTTTTAGTAGCTAAGTCTACTAAAGCGGTGTGTTTAGACATATGTGCTGCTGAAATGATTAGGTGATGAATCACTTAGTCGATCTGAATTACCCCACATTTCTGGGGCGTTTGAAGATTTGCTCAGTCTCTGCTGCCTCACATGATTGTGAAGTGAATACGTTGGTCACAAAAATGAATAACTTAAATGACAGACGCAATGATCAAACTTCTTTCTCCCCCAATATCCAAGCGGCGATTGATACCAGTGCTGCTTTTTCACAAATTTAAAATTTGTTGGTGCCGCTGCATGAAACTTGAGTCCTTTTATGTGAATTCAGATGAGGCCCGGGATCATCTGTGTCACAAACAACTGATTTGGTGTCATGTTGTGACAAAGTGAATGCAACAAATAGTGGATAGACTCATTTTTATGACAGTGACAAAATGAACTGTATTTAATGTTTCATACCAAATCATGAATCTGGATATAGTTGCAAGCTCAGAAAAAGACAAAGTAGTGAAGTTGTTTGGATAAGCTCGAAAGGTTAGGTTCAGGTTAAGGTAAGAGACAGTTGGGGTTGTAGTATTTGTGCCATCTGCTGCTGTAGTGTTTCTGTGCCATCTGTGTGCACGCTGCAGCAGTGTTACCAGGTTAAGAGAAGATTTTCAGCCCCATTGGAAGGCTGCCTAACACGTTTTAAAACCACCCGAACACATCGCCTTATTTCTACTCTCTCTCTCAGCTGATCCTGCCTGCCTGCATGCTCTCCTTCACCTGCCTATCCTCTTGTAATCTCCAAAATTTGGGTGCAGCAGATTAGAATTTTCTTTAGAAACACAAATCTAAAAATTCTAACAACCGCTTTCATCTGCTCTGTCAGTATCCTAATTATCTGGGTGGGAAACCCGTAAGACTGGCAGCTCTAACACCACTACAGATGGAAACTGATACAGAATTTCAGACCTTTTTGGAGGCAGTCGCATTACTTCATGCAAGACTCAAACAAAATCCAGTGATATTCAACTGCTTTTGATTGTTAATTATGAAGCAGGAGAAGTGTGATTTAACACCTGAAATGTCAGTAGTTTCACAGGTGCCTTGTACAGCCCTCCACTATCTTAAACAACACTTTGATAACAGCTAACACCTCTGAAAGTGTTTCTGACCCCTTCTGATAATACAGTCTTTGCTTGCTGAAACTTGTTAAGTGCTGTGAAAATGAAATCTCCCCACAAGTAATGTTGCCACCTCAGCTTTTTTTTTTTGGAAAAGCCAGCGAAATTAATGGGGGTAGCAGTTTTTCTGTGTGTGTTCTCTCTTCCCCTATCTCTCCCCTTTTCTCTCCTTCTGTCTTTTTCACACACAAAAAAACATGACGTCTAGCTCAGTGCAGATTAGGCCATCCCAGGAGCAGCTGCTGGCACATCAACGCGTTAGCAAGTGCAGCAGTGTGGGAAAATGGAGAATAAGTTGTGATTGATCTCCCTACCAGACTCTTGGCTGGAGCTGTGATCCCTGCCTAAACCCCCGACTGACTGTCCAACAGCTTATGAAATATTCAGCGTTGAGACGGTGTCCAGTTACCTGCATGAGAAAAAGTTTTAGTGAGTGCCCATCCTCAGTCATTATAGGATGGTTTCCGAGGCTTGCATTATTCTTTGTTTAATAGATTGGGGTTACCACGGCGGCTTATTAGCCATTTCACAGCATGCCTCGGCTCTTTTGTCTCTGCTCCAGCATCGCAGGCCAGGCCTCACACACAACACTTTCAGGACATGAGAAAGCTAACACACTCGTTTTTTTTCTCCCTTGCAGAACTTTTTGATTTGCTGCTCTCTCCTCAGTCAGGAGACTTGATGTCAAACCCCTGATGATTAAGTGCCATTTTTCAGGCTGGGCCTCCCAGCGGACTAGTGTCAGGCATAACAGGAGGCTTCTGTGAACGCAAGGTGTGCTGCGTGTGTGTGTGAGACGGAGAGCGACAGATCTGTTCCAGGGCACCTGGGGCAAGTGTCGATGAGCTGAGATGGGAAGTAACATCAGGCACGGGGGCACCACCGGCTAGCACAGTGAAAGGCATGTAAAAACAACCCTGTTTTAGACCAGATTTAGTTGTATGTTTTTTGGTTTGCTCTACAGTGGACTGGATTAGCATTAAATTTAAATCAAAGCTTATTTCTAACTGTACAGCAAGACCATTTCCATGTCTCCTGACTGCTTAGTTGAGTCGCCTCCTTCTGTCTTCATGCACTCTATTCTGAGGTTATCCTCTCAGCTGTGGATAATGTGCAAATGTTTGAGCATTAAGCTTTTTGCAAGCTATTCCAGGATGCTGTTTAGGAAAATAAAAAGGGGCATATGCATTATAAAAGCGAAAGGTACTGGTCAATTCATTCGCACTGAATTGAGGGAGCTGATGCCCTAGTTTTTATCCCGCAGTTTGCCTGTCAGCCAATTTAGTCAGGCCATTCTGAAAGTGTGTAAGATTGCCACCTAACAAGAGGTGCTTGTCAGCAGCCTGGAGGCCACACGAGTCAGAGATGGCTTGATGGAGGATAATGGCACGGAGAGATAGCCCAATTTGTTAGCGTGATGAATTGCCTCTGCTGCGCATTCAAAGCAATATTTGTGTTTGTGTGCTCACCCGCACATTATAAGCTTCACAGGGTGTTTGGTGCCAGTTTAAGTGTTTGTTTAATTTTACATTTAATTACAGGGGGGTGGGAGAGGTTCAGCATAACCCGCTCCTTGCATAAGCTACAGCACAATGGAGCCATTGCCATTATTCATTGCAAATTATCTTGAGCTGGTCCTCTGCTCCACCTTTCTGAACCACCGTCTTCTCGCAAGGTTTGGCAGTCATTCACTAATGAGATTTTAAGAACATTTTCCTCTGATGGCTTCGGGTACTGTGTTCCAACTCTTTGCTCTTTATTGAAGGGTAGAGAGTGCGATCTTGTACTCCTATAACTTTCAGACATGGCAACAAGGCAGGCACCTGATTACACCCAGCTTAGTGCTAACATCTCCACATGTCAGATGTAGATGGCAGTATTTCCTATACTGTACTTTCACTAATCAGCAGTGGGTCTCCACAGTTTTGATTCAGGTACAGTTAAACTGACCTTATTTCAGGCCAAGTTCCCTAGCAGAAACATAAAAAATGGTCTCCTGATTTAGAAAAATATCGATGAAAATTCACCATTGCTAAACAGCAGAAATAATATAACAGATTATTGTATTGTACTGCTTGTTCTATGTTTCCAAATGACTCTATCATTATGATTTGAATGCTACCAGATGACGACACAAAAGAGCATTGGCGTGAACCCACATGACACAGCATTGAAATGATGTATTACATTTTACATAGAGGACATAATGCAGGTTTCCTTGTTGTGACAGCTTTGGCGTTTGTTTGAAGGACAGTTTGCACAAATCATCTAAACACTTGCAGTGTGGGTCGTCTCCTCACAGCTGCTGATACTTCAAGTGTAGCACCATTATTGTTTGCACAGGCCTAAATTGCAGCATTGAAACTGGATTTTTATTCATACAGGCAGTGTAAGTGTTTGGCCTTGAAAATGTAACTTGAAATGCTGAAATGATACAGATGACCGATGGTATTTGGAGGAAAAATGAGACTGCTCTAATGTAAGGATTATGAAAATAAGTACATTTCAGAATATACACATGGATATTGTTGCACTGTTCTGCTTGTATTGTGCAGACGTAATATGTCTTGATATACATGCCCAAATAGCATTGTGTCTAATACTGTTTCCTCTACTGGAACTGATGTTGTAGTGGGCCCAGAAGCAAACCTGGGTAGCAGAACTAAATTTATCCCCTGTGTTCTCATCTACAAAAAGTGCCAGAGGAAACACTGGACAAACTTGCACGCACACACACAGTTGCATATCAGTGTGTGTCACGCAGAGTGGAGATGCGTGGTTGATGCAGCTTTTGTCAAGCTGTTTGTTCTGTGTTGTCATGTGCGCTTTGATGTGATTGTTGTTCCATGACCACCCAGCCTGCAGAACCCATCCGTCCGGGGAAGAACAGAAGGAGCGACGTGTCCGTTTAACAAATGCGAGGCTGTAATTGATGGCACTCCTTTCTGAGTGCCTGTGCGAGGGCCTTCTCTTCTGTGTTTTCCTATAGTATGCTCTGGGTCAGTCGCAGAAGTGTGTGACGGGTCAGTCTTCATGCCTCGAATTTCACCAGCACCACAGACATCCCTTGACTCTTCCTTCCCAGCGAACTGACACATGCTGGATAAGGAATATTGGCTTTTCAGGGTATAGTTTTAGATTGTCGGAAAGGGCTTGCAAAGTCAGACTGTATGTGTTATTAAAGGATGACTAAGCAATGAAAGACCAACAGGTGTAGATGATGCGAGTGCAGACTCCACGCTAAAGTAGGGGCTATCCTAAGGGGAAGTTATGCTTGCATGAGAAAAAACAATATCTGCTTGTTTTACAGCCTTCTAACTCTGTTTGTGGTTACTGTAGACCATTGTTGGTCAGACAATCCTTGAATATTGGCTCAGCCGCACTGTCTTTCTTTTTCTCCTTCACATCGGCTTTGAAGTGGTTCTTGATGCTTTCTGGATGGTGTGGGGTGGAAGTGGGGCAGAGGGAGCAGAGAGAGGATCTGAGCTCATCATACATCCCTGTCCTCATACTGACAGGAGTCAGCGTGCAGCTCTGTGGGCGAGCGCACCTGCATACAGAGAGGAGAAGAAAGGAGGAGTGAGAGAAACGATGGTAGGAGGAGGAGAGGGAGAGAAGAAATTAATGCCTGCCAGGCAGCCAATCTGAGGGAGGTTTTGGTTGTGGAGCCAAAGAGATTTCATTGTTCCAAACACTGCTTCATCAGTTTATTTGTGTGTGCATGTACATGTGTAATGTCTGTGCTTTATGTTTTTATGCAGGGAGGATAGGGTTGATTTATTATTGTGTCGGCCTTGGCCTCTGGTTAAATTGAATGTCTTCTGTAGCTGATAGACTACTTACAGCGGAGCACATTTAATAAGATCAGCTGCTTAAAGCATCTCCAAAGCATTACTGAATAGTTAAAATAGCTCAACTCAGCTTATTCTTGAGTAGTTTTTCTCCTTTCAGTATAATCTGTCAAACATTTTGCAGAAACTCCTCAGAAATTCACTGTTTAGCCTTAGCAGGTAGATACCCAAAGTAGAGGTTATTATGAAGGTCAGGTAGTTATAGCCACACTTGATTGTGTTTGGTGTAATAATTTAGTCACTGGGTTCTGCAGTCAGTAAGCTGGTTATCTTTTATATGAATTTTCCACTGCATGTTTCACTTTGAGATTTGTCTGTTTAATTCTGCATGTGTTGATATGGCCATTGGCTGGATCTCTGTTTACTTGATTGGCTAGCTATCAGTTTGGCACCTCTTAAATGCCTTGCTTTCTGTAGTCATTTAGGTTCTGTTATGTCCTCACTGGAAGTCTTTTATTCCTTTTCTTTGTTTCAGAGTAAGATTTCTGAGAGCCTTTTGCATATTTTTGTATCTTATGCATATGAATCAGTTAGTTTTCAAGTTGTTTTATGGAATTATTGAAATTCACAACAGTCTGTTTCGGTCTTTTATCACTATGCAAATAAACTCAACCCATAGCTGAAGCTAATCTCAGATATGATGTAATTGCCTTTCCTAGAAACTGTAACAAGGCTTCTGTGTCTTCTCCCACCACTCTGTTTTGTAGATGCCACAGTAAATCCTCCACACTTTTCTCTCTTGTTAGAATATTGATGTACTGTGGTGGAACTGTCGTCCCTTCAGTTTTATATGTACATGTTGTCCTCTGGGATTACATGCATTTGTTCTGGGTGCTTTGGTTTCCTCCCACACCAATAGAGAAGTGGTAGGAATTAAAGATTCTTCTGCTGTTGCCCTTGACCAAAGCATTGGACTCAGAACTGAAGTTGGCCCCTAAGGGCCCACGCAGAGGCCTCCCGTAGCTCTTAAAAAATTAGGCTGTATCAAACACAGAGGGTGATTTTCTAATGGAAACCATATAACTTGGAGTCACTGTTTTTTAAGAGGAAGAGATATGTTTGGGTACCAATTAATACTTCTTTACTGATTAATCTGTTGATTTCATTGATTAATAGAGCCCTGGTGATTTATTTGGATGTCTTATTTTGTCTGACCAGCAGTCCGAAAGCCAAAAATATTCAGTTTACGATCACAAAGGACTAAGAAACCCAGAAATTATTTAGGACATTTATGTGAGAGGGTGGAAGTGAAAGTTTAGCTTAAAAATTGCTTGAAGTTTCTGTTTAGGATGCAGTTACAAATGATTTGCAACAAGAGGGCAGTGTTCAGTGTGATTGACAGTAAACTCAATCATTTTGTGGAAGAGAACAGATATCCCACTAAAACAGAAAGTGAAGAAAAATGAAAACTTGAAAGCTGATTACTTTTGTGTTAGATATCTTTGGGCATATTTTTGTAGTTTCTAGAGCTGTACTGACTCAGAATTCTTCCACCTGAATTGGATTTGGCTGTTCAAAATGAAGTTTCAACAATTCACCCCCACCCCCATATAGACTATCTGCCAATCAATGTCAGTCTCTTATTGTATCTGCAAGACTCGTTTTAATTCTTTTCTTCTTCATCCGTGATGTGAAAAGATCACCTATCCACACAGTCAGAGGAAGTGAAAGTGTCCATTCTGCTCATAGTCCAGTTTTAATGTCCCAGCACACCATGGAACATCTCTCCTGGTGGGCTGCTAACATCGCTGTCAGCTGAAGAGTCCGTCACAGCGGACGGCAGTAGAGGATGTTGTACCCTCGTGTGGCTCAGCAGTGGTTCAGGCGACTCACCGACAGTCATCACCGGGGCTGAGAATGTCTGAACAGCCAACATACTGGACTAGCGCTGCCCGGCTCCTGGTTGCCCTCTGTTTCTCTCACCCTTCTCTGTTTCCGTCACGGTTTTGTGGTCATTTTTGAGACTCGCTTTGCAAATCCATGCTGTTGACTCTGCATTACTCTGTACAGTGACGCAGCTTAAAAACAAAGGTGCAGTGATCGAGCTGCTGACTTGATGAATTGAATCATCTTTTGGGCTTTTGGGGGCAGCCCTAGCACTGTGCAGTTTTTACATGATTGTCACCTGCTTTTAACATGCAGAACACCTCCTGATTATTTCCTTGATTTGCTCAGTATTTTTGGTTTTGTTTTGAAAATAATTTTTCTAAGTATATTACTCTGCCTGTTGTATGTCTGCCAAGGAGAGCCTCTCCATTGTAGCAGCACCCGGCCTTTTGTTTCCTAGTGCAGATCTGTCCATTGTTGTGTTTGTTTTCATGCTCATTGGCCCATTGAGAAAGGACGACTTTATTGTCACAGCATAGCCACTGGCAAGCCCACCTGGTGTGACATTAGGGCACATTATAGTCTGAGGCCATTGCTTTGTTTCAAGTCAGCAGAACAGCTGACTGCCAGGCAAAGACACAACTGCCCAGGGTTGCTTTCTTTTGTTGTAGACCACAGACGAATGGAGGAGTAGGTGAGGGGGTGGGGGGTGGAAGAGGGCTCTGGGCAGAGGATGAAAAATGACAGATGGACGAATGGAGTGGTGTCAAGCAGGACAGAATGACAGCCGGAATAGGTTGTCAATCAGTGACTGGCCAAGAAAGACGAGTCTGTCAGGCGGCTGTCATATCATCTTGGTTATCAAGTAGAGCAGCTGGCAGGGAGTCTGAGCGAGCCACACCAGCTTTGAAACACAGTGGAGTGAAGAGTCTTGACCCAATGAGAGGCTGAAATGGGCCTGATGCAAAAACCACAGTGGACAGTTGGAGATCATCTTGCATGTAAGTTCAAAATTAATGCGGAAATGTAGATCACCATCTTCCACTTTATATGGTGACAAGATCACTGTGAGAGCTTATATTCAAAGGAACTAATGAAAAACCATTGTTTGACAGGTAAATACATTTGATTTTTTTAATTATTAGGACTGAGTAACCCATGTATTCAACTGGGCAAAGCTCTCAATCCCACAGTCCAAGCATCCAGATGTTAACTCCATTCACGGGGGTTTTGTTGCATATCTCTTTTTTTGCTGACCTCTAAAACCAGTTGCCTTCCTGGATCTCTGCATGGCAAAGGTGAAATTTCTGCTGAACATGAAAGGGGAAGGAAATTAAGATTGGAATTAATCACCTGCAACAAATTAATCAAGAAAGTTAAAAGCCCCTAAAAGTGCATTGTAGACGTTTAATATCCAGTGAAAGAGGATTTAACCCCTGCAAGGATATACCTACAGAGCTGTTTGCTTTAAATGTTTAAAAGTTTTTCAGCCAAAACCTGCTGAATAAACAGTTTTTGGTTGTAGTTTGTGGTAAGGTACAGTAAGCTTATAGTTACTTAGCTCCTGGCTGGGATACTGGGGTTGCTTTTATTTCAGGAAAAAACCTTTTAGGTCAGTGTCATTATTTAAACACCTGCTTTCCTCTACCATCTCCATGCCACCATGTCAGAGTGACAGAAGGCACAATGTAATGTGAGTGCTTGCTGAGAACAGGTTTCCCTCGTGGACACTGTGGGCATTGTTGGCATGCAGCTAACCTGCTGCTATAAAAAGTCTAAGAAGTGCTTTGAGAATAGCATGACTCATTGTGGCTCCAGGCAACCCACAGCAGGCATCAGTGCACTTGCAGGCCATTAGATAAACGTTTGTTTCTGCCTTAAGACATTGCCGATTTTAAAAAAAGCAACTCTTTCAATTTCCAGTGAAAGATTATAGGCTTATCACAGATTGCTTTTGTAACCCTGTTTGACAGATAAATATAGTAGCATCTCTCTATAAGTGGTGGTTTAAAAAAAAAAAAAAAAACTTTGTGAAGGGGTGTGAAAAAAAATAAAATCCTACTATCCTCGTGTATCAATGACCAGTTCTGGAAGGCCTTAAGGTTGTTTGTACAATGTGCTGTCTGACCACGTCTGAAGGCTAAAGTGTTTATAGCTTTTCCTTACGGCTCTAGTCAAAGGTGGGGTGAAAAGGCTGCCGTCACAGAGAAGGACAAGATGAAGCAATCGTTCAGAAGCAGATAACCGCCCAATTTTTCAAACAGTCTGTCCTTGCAGGCGTATGTGGTGTTCCAGTTGTTTGTGCATGTGGAAAGTGACTGAAGTAGATGATGAAGAATTGAAAAAGAGGCCTTGAGACTTTCAAATTCTGCCTATTTTCACTCCTCAGCTCCCTTGGCCGATCACTACGTGAAGAAGATTTTCAGATACAGCTCTGTCAATTCCACTTTCAGAGGGGTGTCGGGAGGGAGGGGGCTTCAGACACCGTCTTGACAGGCACTTTGTTTGAAGCATACAAACCCATTTACCATATTACTTCTTCATCCATCCAAATGAATTATCGCTCTTAAAGAAAACTATATACAACTTGGCTCCAGCATTGTGGATAATGTCTTGTATGGTCTTGTTCTTTCTGAGTATCAGCCTGTAATATCAAGTTTGTCTTGTGATGTATGCATTCTCGCATTTGTTTTGGACTCCTTTCACGGCTAAACTGTGACATTTCAAGCTCTATTTTGCATGATTACAGCTTCGGTTCTTACAGATGCAGCAAGATGAGATCAGTATATAATGTTTTCTCATTCCACTTGCAGTCTCATCTTGCAGCATATCAGTCTGCAGAGACACAACTCTGCCTCCTCATTTTGCCTTTTATGATGCTTCCTCCTGATCTAGCCAAGTCTTCAGAACAGATTTGCTGAAATTAATAAATAAAATGATTTTTCCCCCAAGCCAACGCTTCAATTTAATGTGTCCTTGAGACATGTAGCACCACATGAGTGGAGCAGCTTTTCCTTCCAAATGCTAATCATTGTCCCGAGTGCCATATTCCCTCTTGTGTGCTATGGCCCTTCTACATTTCCCAAGCAAATGATGGACTAACCAACTTAATTTGGAGGCTTAGTCTTCGCTGATATCCCTGAAACTTGCTGCCTTCCACTGATATCCTGGAAATTTGCTGTCATCCTCAGAAACTCTCAGTTTCATTGTTCACAGTTTTGTCAAGCTGATTTTGCTTGGTGGGGGAGATGTAAGGCAACCATTCTTGGAGTCTTGAGTCACAGCAGCAGTTTGGCAGTCTGATTCAATACTTTTCTCTGAGTCAGCCTCCATATGGATGTCATGGTGATGCCAACGTATCCCTCACATCTTCTCTTGTTTTGTCAGGAGAAATCATGATGAAGATGCTGTGTTTCTGTCGGTTGTGTATATACTCCAACATGGACACAGGCAGCAGATATGCACATTTACATTTCATGTGTTCTAAATTTTGGGCTGCATGTGGATGGTCCACAAACGACGAAATGTACGTCATGTGGCCATGCCAAAAGTATGCCCCGGATTTTGCTTTGCATCTGAGCACAATGAGGATTACGCTCCCTTCCCTTGGACAAGCACAAGTTTTACTGGCTTCCAAAAATGGGAGTCTTTATTCTTCTTAAAATTGACCTTCAGATTAGTTGCCATCTTTTGCTTGGACTCTGAAGATTTCTTGAGTGATATAAGAGGTCTGCAGGAATAGTTATGGGAATCAAGATGAGAGTAACTTTCCTGCTGTGTAAGAATCGGTGAAGAGGTCTTTGTCTTCACAGCATTGGCCTGATGTATGGGCTGAATCAGGATGGAGAAAGAGTTCCCTGGGCTGGGTTAACCGCTATGGATGCTAGGCCATTACTGCTAAGTCCTTGTGAAATTGAATGTGTCAGTAACCCTGAGGTCAGGCTGAACTTATCTGCTCTTTGTCTCAGGACCAGTTTGGGTGCATTTTAGTGGTCCCTCCCCACTGTCCTATTCTAGCTCGGCCGTGCTTCAGTGAAGACCAATAGCTAAAGGGCTCCTGTAGCATGAAATATGAGATGATGGATGCTTTTTTGAGAGTACTCTTTTAGAGTGCATATTTTGTATAGTAACTTTTGGCTCCTTGGAAATTCCTCAGTGTCCATTAGAAATATAGCCGCAGGTAATTACCTGGATTGGTCTTGACCCTTGACTAAACTCCTCAGTATAATGATGCCACTGCACGGAGTATAATGAATTCTCAGCTCTGTTTAAATGTTTAGTCGTATATCTTCAATAGGTATATTATTTTGGCTGTATTTTGCTTTTATCCTCTCGTTGCTGTTCTTTTTTGTGACAAGTACTGCCTTCCTGCTTTCCCCTCCCCAGTCCTTTGCATTAGACACTAAAATCAAAGACTGTGAAATTCTGTGATGGTGTCATCTTCTCTCTCATCTCAACCTGTGACCTTCAAAGCATGTTTTCTTTTTAAGCAGATGCACCCTAGTTAGCGAGATCAAGGAGGATATTTCCGACACTTAAGGAACGAATCCAGCTCTGATGATGGCACCTCTCCATTAAAAATGCTCCCAAAGCTTCATTGGAATATATGAAGGAGATCATTAGGCACTTGATATGATTTCACTCAGGAGAGATAAGTGACCTCGGACTTTGACATTTCCCTTGCAATATAGCTCCAGAATTTGGCAATTACCACAGTCATTAGAATTCCATTTGCCATGACTGCTTATCTTGACCTTGAAACATTTTCAATCCAAGTGGCAAACTTGACAGAGGTACTCTTCTCTCTGTCACTCTCAGTTTCTTATTTGCCACTTTCCTGGGTTTCTTTTATGTGTCTCTGTTCTCTTCCCATGAGCATGACTTTGGAACTTAGCAAGCAAGCCTTGTTCTCAAGCTGTGATCTAACTCCCATCTGGTCCCCACAGCTACCCAGAGTTTCATTTCAAAGGAAGATGAACTTGTCGAGGTTCTTAATAGCTATGTCACCTGCCTCAAAAGTCTCATGAAGCAGGACCCCTGCATCAGTGATAAATGGCACTGTGTTAAACCTCTGTGTACTCTAATATGTATGCTTCAGTTTAGGTTTAGTGTATTTCTTCCTGACTTTGATTGCATGCTAACCCCCCACAGCCAGTCATTGTGCTAGTGAGGTTGTTATTTTTTTGATAATGCTCTTACTGTTGCCATCTGGCACATCATGTGAATTCCTGTGGGGAATGGCTGCCAGAATTCACCTATTTTCTTTATTATTAGGGTTTTTTACGCTCTTTGGCTTTCGAAACGGCAAATAGGACTGCTTTTAAAAAGCTCTGGTATTTTGAGGTATTTTGTATTGTGGATTTTGTGTCGTCGAGATGGAAAGTAATTTGTTTGTAGCTATTGTAGTGGATGCTTTAAAGTATTTTTCACCTCTTTCTAGAGCTTGCACAATTAGTCGATTAATTGATTAGTAGATTGGCAGAAAATTACTGGCCAGCTATTTTGATATTTTCCAGCCTCCAGTTGTGAAGATTTGCTGTCTTATGTGACAGTAAGTCAAGCAATTGTCACCTTGAACTCTAAGAAATTGCCATTTTTCACTTTCACTTTCGACATTTCATGGACTCACCTTTTTTTCAATGTAATTTTTTTTTCTTTTTAACTAAAGTAAGCCCTACCAATCCACTGCAGGCAGAATACATTACAGCCAAAGAAGGGCTCAATAGCATTTCTGCATTAAAGAACATCTAATTGTATGCATATTTTTATTTGAATCTGTTTAACTGGATCTCTCCAGTCCGTCCTTGATTTTTGACGATGTGACACAAATGGCAAACTTTGGCACTGTTGCACAAGGGTTCATTATGGCGAGGTCATAGTTTGGGGCAGCAGGATGGCCATTAGCCAGATGTTGAGTGGATTCCTCAGAGGGAATGTTAAAGGATGGTTGGTTCAACCCAATTAACATTTTATTCAGGCTGGGGCAACTCGGGCTGTTGTAGTCCAGCTGAGGTGATATTAAGTTAATTTCGTCCAGAATAAGAGTAAATGATCCTTATCACCAGAGCTGCTAATGCGTGTTGCTGATTGTTATGTGTGTAACAACATGTCATGTCTGTAAATGCCAAGAATGTTGATTAAAAGGTGGATAGAACTCTTATCTTTAAACAAAGATGTCTCTCTCCTTGACTTCATACGGGACAAAGGATGTCTCTTGTAGAGATGCTGGCTGTACAGCTTGTGACATTAGTCTTGCTGTCTGCATCAGCATCATTCACTTGCAGAGGGAAATCAGAGGGACGATTCTCCCTCCTGCGTTTCTGGGCTGCAGTTCAATCAGGAGTCGAGCTGAGAGAGTCATCTGTTTCTTTCTCCGTCTCCATCACCCTCTCTCTTCATCTAGCGTGCACACACACACACACACACACACACACACACACACACACACACACACACACGCACAAATGCGCCCTACCTGCACTTGCTACAGCTAGAGCTGCGCTAATGTCATTACGACACTCCCATCAAAGGCTGGGCCATATTTGATGGAGCTCGGCAGACAAAAGCAGAATTTGGCTGCAAACTAAAAGCAGTCCCATCTCTCAGGCTCCCTGTAATAGGGTTCTGGGTTTGTTACCCCCTCTGGCTGGAGATTTGCTACACAGACATGAGCACAAGAGGAAGCCCTTGCTCTCACTCACCACTGCAGATCTATAGAGTATGGAGTTTTCATCCAGGATGAGCTCATTGTTGCCTTTTATGTATTCCCTTTGCCCGGAGATCCGTTTTCTACTAAGATGCTATCTCTGCGCATTTCACACAGATTTCTAGTGCTGCTTGATTCTTATCTTTGCTGAAGTTTCAAAGTTGGATTAGGGCAACTGTTTGTTTTCAGTGTGCAATGAGTGATTAGATTTCTGTTCATACAGAGTTTGCAGACACCAGTCTCATACACAGCAGCGCTGACCTCCTGTTTAGCATAGCTTTGATAGGCTTCCAAAGAAAGTTGTCACTGATGATCAGAATTTTAATACTCCTATGTTAGTTTATTTTAGTGATAACCTGAGGCAGAAGGGCAACTGCAGCAGCTTGACAGAAAAAGAAAGAGGACTGTGTGAGTACACTGAAGGAAACAAGTTTGACTGACTGAGCCTTTCCAGGATGCCCCTTCATACCCAGTCATCATACTATCACCTGTCACCAATGAATCTGTTTACCTGCAGAATGTTCTGCAGGTAAACAGGTTCAGTCCACAACTTTCCCAGTCTTTTGTTGCTCCTGTCCCAGTTTGTTTGAAATGTGTTGATGGCATCAGAATAAGCAGATATTTACAAATATCAATGAAGCTGATGAGGTCGAACATTAAATATATTGTCTTTACTGTTCAATTGTGGATATGTCAAAAGGACTAGCAAGTTATCACATTCTGTTTATTAATGTTTCACACAGCGTCCCAACTTTTTTGGAATCTGGGTTGTTGGAGGATCTGGAACAGGTTTCTCACAGTCACGCAGTTGTTCTCATGCCATGCGACCAAAATAGGTCACGTTGCTGTTTTAGCGTGCACCACATGTCGAGAGGTGTATAAAATTGTTTTAAGGCAGGCCACAGTTTTGACCTTAAAAGCTCTTCCTGCACTGTCTCAGACACTGAACAAAACTCATCCCCATGCTGAGATGCATTTGTGATGCCAGGGCCTGAGTGATGAGCAGCAGCGCATACAGCTACAGAGCTTTCCATTTAGCCAAGAGCAATCCTTCATCCTTGGCACTGAAGCCCTAAAGCGTGCGAGCTTCACCATGTCTGGGGTGACATTTAATTGGAGGAATAACAAAAGGCTCATTGTCTTTCCTCTACTGGAAATTACTACAGCAATTTTGCCCCCCACCACACAAATCAATGTCTTCGTCCTCCAGTGCAATTATGCATGCAGAGTCACAGTTATGACGAAGTAGCTTTTTCTGCGTTTTACAAAGTCGTGAAGTCCCCTGTGGTGGTATCTGTATTCGGCATGGTTGCTCATTAGATTGCATGGATCATTAAAGGCTGCTACATCAAACAAGCGTTCTTTGGGTTGCTTGCACTGAGCTCATGTTGCCTGTGTAGTCTATGTCCCTCTCCAGCTTCTACAAAGAAGACCTGATCTGACAATAGATCTTTGAGGCTGCCTTTTCATTTTTCTTCTTTTTTTCTGCTCTGGAGTGTATGAGCAATTACTATTAATGCTGAAAAACATATTGTTTTTAATGCAGAAATAACGGCGCCTAGAACTGTTTATTAGGCCATCCAAGAAAGTGAGTGAAAAACCATTAATTGTCACTTAACAAATTACTGAAGCCATTCTGTAAGCCTGAGCAGTGTACTCTGTCATACTAGTTCACTCAGGTTAAATGAAATGGAAGTTAATGTGCGCCCTAAAACGAGCAAACAGGCGCAGAGCGCTTGTGTACTGTCAGCAGAATGGTTTTAGTCTTAACATAATTTAACAATGCATACATGCATACATACATGCATATCTGTGTTTTTTCCCCACGCTGTTGAGGAAAGCAGATCTTACACTCACTGTCTGAAATAAGAGCTTAACAGTTGCAGGTAAGTTTTGAAGCTGCTCAAAATACCACACATGACTACACTATCTATCTTGCCTAAAGATCTTGAGTTGCCTTTATGCTTTGGGACTTTGTTTGCCAGTTTGTTCCTTAAGCGAAGATGCAGCACAAAATGTGTCCGTGCTTGTAGGGAAGAAAGACTAAGACTTCGTGGCTATAAACTATGCATATTCAGTCTATGGCGCCTTTTTTGTTTGTGGTAGTCTGGCTGTCAGTCAGTGTCACTGTCATACTGATGACAGAGCACTTGCCATTAACGCGTTATGCAAAAGCAGTTTAAAATAAAATGTTTTGACTGTCTATAGACACAGATGTTCTTCTTCGACAGACAGATAACAATGGCATGCCGACTGGCATGTGAACAGATGAGATTCTCTCTCTACCCTCGCTGATTTTTTTTTTAACTGTCAAGAATACACATAAATATGTGCAGTAAATCTATATGTTGTAACTGAGAAAGCCATTTCATTAAAATTGGACTTTGTTAGTATGCTGTTAGAACGTATCAGATGAAAGCAAATCAAACTACTCATACCTTTATTGAACAATGAGACCGTTGTTGCTCCTGTGTATATGTAAATATGCTTATTAAAAATGATTTAATTATGATGAAATGCCTGTTAAAATCATCAATCATCCATCTTCACAGGCCGGGCCATGTGTGGCTTTTAAGTACTTCACTGTGTGCACAAAGAACTTGTTGATTTTACGCTGAGCCTTGCTTATCAGTAAGGTGCATTCAAATCTCAAGAGGGCTGACTCCTCATTGCTGTTCAAAGAGCGGAGTGTCTTTCCCTGGAAAGTTAATTCTGAATTAACCAGCTGCTTGCTACTCCAGATACACTAGCTCTTCATTTTCATGCAAGTTAAAAAAAAAAAAAAAAAAGTGCCATACCCCAGGCTAGCTAGTTAGTTGGATAGCGACAGTGCGGAACACAGACATCGTGTGTCTGTGCTCTTTGCTTGCTGAAGAGGCCATACGATTTGGGAATTTATACCTCCTCAAAGACTCCCTCGTGGAAGAATGAAACAGTGCTTTGTCCCCACTGTAGAAAAAGAGGAGCAGAGAGAGTGAAGCACTCCCTTCTGTTCTCTTCCATTCTCTCGTAGCCATAGAATATGAAACAGCAGAGGCAGCCATGTGTTTGGAAATAATGATGAAGGGACCGCGGTGCTACAGGAGACGGTGCATAATTATTCTGCCCTGGCAGTAAATTTTGACCCCTCAGTATTTCAGAACCGCAGTCAAGCCCATTTGTGAAGATATGGCAGCTTTGGGGCAGCAGTAAGTTGTCTTATGATGTAGGCACACTGTTTTAATGATTGTCGAGATTGCGGAGAGAGGTTGCGTAAAGTGCTCAGTGTCGTCTTGAATGGAGTGTTACTGAGCGCCTTCCTCTGATGTTTAAGCCAATGAGGCGTAAATGTCTTACCTGCTTTCTCTGCTGTCTCTTAGCGACTCCGCAGCACATAGCAAAGCCATTGCACTCAACGAGAGAGCAATAACAACTTTCTGTCCAGGGGAATCAATTGTATGTAGACTGCGTAATTGTCCACAGCTGTGTTTTTAACATCCAGTTTTATGGCTTCATCTCTGGCCATCGTGCTGTCTTAATAGAGCTTTTTCTCCCAGTTTCCCTCTTTCCCGCAGTAGGTGGATGTTTGGATGAAGAGAAAATGATTTTTAAGCTGTATATGACTGTAGCCAGCTGCCCTCAGTTTACCCTCACTGCAGGATTTTCAGGCTGGAACCTCACAGTGGGGGATTTAGTGTATGCTTGTCTGTAGCTCCAACATGTACTGATACAGCCTTTGAGTTGAGTTCCTTCCCAAGGATATTTTGAGGGCTTACGCAAGTACATCATCAGGAGTTGTACATGCATATTAATTGCCTTCCCCATTACACCTTGTCAGAAGTTAGTCTAGAAACTTTAGTGTAAACCTGTGCTGTTCTTTTTTCCAAATCATGACAAGGCATTCAAATGTGAGTTCTTTTGAGAATGCCTTCAATAGAGATCTCAGTCTGTGATGATTAGGCCTGTAATTATTGCTGCTGTTTGTTCTCAGTGTTTGTGTTTGTGATATCCAATTGATTAGCCGCCCGTTATGACAGCAAAGCTCTTTGTGTACCAGTAATTACTCCCTATCTCCAGGATTCACTGCTGCCTGCTCTTTCTGCCTGGCTCTCCCAGTGCCTTCCCTATTTTTGGTCGATGGTAACAGTGGGTTTTGATAAAAGCAAAGCCTCTGCCCCAGTGGACTCCTTGGCTAAATGTGGAATTGGCATGCCTTTCATCCATTTCCTTTGATTCACATGCCGCAGTTTGGAATTCAGTGACTTGGTGCTTTTGGGAACGTCACATTTCTTATCCTCCTCCTTACCTTTTAAATGGACTCAAAGTGCAAATCTTTAGCTGCTTTTGAACCACTCTTGTATCAAAGACGTTAACATAATTCTAAATCTAGCATTGTGACCAGCTTTGGCTTATTGGTCCTGCAGCATTTAGCAAAGAGCTTAGGGAGGAAAACTTGTGACCTGAAGACCTGGCAGAGAAAATGTGGTTAAAGAAAAACTGAGAACTGAATGAGATGCATTCCCTTAACACTTACAGTTGATGCCCTCAGACAAAATGCTAATTTACCATGTCTGCCGGCCTTTCGTGCACTAATGAATATGCTTTCATCGATAGACAGCCAACACATTTCTTCTTCTTTCTTTTTTTTGCTGTGTGTTACTGAGTGGGTAGTGTACAGTGTAGGTTTCTAGAGCTGCAGCTTCACACGATGCAGTGAGATTGCAGGCCAGACAGCTAACCACTGAGCTACAGCTTGCTATAAAGCTCTGTAAAACCAGCACTGCAGATTCAGGTGACAGTTCTCTGTAGGTTCATTACTACAGGCGACCCCTTTTCCAGCATCGCATTACTTCAGTAAACAGCTGTTTTCCATCTTGGGAGATCTGGATACCTTTCATGCTCATAGAAATTTAATTGTATCCAGTTTTCATAAACAATAAATGAAACGATAAATTAAACAGTGAAATCATTAGGTACATCAATTTTAAGGGGCCAAGGCTACTGTAAACGTATATTAAAGCAGTTTTCAGTATTGACCACTTGTCCTGTGCAGTCTTTTTTCAACTTGGTTTTGACAGGTTTAACTCTGAGCTGCTTCTGTTTGGTCTCTTAGAGGTCGGCTCTGTTATTAACTAAGTAAATTGAACTGCTGTGGACTGAGGATGACAGCACAGTGTTTCAATGGCTTTCACCATCAGTCCTTTTTTGGACAGAATGATTATGAGTTTATTGGCATTTACAGTACATAAGCCACAGGTAGATTACCTCTACTTTGGCATTATATGTCCTGAAATCTATAATACATTGATCTTATAATGCTGTAGCCACCCAGTAAGTCCATATTACAGTTGGTGACACTCATCTCTGTGCATGCTCTTAATCTCCAGTGCTAAGAAGCACACTTATTTCCCATCTGGCGTCCATGTAGTGTGCAGAGACTGTCATAGAAACATCTGTTACAGTTCATGTCCACTCATCAGTTGTCAACCCAACATATTCACCAGACAGGATTTTTCAGAGTTTGGATGGATGGCTACATGTCTTGAAACTGGAGTGTTTTGGCTCAAGATCATGGATTTACTCCAGAAATCTTAGACCCTGTGAAATGCTGATAGGCTGAAAGTTTTTTTGCAAATGAGATGCACCAGTTCATCAGTTATATCAGTTAGGAAACAGCTGATATTTTGTTTTTTGGAGTTGGGCAAAAGTGTTATAATGTGTGCTTGTTTACACACTAAAAGCTCCCTCTGTCTCTTCAAGCGTGTATGCATTTTGAAAATTGGTTTTAATAAAGTTGTTGTAGAGTGATATTTCAGTCAATAGCATCTGTCTGTTGAATGTTGCCTTTTACTGCGGGGAATACAAAGATGACCCAATTATGTTTGGTAATTTAGAGTAGAATTCATGGCTGTAGCTAAGTCAATTGTTTTATTCCTGACCATCCATTGGGGAGGGGGTATCATGTGTGAATGCTTTGCTTATTTACTCTCTGCTTTGTCCAAATTTCACATCCAGTCTACGTTCAGTTCGGGAGGTTCTTAGGCGATGGGAGGCTAAGCTTTATGGGGAATTTATAGTATTATAGACCACACTAAGAAGAGCTTAATCTTTTAAAATATGATCAGGTTGCTTTGAACTCTGACAGATTCAGCTGTATTCTTGCTATCATGCAGTGGAGTATTAAGCTAAGATAGGAGCGACTTGAAGACTGATCAAGGTAATAGTCAAACTTTCTCCTTTTAGCTAGGTTGTGTTTTTAACACTGTCTACTGAATATGCATATAAGGGGGTCTCACTCAATGTGGTTGTACTTAAACTCTCACCTCTGAATGCATTCTACACAGTAATTGCTGTGGTGTTCAACCAATACTTGTTGGGGTTCAGATTCCTCATCTTTCCTTTGTGATTACTAGTCAATACTAAGCTAGCCCCAGCTGGTTAATTGCATGCCATATGGCCACCTCTGTGTAATGTTATTGAACACGTAAGGCACAGTTGCCTAATGGTTTTGTCATTGATGTATTCCTTGCACATCAGCCTACAGTTCTGCAAGTGCTGAAAATCTCAACCTTGCCTATAAGGGCTGACCCCAGGCTCAGTGTATTCCCTTTGTTATTACAACCTGCTTTTAGGGTGCTTTTTAAAAATCTTTTCACATTCTCCACATGCTTAATTGCTTTGAAAAAAGATGTTAACACCGTCTCTCCATTCTCTTTTGCATACCAAGTGACCAAAAAGTGGAACCCTCTGGACGATGAATTAATTGTACCTTTGTACAACTGCAGTGACTCTAATTTTGGATTTTTGCAGAGACAGGAAGGGCTTCTGGGGAGGGGAGGGATTCTGAGGCTGTAGTTTGCGGTGAGTCACTGCAATCATATTTTGTCTACTTCCGTTTACATATAAGGGAGGAACAGAAAGTAAATTTCATTTTGTATCGGACATTGGTAAAAAAAAAAAAAAATAAATAAAAAATAAATAGAAAAGCAGCAGTTGTTTCTGAATTGTCATCTCTCACTGCATTACTAGCACAACACTAAATGTGATCCACCCCATATTGTTCTATTGTGTACTTCTTTTGTGTTTTCACTGTGACATTAATTAGAAATTTGTTCTCACAATAGGAAAGTCACAGTAGGAACCACACTGTTAAAACAAAGCTGTTGTTCATGTCGTCCTTTGGTGTCTTTCCTACATAGGAAGTAGAAATGTTCTGGTTGTGGGATTGTCTCAGTTGGCCTCATTGGGCTCAGTTGACCTGGCACATTCTTCTTCATGATGCTATCATGGAGAGCAGTTGGATCACTGAGCCACTGCTTTGTTTAGATTACTAATCTGTTTGTAGCTGTTTAGTTCAATATGTAGGAGGCAATAGAGTGTGAAATGATTCTGTGTACCAAAGCCCTTTCTTGAAATTTCTTCGAGGACCTCCATAGCCCCGTGCCCTCGTCTGGCAGCAGTATCAGCAGGCCTTCTCTGGATGTCAGAAGGTTAAATGCTCTCAATTTTCTCTCTCTCTCAAGTTTTGTACATGTTTGTTTAAAATATTGTCATCTGCTGCTGAGCAACCCCTGTGTTGTTTGCCAGCGGAGCCTGCCCTTTATGGAACCTGTGTGGCTGTGCTCTGTACACATACAATCATGGATGTAATTAAATTCATATAGCATGAATAATTGGAATCATCCAAGATTGTACTGACATTTTGTTCAGTGCATTATTTTCATCACATGATGAGCTCAATAAACTATACTAACTGCACACATTGTGCAGTTGAACACTTGTGATAATGATTAAATCATTGGCATTAACTGCAGTTTGGGGTCATGTAGGTAATATCATTGCAACCGTTGAAATATTACAAATAGAAAACATTAGTTTTGGGCCTATTTTCAATTGTCATTAAGATGTTCGGTCTTATGTGTTTTAGATTAATCATTAAACACATAAAATGTCAAAGACAATGACTTTTTCTTTTGAAGATGAGCTTTTATGTCAAAATGTTAGTTGCTACTAGGGATGCACATTTTGGATTTTTTTTATGACCGTTAACCGACGCCCTTTAACGATTAATAACCGTTAACCGATAAGATTTAAATGCCCTTCCATGCTGCCATTCCGACATTCCGTCATTCCGACGATGCACACACGATGCACAAACACATTAAATCCGTCATTTACCGCCAGCTGCAGTGTATGTGCAAAACAGGGGATCGAGTCCCAGCTGACCCGTCCGGCAGAGTTGGCTGCCACGATGTTGCGCGCGTTGTCGTGGACGCATGCGGACACTTTCCCACGTCTCCACTGCATCAACCAGTTTAGCTGTGAGGTTATCAGCTGTGTGTCTACCTGGCATGCTCTGCGTTAACAGGACGGCAGAATTAACTTTCCAGTACTCATCGATATAGTGACATGTAATTGTCACGTAGCTCTCTGTTGTGAGCGCGGTCCAGCAGTCCGTTGTAATAGCCACGAACTTAGTACTTGCAAGTCGCGTTTTACCCCCATGAGTTGATTGAATTACGTAGCTTAAAAACAAAATTGACCGTTAGTATTAATCGGTTAGAGTTACTGTTATCGGTTAACGGTTAAACGGTTAACCATGTGCATCCCTAGTTGCTACATCTTATTAGAAAGCAGTTAGCTACGGTATATTTCGTGTACTCCAGACCTCATCGTTTCAAGCCTGTTGGAAGTGATCAGTGAAGGCTTAATGTGAAACAAAGAAAATTCAATGTGTAGCCAACAGATGTTTCCAGCCACGTGAAACAGCCACTGCATACATGATCACTGTGCATTCTCGACCCTGTTTGGATAATTTGTTATTCAGTGCCTCTCCTTGTGCACTTACAGCTTGTGTAAGCATCTTGTCCAGCTTGCAGGAAAATAGCCTAATTCAAGATCGATTGTTCTATTAGACCCACAAGGCATTATACATCTGTGTCATTGTGATAGGTATGGCCGAGTTGTTTTCACACAGGTGTGAATAAGAGCCGGTACGCCTGTGAAAAGATAATTAGGATGTCAATAGCAGTGATTCTGCTCTCCTGTAAATCTGTTGTCAGGAAAATGTAGAGCCTATTGACTAATTGCCTTCAAGTGACTCCAACTTGGTATTTTACACAAAAATCAGCACATTCCAGGACTAAACAAATCTGAGGAAACCGCATGCTTCCTCACACAAAATGCAAGAGATACAGCATTGACACATTCACAAAATAGCACCTACTGTAGACACAGAAAAGTCTTTATCAGACTGTGCTCTGTTTCAGAATTGAATAACTCTGCTCCCAGCAGCCTTTTTTACAGCCCAAACTGTTTTATGTGTGAATCTTTATCTTCACTGTCAAAATGTGGAGGCAGTGGAGCAAACAAACATTGCTAGTTTATAGCTATTCTGTGTCTAATGGGTAGTCCTAGCAAGAGCTGGAGCACAATAATGTGTTTTGAAGTTATTCCCCAAGGCAAGTCAATATTTATGCCATCGTGTCTCTTTACCTCAAGATACATTGTCATTTTTCAATTTTCATCCATTAGTTTCAACAGGCAGCAGTGTGGCTGTTTGTATGTATATTAACATGAAGCTCTTGCACTTCAACAAGGCACAAAAACAGAAACCATCTGGTTGTGTTACTACTGCCAGCTGGTTCGTTTGGAAAAATTTAAAGGGGCAAATTTTCTGTTTTCTTTTTTTGTGTCACCCCAATGTCAAGTCCAGATCCAAATACATATCCATTCAGTCCAATTCCAAATTCATAGTTTTACATTTTTGGGTGTTTTCTCTCATATCTTACACAGTACTTTCATTTTGCCCAGTTTTTTTTTTTTTTTTTTTCCAATTTTCAGTGCCCAGTTTTTGTGCAGACTGTTGTCCTTGCCTCGATGAACACTATTTGCTGGCCTTGGGACGATATTGATTGCAGTGCTACCCTTGTGAGATGTGATGTCACTATCCACTTCTTGTAATGTGCTTTTGTCTGTGCTGGCATCATGAACAAGTAGAAGGAACAGGAACCTCGCTGAACCGCAGCTCTTCAGGAGTGGTTGAAATTTCAATGACGGCAAACCCAGTACCTCTTTTTATTGCACACTGGACTGTGACAAACTTGTTGCTAGTGAAATTCATTGTAACCAAAATAATTCTGGTGGAGACTGCCATTTGAAGCATGTGGGAAGAGGGTTTAACATTGATGCTGAAAATCATATTTATCATTCATCATTAATCCTTTTATACATTTATATGAGATTACATTTGTTGCATACATGCTACATTTATATTGTTTATCTCTCAGTATAAACATGCAGCCTTAAGTCTATGTTAGGATGGTTTTAATTCTGGATAGACCTCCTGCCTCAATCGACTTACGTGCTAGACGCAGCTTCCCTGTACCAATTTGAGAATGGGAATTGGGGTTGAATGTATGGGTTCTGCTCAGCCTGCTAAGTAGCATAATGATGCACCATTGATTCACCTCACACAAACACACGGCTCTGACTACAACCACACTACAAAGTGTTTTAAAACACTGTATTAAAATGAAAATGATCTCCGTCCAGCGAGTGTCTCACACACATGCATCACTACGGTGCTACGTACCAAATGCGAGATATGTTGCTCTGTACAACCCTCGGTAATATTGGACGTAGGATTAAATGGCTCTTCCTGGACCTCTTTATCTCAAAAGATGAGCTCTGCACTCAAGATTCAATTAGAAAAATGCTCCCTGCAGTGTCAGCAAGTG
Source organism: Chaetodon trifasciatus (assembly GCA_037975065.1). Classification (NCBI taxonomy): domain Eukaryota; kingdom Metazoa; phylum Chordata; class Actinopteri; order Chaetodontiformes; family Chaetodontidae; genus Chaetodon; species Chaetodon trifasciatus. The sequence goes on from JBBMOE010000015.1 coordinate 9,212,525, forward strand.
TTCACACGTTGAAATTAGGATAACTGTCTTTTTTTTGTGCCTGTTTGAGTTTTTTGGAAACAGTTGACTAATTATCTGCATATGTGGTATTTGTTTCCTAACGATACTGTTCGTACGTTTTTGCTGCTCCGGTTTCTATAAACAGCCCTACATCAACTGAGACAGTGCCTCATTGAATCTGCTGCATATTCTGGCAGGCTAGTAATTACAGCCAATATTTAATTTCAGATTTAGTAAGTCGTGTCTTGTCGCATGTGAACAATACCGTCATCACACATCCACTGAATGCAATTACCTTACTGGGTCATTGAGCACACAGGAACGCACACACAGACACACACCACCCTGCGAGAATGAAGTGATACAGTCGCTAGATGACATGCCAGGATGCCTCATCTTGTCAGGTGATGGCAGGCATGCTGGACACTCAGCACTATTAAAGCTTTGGCTGCTCTCCAGTGAGCCAGTTTGTGTGACCCTTTCCACAGCACGGAGGTATTAGTTTTGGGGGCAGGAAGGGAAAGTGTGCAGTGTGACTGAAAACTAGCGATCATGCAATACTCAGGTAATCCAACCAGAAAATCCAATTTGGAGACTATTAAAAGGCAAATTCTGTAGGCTGCAGATAGTTGTAATCCTATTTCAAGTGCTTGTAAAACTGTACGTAAGGGGCTTGTCTAGAAGCCTAATCAGAGTGGCAAATTTACATTTGGAGTTGCAGGTAGGTTTAGTGTTTCATGCTGGTTTATGTGCTGTCTCAGTGAGGATCCGTCCTGCCGAAGTGTCGATAAGCTGGACTCTGAATCTACGAGCTAATATCTTATGGCAGTGATGTTGAGACATTTGGCAAATAAAGCACAGTTGTAGTTTGATTTCCCTCACTTGCTTGCCTTGCTTACTTTTTAATTAGTTTTACCTTGTAAGATAAATCAATTCTCCCATTCTCCTGAAATTCAGGTTTCATATTGTTACATTTATATTTACAGCCAACGTTATGGATGAATGACGAATTCAGCAAATCACACTTCGGCTGAGCGTCCTGTGAATTTGTCTGACCTTATTCTTTCCTCACATATTGTGTCTTGTAAATCACATTGTGCTATTGACTGCTATACTACTGACTCCTGAGTGCGTGTTATTGTCCAGGCCAACAATATCCTCCACCTTCATCTATCCAAGGCTCCTTCTTTGTGTTCTGCTCCTTTCATTATAGACTTTCGAGACCACTGCTTTGAAAACGCTCAATAACATGACACCTCGGCGATGCTCAACCCTGTTCATCTGACAGGTGTCTTGTTGTGTGAAGCTTGTGTTGCAAGCGCTCGCTGGCCTTTTGGGTCCCCATGCTGGCTCACATTTACAGGTTACTCATTCAGAGTTTGACAGAGGTGGCTAATTAGTCAAGGTGGTGATTACACCCCTGGAACCAAAAGTCTATTTAGACATTCAGCATATCGTAAACCAGTGGGGGAAAGGCAATGATGCATCTGATTATGAAGTCGATACTGAATGAGGCATTACTGGCTTGTAAACAGCAATGCTGCCCACTTAGTCATGCTGATGATGATGGTCCTGTCTCAACAGGAAACTGATAATCAGTGAAACGGACCTTTGATTAAAATGAATTGTGACGCCTGCAGGGCATCCCAAGTGATCTAAAGTGCACACTACGCCACTCCTAATTTTCAGTTTTGTGCTGAGATATTATCAGAGGAGTTTACATAGGGGCCCCATCGTTCCCTTCATCCTGCTCGCAATCAATCCAGGAGTGTTGTTTTTTTATGGTGTTGCTCAGCTTTAAGTTCACTTGCTGCTGGTTTGAAGTGCTGCAACGGCATCACTAGTAGTCATGTGCTCTGTGGCCTGAGACCATATTGGCAGCTATGCATTAAATTGCTAATGTGCCTGGCAGTGCTACATTATCCGCCCCATCAAAGTGACAAGGGCAGGGATAAATCACTACGCTCGGCTGTCCGTGAGATCATTGGAAAATGGGTTTTGTGGATATGGCTTGGCAACGTGCAGAGTTGTCTTTTAGAATGCTTTCTTTGAATTCACTTTGTTTCTGCCTCGCTGATTTGACAGCTGCAGAACAATGAGGCAGAAGTAGCTGGCTAGTTGCACCTGCATTCGAAGTCCCACAGTGGAAGAACTCTCTCACACCTGGCTGCCTCTGTAGCTTTTCACTTTGTAACACTGTGGTTCTTTGCACACCTCAGTATGTAAGGAAGTAGACTCACGGAGAGGCAGAACAAAAGTATTGTCTAGGTCATCTAATTTTTAAGGAACAGTTTGATTGCCCACTGCAAATTGTTTGCAGTAAAATGAGCTTATATAGGTGGAGGATATAAATCCTGAACTGTGATGGACAAGAGTGAATTTTCAGTAGTAAAAATTTCAGGTGGATTTTATCAGCCAAAAATCTGACATGCAAGTGCAATGGCAGTGTATTCTTTTCTGTACTGTGCCAAGATTCAGGGCCTAAGGTCTCAGGTTGTTGAGTAATATGATGTAATTGCCCAAGGAGCCACAAAGATAAACCCTCATGTCAGCTCCTCAATAGCTTTTCAAGATCACTTTAAGAGGCACAATGCCTGTTACTGCTTTCTATTTTTTCCACGTTTTCCTCCACAGCATAAACAATATTGCACATCAAATGTCTGATCACAGTGCTGGCATTGACTTATAAATGTGCCAAGTAAAAGCTCAGAAGGTCAAATATCCTAAAAATGGCATGGAAAGTTGGTTTTCAGTGCAAATGTCAAACTTGACGACTTCATACCTGCATATAAAACACAGACTAAAAAAACTTTCATGCAACGCAAACATGTGATACATGTTGTCATGTGAGTATCTGAAATTGTACGATATACCAAGTAATAGTCTTAACTGAAGTGGGGATAAAAAAAAAAGTTGTTTACAGTGGATTCAGTTACTGGAAAATTGGATCTTTTAGAAATTAAACGTGCTGCTCAAGATGAACACGAGACCACCTCTCAACGTTTGGCTTGAAATGACTCATGTCTGGCCACCGTGTGCTCTCTGGAAACATGAGCCAAGATGGGAGGCCTTGCACGAGGGAGGAGAGCTCCGGCTTCAGGTGCGATATGGAGGCGGTAAAGCTCCACGCGACTTGCGATGATTAATGAGCCTCACCTCATGCCAGCGATTTTTAAACCCACTGTCCTGATCACGAGTGGAAGCCGCACACACTCGAGCAGCTTTGTGACAACTCTGCTGCTGCCTCGCCTGATATCAGACAGAATGGTTAACTCGGTACACTCCATTTGCATCTTCAGTCTGACACTGTGTCCACTCTGAGCGATTTCTGTGGGGGTGGAGGGATTCTGCTTCCCCTAACCAATCACAAGAGACCAACATATCTACCTGAAGTCCTTTTAAGTTGACACAATGCAAAGCTGGAAAACTGGTATCACTCAGCATGTAAGAGTGAAGCAGATCAAAGTAAAAACAAACTACTGTGTCGGCCATAGAAAGCCTTGATATCACAGCTTGACAACAGCTTGACAACGGTGTTAGTGCTGCCTGTAGCACCGATTGGCTAATTGTTGGGCACTCATTGGATCGATTGCTTTTTTTAACTGAGAAACAGCTGTTTTCATGTCATTATGCATCAGTCAGCTCAGTGGAGAAGGCGGATTCCAAGGTCTGCACCCAGGCAACTGCTCCCCCTCCTCCTTGTCCAACATGCATTCTTACACACACACAGTTAAAATCTGAAGAATACCCATAAATGTGATGTGTGCATGTTAGCCTCTATACAGTGCCGTTGTGTATATTGGTAAACCTCTGTAATCTTGGTAAGGCCTGTGTGTGATTTGAAGATGTACGTAAAAGCAATTTTGAGGCTCCTCAGCCCTAAATTACGACCGAACAACCATCATAAATGCATGCATGATCTTGAGGAAAGCATTTAGAGTAAAGATGAACACATAGATTTAAGGTTGTTAAAACTAAATCACACATAAACACGCCTTTGCAGTGTTTTGTCCCATTTAAGGCTGCTTGCTGAAATGTGACCTTGTCCGTTGGCTGTCCATATGTTTTAGTCTGAATCAAAGAACCTCTCTGGTGGTTGAAGGAGCTGATTAGTAACACAGGTGATGTTATTTCCTATTTTCTCTTGTATATATCTCTTGGGGAGACAGACAGATCAGATAAATGTCCTTTTGCAATATGTTCTGCCTTGCTATAGGTTCTCTATGCATGAAGTGTTTTTACATGAGTTATATGGGCCTCTGAATATACCATAAAGCAGCCCACATTAATGAGCTCTGCAGCGAAGATGGTGCCTCTGAAAATGTACTGAACACTTGCCTGGTCCTCTTTGGCAGCACTCTTCTCAACAGTGTCAGCTCTTTCGTTCTGCTGGTTTGACAGTGTTCCAACCCCCTCAGCTTACCACAGCTACAGTGTGAATCAAGGCCTCTTTGTGGTGATATTCCTTATATTTATTCTCAGGTTTTTGGTTTTTTTTTTTTTGGTTTATTTGTTTTGTTTATTTGTCCTTTTGTTTTTTTCACGCCATTTTTCCGCCTTTGTCAACCCAGCACATACCAGTGGTTGCAGTTGGAATTATCTGTACAATAAGCAGGCTTTGTTCTCAAAATGCCACAGTATGGGTGAAAGCCTGTCATCTCTCCATTTTTTTTAACCGGGGGCTGACCTGAGAATTGTTGGCATCAGCACAAAGGCTCACATAGTGAATGGAGGCTTTATCTTCCCTATTCTAACAAGGCAAAGTCTCTGCAGCTAACCCATTTAGCCCGCCTTCAGGAAATTTGGGAATAAAATAACCTATTCTTTCCCAGAGTTAAGTGTTTTTTCTTGCTCTGTCAACAGCTGTAACATTTCGGCAAAGTATGGTCTATAAATGGAAGTTGATGTTCCTTCTCTGTGTGTGGTTGTTATTTTGCCTTACACTCAACAAACCACCCTCTCTTTTTCATCTGTTGCTTCAGGTTTAACTACAGATCAACACACCACCTCACTACAAACGGCTTCTACGAGTTCCTCAACTGGTTTGATGAAAGAGCCTGGTACCCCTTGGGCAGGATCGTTGGTGGCACAGTGAGTTTCTCCTCAAACTGATGCAGGCTCCATGTTTTACATCTTTGCTAATTTGTTTCATTATTCAGCAATTCTAGGTTATCTTCAGAGGAATACATATTACCTTACAGACAACATTCTCCAGCTTGAACAGGCTGACAGGAGCACCCAGAAATGTGCATTTCAGTGTTCTGACCCTCTTGTTACTCTCCTGGTGCAGACCTGAAGGAGACACCTCCTGGGGATGCCATAGAGTACTTTACACTCACATAGGCGATGACAGTGCCTAAGGGATGGAAGACAGTGACTGCTGGCTTTCATCTCTGAAGAAGGGGCAAGATGATGTGCTCCGGCTCTGTGGTTATCACACTGCTCAGCCTCTTCAGGAGGGCTTATGCAAGGGTGCTGGAAAGGACTCTCGAGCCGATTGATGAATCTCGTATTGAGGAGGAGCAGTGCTGATCCCATCCCAGTCATGGAACCTGTTTAATCTTGGAAGGATCCCTGGAAGGGTCGTGGAGTTTGCCCATTGATTTGTGTTTTTTGCACTAGGACGTGACTTATGACCATTGCTGGCGTGCCAGGGCCGCTGATACAGTACTTGTTTGACAGAATGAGAGCTGTGTATGTATCCACGGCAACAAGTCAAATTATTTCCAGAAGGAATTGGGATCAGCCAAGGGTTTGCCCTCATTATTTTCATGGTAGAATCTGAAGACACAGCAGAGGCATAGAGGTTTTCCAGTTTGATTGCTCAGGATTGTATCGCTATGTTTTGCTGATGATGTAGCTGTGTCGGCTTAATCAGACCATGGCCTCCGGTGTGAGCTGGCTCACTTTGCACCAGACTATAAAGTGGTGGCGACGAGACTCAGCAACTCCCAAGTCTGAGGCTGTGCTAATCTGCTAGATTGCCTCCTTCAGCTGGGGAGTAAGTTGCTAGCCCTGGTGGAAGGAGTACAAGTAACTTGGAATCTTGTTCATCAGTGAGGGTAAGATGGATGATTAGGAAGTCACCTACGCACATCCCTATGGAGATAGTCCAGGCTTGTCCACCTGGGAAAAGAACCGGCAGACCCAGAACATGCTAGAAGAATTACACATCCCGCCTGGCATGGGAATACTTTGGAATCCCCCAGGAGGTGCTCGCTGGGAAAAAGGAAGTCTGAGGTACCTTGCTGAGTGTGCTGCCATTGTGACCCTAACCTAGTTGTTTCAAAAAGAAAAGGATGGATGGATAGAAGAAGATATAACTACAGTGTATAGCCAAATATAATGCTAGCAGTACTGTGGTAAAAGTAACACAAAATTAGTGTAATCAATAAGACAGTACTTCTAAACAGATACTAATTTTGTAAAGGAGCGTAATACTTTAAAATGAAAGTAACTTGATATATTACATTTGGAAGTAACTTGCCCAAATCTGGCATTCTGTCCCTCACTGCGTACAGTCAAGCATCAAATGGCTTGGGGTTATCGGGGGTTAGGCAAGGCAGTGCAGGGATGCCAGAGAGCCCTGTAAGCCTCCACTGGGCAGCATGGATTTAAGTCACAATCCAGCAGCAACAGTGAGCTGTTAACTTGACAGATTCCCCTCGGCTGCCATGGCCTCCCTGTTTACCAGCAGCAGTTGTGAAACATTGACCCTTTTCAGTGAAAAATACAACATTCCGATTCCACGCAATTTATCTCCTATTTCCCCTGCCTCCTCTCCTCTGTGCATCCCTTCTCCCAAACTCATCCTCTCAGCCCTGCATCCTGTAAGCTGCGAGGCCTGTGTGAGTAAAATACCACCAGCTGATCCATCTCCCTCTCCTCTTTAACAAACCCACCTGCCTTCTTTCTTATGACCATCTTCACGGACCCACCACGTTTGTACTCTGAGCTGTAATTGCAGTAGCTAATGATGCATCAGGACTACATAATCCATGTCCTCTGTGCCGAATAAATGTGGAAATGTCTCCCTACATGACTCCATTATTGGGGCCGGCTGAGAGGCTGGGATAGAGCCTCGCCCTGGGTGCCTGAAGTGTGACTCTTTCCCTTCTCACTCTTTCTTTCTTCCTACCTCTGCTTGGTGTAAACTCAGTCCTGCAGGCTGATCAGAGAGTTGCTCTGCACAGTTGAGACAGCAAGGCATGTTAATGTTGTGCATTGCTATCAGATGTCGTTATCATTACAGCACAAACAGATGGTGCAGGGCAGGAGCTGTAGCCACGCTACATGCCGATGTTTGAATTTAGCATTCACTACGGCATAAGAGGCACAAGGAATTGGGACCCAAAACCCATCCATCAGCATTCATCTGTCATGGGCAATTACCATCAGCCACTGGTAATTGCATATGACAGGCCTAGCTTGTAATAATGGATGTGCTCGGTACATTACAGTATGCGGATACTCGGTACGGCCTTGTAGCCACACAGTGGAAGCTAAATCTCATGATTATACTGGTAATCGGAATTGGAAGGCGTATAGTTTAAAGTTAATTTTCATGACATTTGGAAGATCCCTGGGCTGCAAAATGCATTGTCTTCTGCATACAAATAAGCCTACAAAGCAAACAGAGCTTACATCTTTTCCCTGTACACTTGTATTGATATTTTATGAATGTATGAGAAAAAAAAAAAAAAAAAAGCAGAAAATAGCTGTAGAGTAATTCACACATAGTTCATTTGAGGAATATTATAGCAAGTTGTGCTCTCTTCTCAAATGAATTTCACATGAATGTCATTTAATTTCCCAGCTGAACGTTAGATCAAATATTTTGAATTGATCAGCAGAGTGTCCACAAGCTACACCAATCTGCAAACACAGGACATGCAGAAGCATTTGCTGTATCAGAGCTTTGCTTCTGTGCAGTGTGACAATAGGTGCTTTGATGAGCATCAGTATAATATATAATTTCCTCTTGAGCAGAACTGCTGTCTATCTGCAGATTGTTTTCCTTTATGAATATTAACTTTGTTGCTCTGTATATCAGTTTTTCCCACGAGAAGGTCTTACATCTCAGATTCAGATTAAAGTTTCCACACAGTCCATGGCTTCAACACAAGAAGTAAGTGAACTGTTCAATACCATACCTAGCATGAAAAAACACAAGGCGAAACAATATACAATCACTAAAAAAGCCTTACAACAAAAAGCGCTTAAAAAGTAAAAGTGTAGGTATGAGGCTATATGATTTTGAAGTGTTAAGCTGAGCAGTTATAAAGAGAGTGAGCGGCCAGGATATGTCTTGCACTCTGTCCTTCCAGTTACCATGCAATTACAGTGGTTATATTGCCCTTGCACTTGCATCATATATTATTATTTTGAACAGTGACGTTACTATACACCTGTTTTTTTGTCAGCAAATTCAATGAAAAGGCCAAAATGAAAAACAAAGTGGATCCTATTCTGTGTGCAGCCAAAGCTTGACATAGCTTATTCCTCTGTGCCATTGATGTCCACTGTTATCCAAAAACTATTACAAACGTGTCCCTGAGCCGCACTGTTGCACCAGGTGACACATTCCGTCATTACCATGAACAAGGCCGTTGTGGTTCATTCTGAGTTGATCCCACGTGCATATTTTGTCTAGCTCACCAGCTGCCTGTTAACCCACGGCTGGAAAAAATCCCCCAAAATTACACTATTCACTCCTGTGTGAGTAACATTTGCTGAAAATCATTGTGCCCATCTGTCATAGGAAATTACTGTGGCCTTTTTTGAAAATGAAACTGTTTGTTTGGGAGCAGATGTTTTTTTAAAGATTTACATCTTCAAGAAGAACCAGTGGGCTTGAGGCTGGAAGCCACAGACTGTTGGTGTTGGTCATTTGATTTGTTTACAATAGAATATACATCGAATTTTGCCCACCTTGTTCTGTAAAAGGCTAAGTCTGTTAACAACCCACGTTTGACTTGGAAGTAGTTTACTGCCAGATGGTTAAGTCACAGTCTGCCTTTTAGGGTTCACGGGTATTTTAAATAGCATGTGGGTGGGTCATTCTGGCGGCTATGGTAAATGCAAATGTATTCTTATAACATGCAAATCTATGCAAAAATGCAGCAAGATCTAGGAATTGATGCACAGAGGAGATCTGACAGAGGCACTACAGAAGTTCTACCTGCTGGCTCAGTGATGGATCCATGTCCATTTCACTTTTGCCTGCTGTGTCTTTATAGGGTGAGGTGGGATTGGTTGGCAAAATAATCTGGTGCCTTGCTCAAGGGCACCATGATGGTACTTACTGGAGTAACAGAAAGACACTCACTCTTTTACCTGTGTAGGCTAACCGGCAAAATCCCGCCTGACTGAGCTTGATAATTTTCTGAGCACAGACAGGCAGACAGGGAAGAAGGGCATTTAGTTTACACCCACACTGCATTCAGAATCACAAAATGAGTGTGTAAGAGCTCTTATTTGCATCCAGCCTATGCTTTTAAAACATGCAGGGGTGTGGACAAGTGCTAGGTTCACCTCAGTCTGTTTCATACCCCACAATGCAGTCACCATCCGTGACCTTTGTTTAGAAAACTTCAAATAGTTTATGAATTACAAAGTTACAGTCCCTCCTAGTTCTCAAAAAAACCTGTCTTGACATTTTAACAATGTCAGTCTCATGTGGAGTGGTGGTCTGTGACCCTTGTGGCTCCAGGTGGAATTCATAAAACCACCGTTGCTCTATCTGATGGCGGCGACCGAGACTCTTGTCTGTTACGTTCAACCTTTTGCCTGCCTGCACTCACTTAAACACACCCTTTCAGCCTCTATACTTCACTTCTTCTTCGTCGTCTCTCTCTCCGGCTTCTTCGTCTTTCATCATCTCTCCTCTGCCGTCTGCCTCTGCCTTTCTCTAATGTCTCGCTGTCTTTTCTCACCTCCTTTGTGCCTTCATTCTTTGCTCTCATCCTTAGTCCTTTTTTTTTAATTCAAAATCAGACAGATGATCCTGACAGTCCTCATTAATTGTGTATGATAGCGTTAAGTCTCTAAGCACTCAGATGGGTCACACCGTTTGGAAGACAGACGAGTCGATATCAGTTAATGTGACACTTTGGTGCCTTTATGCTCAGGCCGGTCCAGCTGCCCTCTCCCTTTTTAGTTCCCTTTTCACTCCCACCCTCCCTCTGTTCCCCAGAGGACGACTGTCAGTTGCTCTTTCTCCTGGGCCTTAGATAAGGAATGGAAGGCTTCTCTAATGTGACAGTCCATAACAACAGTGGGCTGTCAAGCCAATAAACCACTCTTTGTTGGCATAAGGACAATGCCTCAAGTGCATTTTTGGTAACTGCTTTTGTCAGTTCCAGTTGATGATATTTTCATAATGAACAAGCTACATAATGCATTCTTGAATGTAGATCTTGAGAAAAGTGTTGATAAATTATGCACAGATTTGTCTCCATCAAGCTCAATGCAAAATCTACTTGCCTATGATGAACAATCTCCATCATCTCCACAATGTTTCGGGGACCTGGACCCTAACACACAGTTCAAAATGGCTAATTATTACAAGAGTAGTTCTGTAAATGGCAGGAAACCGCTCCATTAGACATAGTCCAATCCTCAGAGCCGAGAGGCAAGACATGGTTGATTTTCACTGAAGTAGATTGGTTGATGAAGCTTAGGTCTCCTAGGCGCCAGCTAATTAGAGATGTGAATCCCTGAGTTTATTAGCAGCAAGGCAAAGTGCATGGACTACCGCCACAATGAAGACACATCAGGGATATCACTCACACGTTAAACATAGCCAGTGTGCTGCATGGGGCCCTAATTGGATCTGCTCTCACGTAAAGACAAGGCCTCGCTTACTCATTCGTCAGCCTCCACCGAGTGGAGGGTTTAATTCATTCTAACGTTCTGTTGAAGGACGTCCTAAATGACAACAAATTTGGTTCCATATTCTCAAATGTCACCGTCAGATGAAGCAAGCTATTCAGAGGGTACACCTTTGGGGAAATTGTTGATGGCCATTTTTTTACTATTTTCCAACCTGAGGCAGTACACATCAACAGATTGATGATGCAAATAATGGTTGTTTGCTGGACCCAACTGTTGGTGCTTAAGGCAGATTTAGTTCACTTTACTTATATTTAGGGCTGCAGCCAACAAATATTTTACTAATCGATTATTACTTTGATTAATCAATTAAAAAAAGGAAAAAAAAATATTTTCAGCATTTCAAAGAAACTAAGTTTATTCCTCGTCTTAATGCACAGTGCTCTTTCAAACAACTTGGCAAGGCAAGCACAGACAAGTCCACTACAATAAACGAAAATGAAGTTAACTGAATGGACATTGGACATGCAGCCATACACTGAAAATAAAAGGGAAATGTAACCAAGATTTAATCAGACCGCGCTCAAGTTTCTGTTGTGAAGGATAAAGGATTCACTTTAAACTGTCTCTGACTAATAGCATGAAATGGAGAAGAAACAGAAGGCATTTCTGTTTCCCTGCTCCCAGCCAGCGCTGATGAAGTGACAGGTGGTTGTGATGCAGCTTTCGTTTGTGAGAGCTGTCTAGCAGTCGGCGGTCAGAGCAAGCTCGTCTTGTAGCTCGTCCTGACAGTGTTCTTCAATGTGTTTGGTCACAGTAGCTCTCGATGGCATAACATGCTCTGGCTGCAGATACTGAACTAGTGCTTTGAATCCCTCGCTGTCTGCCACAGTGATTGCCAGCATATGGGTCTCAGTCATACAGCAGAAGAACTGGATGATGGCCTCAGACCGAAGTGCATCACAGTGTGTGTATTCAAACCTATAAACTGACAGAAATATTCTCTGTGATTAACTGATTAGTTCACCACATTAGTTCCTGTAGCTGATGTTCCTCCTGTAAAGCACAGAATTGTTCTTATCTCTGTCTAAAACATTTTTAACTTTCGTGCTTCGTCTCTGGCCTTTCACTCAGCTGCTGTTGCTTATGTCTTGGCCTGCAGCAGAGTAGTTTTTTTATGGTTCATTATATAACTTTGCTGATCAACTGATTCCGAGGCTGGTCTGCAAAACCTCAAAAAACAATGAGAAATGTCCAAAACAATTTCCCAATGATCCCAAGAGCCCAAGATGACACAATTAAATATCTTCTTTTTGCTAACCAGCAATCTAAAAGCCAAAAATATTAATTTTGCAATAATGTTGAGACAAGGAAAAGTTACTTAAAAAGAATGATCCTCACTATGTTGTCGACTGATTGGCCCTTCCACCCTTCATGCTTTCTTTGTTCTCTCTCTCTCTCCTTGCCCCTCGCTCAGGTGTACCCGGGGTTAATGGTGACTGCCGGCCTCATCCACTACGTGCTCAACCTGCTCCACATCACGGTCCACATTCGTGACGTGTGTGTCTTCCTGGCACCGGTGTTCAGCGGTCTGACCGCCATCTCCACCTTCCTGCTGACACGGGAGCTGTGGAACCAGGGTGCAGGGCTGCTGGCGGCCTGCTTCATTGCCATCGTCCCTGGATACATCTCCCGCTCCGTCGCTGGCTCTTTCGACAATGAGGGCATCGCCATCTTCGCCCTGCAGTTCACCTACTATCTCTGGGTATGTACACAGAAGAATCTTACTGTACATGAAAATGTAAACATTAACATGTGGCTATACACCTCTGATATTTAGTTTCATGGTTATTCTAATGGGACTGTTTCAACTTGTCTTTGTGCTCACTCTTGGGCAGCTTCTATCCCAATAGTGAGGGCTCAGTCTGTTGTTTTTAGGGAAGAGGCCTTATGTAGCCAAAGAAGTAGCCCAATCTGCTTGGCCTCAGATGTTCAATTATCTATCCAGACCCTTGAAAGGCACACCAGTCATCTTTCTTGACCATTTGGAGGCCAAGAAACGGACTTCTGCACTGTAAAACCCTCACAGTCAGATGATCTTGTATTGAAGAAAACTTGAGTTGAAGATTGAATAGCCCTCCTCCTAATTTACTTTCCTACAATGCACAAAGTAAATAGAGCAGGTTGTGTTCTCTCCAGAGCCACTGACCTTTTTGGGTTTGCACCATCAAATGAGTTCAACAAGGTCAAACTTATTTTGTATGTAATAGATATTTTCCCACTGTGATTAAAATGTAATTTGTCGAGGTTATCCTTGATCTGCGAGGCAGACCTTGACAGAACACAGAAATTCCAATATGAATACAGCTTGAATGTTTGCAGGAACTACAGTGCAAAGAATTTCTGAAATGGTCGTCCACAGCAGGTGTAAGGAAGGAGCTTTTCAAGCTGCAACATGTCTGAAACAGACTTTTCACTGAACCTCAGTCTGTCCAGTCTTTTCAGTTGCATCAGCAGCTACCTTACTGCCCCGCAGCTATCGTCCTATGAAAGCATTTTGTGTGTGTGCGCGTGTCCGCGTGTCTGTGTGTGTGTGAGAAATTGAAAAGCTCTGTTTTGCAAACAGTTTTATCAGCATCCCCCTCTTTCTTGTTATTGGAGTTGACCTCGACAGGTATTGAGTTCTTCTACTCCGTATTGAGCTGTATCCGTTCAGCGATACATACTATAATACTCAGGAAAGGATTTATGTGAAAATGAATGCGGAAAGGAAACTTGATGGAGAAGAACTCAGTATTTCCAGCTAACCAGGTAATGGAGATGGAAGCAATCTCCTTCTTAAGGGCACTAATAGATGTGGCAGAAATAATAGAAAATAAAAGAAAAAATGAAAATAAGAGTATAAATGAATGAATTACTGTATGTTGGTGTCGCTGGATGCTACCAATATTTTGAGCATTTTACATTTATGTTTGCATTTATTCATTTTACCTAAAGTGATGTGCAACTGAGATACAATTTTGGGGGAGGTAGAAAAGGAAAAAGCATGTTAGACAAGTGCTCTTGGAAGATGTAGGCAGAGATTCTGCTGACCCAATCAAGTCTGATGAATGATAGTTGAGGGACCGCACAGGAGAAGAGGTTGGATTGAGATTTCCTGCCTTGCAGTGATGCTGGGGCTTGTTTGTACTGGATGTGGTGAACTAGACTGCTCATACACCCAAATGAGGGGATTCAGGTAGATGGGTGCCATGCTAGTGGCCACTCCGTGGGCGAGAATCAGTAACTTGAACTTAATGCGAGCACCAGCAAGGATCCAGTGGAGTGGAATGGAAAGTGGAGGGACAGGAGCTGTTTTTGGCTGGTTGAAGCCCAGACTGGCTGCCACATTTTGAACCATTTGCAGAGGTTTTACTGGGCATGCAGATACCCTTGGACTTGAAAACCATGGATTTCCAAAGTCAATGTTGTCTTTTTTTTCATGAAAAAATACAATAAAAATGAATAGATGTTGGCAGTACATGTTAGTATAACTGTTGAAACTGATCTTGTTTCTGCTGCAGAAATTGCAAATATTCTAAATACCTAAATATCACTGCCTTTCATCACAGCACTGTGAGCTTATTTCTTATTTATACAATATCATGTCATGGTATTTCTAAAATTAATTTCTACTAGCAAAATTGTCTCATGTTCCTGTAGACTGTGGCAATATAATATGAAAAGGTTAAAGTGAAGCAATTACCTTCATCGTTGTGAAAGAATTTTACACCAGCGCTGTTAACCTGCAGCAGGAGCAGGTGTTAAATGAATATAGACATTTGGTGAGTCCGTAGTTTATATTGTAGATTCAATCAATGTAAAAGAGATCAAGCAAAAGACGTAATTGATTTTAAGGTAGTAATTTGCAAGTAGCAGCTTTGCGAAACTGAAGGAGCCAGCCACCCCCATCTACAGGGCCCTTCCCCAAACGTGCATGCAACAATGAAACCCCTCACCCTTATTGCATAATGTCATATAATTGTTCTTATTTGCATTACTCCTGCAGCTCAGTGTACCTTGGCAGTGGACATTACTTTTTTTAAGCTTGGAGGCTTTTTGCATTATCTAGAAACAATTATTACATGATCTGATGCTGCAATCCTATTGGAAGCTGCATGTCCATTTATTGACCAACTGTAGCTGTGTCGTTGCAGGGAGACTTATCATTCTTGGCTGGTTCACATCAAGTGCACAAGAGTTGCAGACAAGTAAAACTCCAGTTTTATTTAAACTACATTGATTATTCTTTTCATTACACCCGCAGCGTTCAAACAGGACCGCCTGCAGCTCTTAAACAAAATACCCGCTCTGCTAAAAGCAGAGCACGACTAACAGGAGTCCCACATTTATGCAGACTTGTATTTGGAGGCCACACTGTGGTGCTCATCAATATTCGGGATAAATGTTCACTTAGCTGATAGTTTGGTGAGCCAGTTGCTGCACAGCACACAGTTGCAGATTCAGGCTACTGTTCAGCCTGAACTATCCACACAGCAAATGCAAAGACATGATTGTCACAGACTGAAATCAAGATCGTCACCTGATGGTGTTCACATCGCCTGTGAGTGCATAAAGATTTCTCTTTATAAGGGCCTTCGGATGAAACATAGAGTTGTTGTTGATTCTGCATAACTTCTTCTCCATGCTGCTTGGAAATTATCAAATGGAAAGGAGGTTTTTACACCACAGTTGGAAGTGAGAAGCAGCATAAATATTTTGTATTGTACTCCTTATTTTGCTTTCCATTTTTAATGCAAATTTGCCATTCAGTCTTTTCTGTTTCCAGGTCACTATATATAATATATTATTATTATATGATTATGCAGTTTACATATATAATTTAACTGTCGTGTGAATTGTCAGTGGAAGAGTCGTACAGAGGCAAAAATTTGCTGAATGGCAGCGGCGCCCCACGTTATACTGCCTGTCCTCATCCAAGGGTGTTTCAGTAAATGAAAAGAAAAGAGCTCTCATTATGCATGCCACAGACGGCTGCAATGGTGGCTCGTACGCTATTTGTCCAAGTTTTATTTTACCTTCAAGGTGTAGATCTCTTTTATGCTCCGGTGTAAAGACATGCTGCACGGTGGAGGCTTTCATCCAGGTAAAAGTAGTGAAGCAGGTATTTCGTCATGCCATGCCTCACTGCTGTTTGTTACAGCATAACAAGCTTGGCAGTACAGTTGCCGCCGGGTTGGAAGGGACCCTTTTATATGTCCAAGGATTCAGCCATTCCAGTTTATGTCACTTTGTCAAATTGTGCATGGATGCATCTCTAAATGCGGTTTCAAGGTAGTCTGAGTCACTAGGCTCGAGTGTGCTTGATGACAGCTCTATGGCTCTTTTTCGAACTCGCTCGCTGTCACTGATCTGGCAATGACCTACAGTTTAGTGTCCAGGTGGCTGGCTGAGCACGCCTGTTGTGTCTACAATTTAAATCCCGATATAACACGATTGGCATCATGTCTGTACCGGCTCAGCAGAGTGAAACCAAGCAGCTGATGGTGTCACTCAATGGGAGAGTTGACATCCTCAAACATATAGTGCATATCTGGGAGCCAAACAGACAAATAAACATGAATGTGTATTATTCACCTATTTATTATATTGCATTTCCACCAACATGCACACGTTCGTAGACTATAAAGTCAGAAAGGAGCATATGCTGAACATTTTAGCAGAAACAAAGGACAGTAAAACTGACTATCCCAAAACAATAAGACTCTGCTCTGCTAATTTATATTTGAATTCTGCACAGAAAGAGCCAGAAACCAAAGGAAAGTCGCAAAACTTTGTTGAGATGTGGCATATTGAGAGAGTTGGGCAACGAGAAACACAAACTGTGCACAGTGCTGCAGCTGTAGATGCAGTGCACAGTGTAAGAGGTGAACTTCATGTGAACCGTCTCAGGATCTGCAATGAACTGAACTGAAATAATACTCTCTACTCTAAAAGAATACTATAGTTATATAGTTCATCTTGCCGTTTTCAGCCAAGTGATTAATATAAACGGGAACAATGACTAAATCATGGCAGCTTTTCATCCTAATTCTTCCTGTTCCCATCCAATGTATTATTTTTCTCTAATACATATAAGTTATTTTTTATTATTATTCTGCAGGACTCTCCAAAAATCATCATTTAACTTTTGAGGGCTCACCATAACCATGTCTCTCACACCGGGACATCTTTGTCTCCTGTCCATTATAATGGCCTCTTGTCATCTCATGCATATAATCAGTACATCTCCAAGTGAGTCAGGTGTTCCTCACAGCAGTCATCACTGCCTGTTGAAGCCAGTTTGAGTCATTCTGGAGAAAGATTGTTGATGTCGCCATCTCTCCTTCTTCACAATGTGATTACACATTAGCATGCCAGATTTACCGTCTCTCTCGATCCCCCGGTCCCCTCCCCCCTTCCCCGTGCCCTGTGCAGGAGCATGAACGCCACCTGTTGCTGATTGGATGGAATAGTGTCGCGTGGCTCGATCCGAGCCACTTTGTTTCCCACTTGCAGAGGCAGCGCTGTGTACAAAAAGCAGATTTTTTTGTACACAGAACGGACAGCTAGTGGCTGTACACATTGGCTGAACATCAAATCCAGCAAATATTAACAAGTTTTTTCCAGAATGACTCACCCCACCTTTAAGGTGACATGTCATCAGTGAAGCAGTGCCGCCAAAAAAAAAATCCCCCTCTACTCACCTGCCACCTCTCACGTCCTCTGTTCTATTTGGCAAGGGCCTTGAAAAACAATCATCCAGGCCACGCACCACTGCTTCCCATTATCAGTCTCATTTACCCACATTTGTCTTTGGGTTTCTTTCCTCCTCTCTGTCTTTCTTCCATCTCGTCTCCCTTTAATTGTCTTTGTCTTCTTTTGTCCCTGCCATTGTTTTGCTCTTGCCATGTTCTGCTTTCTGTCTCCTCTTTCCTGTTCCTCCCATCATGCTGTCTCCTCCTATATCTCGTTAATGCTCATTCCTGTCTTCTGCTCTCTGCCTTGTCTCCTTACTCCTCTCTGCCGTTCTCTCAAGTCTCAGCCCAATCTTCATTATCCGACTCCTTCATTTTATCCGCTAATAACCCATTCAACTGCACTCACTTAATCTCTGTGTTTACCCCCCCTCCAACACACACACACACACACACACACACACACACACACACACACACACACACACACACACGCACTCACACACTCACACACCCTCCCATAATCTATAATTGAATCCCCTCACACCCAGGAGAGCTGCTCTTTTTAACACCATAGCTCTTCATAACATGAATACACACACACACACACACACACACACACACACACACACACACACACACACACACACACACTCCCTTGCTCCACCCCGTGCACCATGCATGCATTGTTATAACAGTAATTCCACTCTTTTTCTCAGCTCACATTTAATTAGCTGGACTGGTATCACACTGTGTGACTTCTGTGTCTTCACAAAGACACGGCTGGGGGGGGGGGGGGGCAGTTGGAAGAGTGGTTTGAGGCACCAGTTGAACACTGTTTATACATGCCGCTGAATAGACAACACAAGGCTGCACGCTAGCTTCAGGCCAGCTTGAGTGGGAATACAGTCTGAGGAGAACACAGCGGCTTGTACAGTAACTGTTGTCATCCTAATCTGTCATTATGCTTGTTTTCATTCGTAAACAAAAGAAGCAACATGGAGCCATTTATGGGGAAAGTGTTTTGGTGGCTGTGCCTTTGGCAGTATACCCTCAGTTGCTAGTTTGCTCCAAGCCAATACTAATGCGGTGGAATAACACAGCCTTGCAATGAATCCTGCTTTCATGACAGTCAAAATGTTCAGTTTTTGTTGAAAATGTTTCACAGAGGCGCTGATTCAACTCGATGCGGCAGTTTTTGGCGGTGCTCAATTGTCTTGAATTACGCTGAGAGGTGTTTAGGATATTTTGTCCACCCCATTTGTATCAGTGAGGGTACCAGATAATAGAAACAGCTTTGAGTATAACACAGTGCGGCCCATCAGCAGCACAGCCTCCAAACTAACCTTGCAGTTAAATCAACACCTCTTGAATTCAGACTCAACAAAAACGGAACATTATAAGCTTTTATGAAGGTCGGATTTTTCGCAGGACTGCGCTAGTTTGAGCTAGGTGTACCTAATAAACTGGCAACTAAGTGCAACTTAGGCCCTGTTTGGACAACATTAATATTAAATTAGGAGGTGAATGATGATGCTGTATATATTCTCTCCTCCCTCTTGGTAACAGACAATTCTGATTCTGTAACAGACAATCATGTGATGCGGTACAACCATGTGCCTTTTAACGCCAGTGGGCTTCATATTACTTTTAATTTAGAAATTACTGAGAAAATCAATAGTTAAATGCCTCGGCTGTACTCAAGAAAGGCCAGCAGAGACAGAATCATCTGTGGTATGACTAATACAACAGGCCTTTTGACGAGCTGGCAGGGTTTTTTATTTATTTTTAGGGATTGGTTAATCTCATTGGCTGGGGCTTTAGTCCTAGTGTGCCAACCCCAAAGAGCAACAAGGCCCTAAAATATTTATTTTCCTTCCTCCACAAAAAATAGTTCCATCTTCTTAGAGAAGGATAATCAGCTCACCACAGAGCTGAACACAGAGGCAAAGCACTGCTCGAGGACAGTTTATTTTTGTGTTCAGGTATACCTACAGTATGACGCAGTGTCAGGGTCTGTGTGGCTGATTGATTGGTGGCTGATCCAGGGGTCTGTCTGTGACGCTCTGCTGGGTATCTGGGTGAGACCACCTTGGTCGAGCGATCACTGATGGCCCCTCATCAGCACTGATAATGTGAATGTCACTTTTGAATGCATATGTTATTCTGTGCTTGTGCACGCATGTAAGTTTTTATTGTCTCAATGTGTTTTTAAATGTTTATGTGTACACATGCTGGCTTTATCGGCCCGTGGCGAGGAAGGAGAGCTTGTTTACAAGATGTTTTCGTCGGTCTTGTCTGAACCGCTCTCCTCTCATCCTCTCTCACTACAGCTGGCTGTTCCGAATTGACTGTGATCATTAAGCTGTGATCATTAAACAACTTTTTAAGATGCACAAAATATGCATACTTGTCTCCTTTTAATCCGTTCTAAGGATGCATGTAGAAGTTGGTTTTACACATTTTGCGTTATTTTTGAAATACATGTCTTGACTTGATTTTAAATCTGGTGAAGCTCAATGTAAACACTGCTTTTAATGAGACTCTAGCGTCGCAGCAGTGTGGGACTAAAACAAATAGAGTGAACCTTCAGTAGAGAGGACAGGACAGCCTGCACTCACGCAAGATATGATACTTTTCTACTGTAATTGAAGGAGAACCACCTCATCATTATCACAGAAAATGTGCCGCCTTTAGTTTTTAGTTTCCCTGAAACACAACCCATGGGCCAACGTCTTGTTTGATGTTTAAGCATGTGTGGCACACTGCTGTGACTGTTGTATCATTTTGTGATCTCTATCTCTCTCAGGTGAAATCAGTGAAGACAGGCTCAGTATTCTGGACCATTGGCTGCTGTCTCTCCTATTTCTACATGGTAAGAATACTTCACACACAAACAGTGACGCAAACAAAAGTACTTTCTAACCGCTGGCTGGATGAGGCTTATTTGATTAAGCCATCCCTCTCAATTGTAAGTCAGGATCACATTATGACTTGCTATTCCACTCTACCGTCTCTTCAAATACACTGAATAAGAGGAGAGATGTGTCTTCATATATCCATGTAGGACTTGAATTCTAAATATTTTGTAAACAATTTTCTTTTCTTCCGTGCTTTGTACACATCTCTATTTTTTCTTCGTTGTAGATACATGGTGTGTTTTTGTGCTTGTGTTTCTGCTTTGCTGCTTTGGCCTTTGGAGACAAAAAACAGGGATTGAGATCACTTTTTAGGGTCTGGTATAATTTGGGCTTTTATCAATTCTGTGTCTGTTTCAGCTTATTGATTCTGGTTCTTATCAAGCCTTCTCCATTTCTTGTCCTGTTATTTGAGCCAGAGGAGACACCAAAATGTGTTCAAAACTAAAATCTCAGTAGGTTTGTTGTGTCATAAACAATCATTCCTCATAAGCAACAAGGGTGGTTCCTTTAATTTAATATAAATGGTCCTTATTTTCGCATGCATAGAGAACCTTCACAGCTTTATACTTGTCTTAACCGGAGCTGAAGATGCTGGCACTCACTGACTCTGCAGCACTTGATTACAAGAGTAAATATAAAAAAGCGCTGCATTCTCATACAGTGCTGCAGGAAATGCTGTGTCATGTTAGTCAGACTTCCTTAATATTTTGAAACCGTGTCTTTTAACGCTGTAACATAACGTTTGTTAGCTCAGGTTCTGGACGGTATTTTTTCAAACACTATGACTCTAAACCTGAACACACACAGCTGACCGAAACATGGAAGGTCTCTTAACAAATCCCACTCTATATTTGAAGCTAGTAACAAATTCTGTACTGGTTCTTAGTAATTAAGCCTTCTCCTGAGATGATAGCGTTTGGACAATTTTCCTTTGTCCAGCATAAACGTGACAGTGCATGGAGAAAAGGGAGGAGCAGATCAGCCAGTGTTTTCTGCATTATTTATGAATTCAGGCACAAGCCCTTCCGGGGCTTGATGAGAGCGATGAGATAAAAAAGACAATCCAGGCACACTGCCTCAGCGACAGATTGTTTGCGTGTGTGTGTTTGTGTGTGTGTGTGTGTGTGTGTGAGGGACGGTGATCGCCTATGAAAATCTCCAGCTTCTTGCTCATTTCAGGCTTAATCTCTGTGGCCGGCAGTGAGACAGATATCAAATGAAACAGATTACCGAAATCCGGCTTCATCGATCACACTGGGTCACACAGGGGTGGGGCGGCAGAGAGGATTGGAGAGAGGAGTGATGGAAGGGTGAATAGAACGGGAGGCGAAACAGGATGGAGAGGGACAAAGGAATAAAGAGAGGTGTGGAAAGATAAGGATAGAGGGGACAGAGAGATGGAGGGAAATACAGAATGAGAAGACGGGGTAGAGAATATATTGTGATGTGTAACTCCTGCACTGTCCTAGTCAACAGCAATGGGAACATTGGGTCTTCTTTCTCCTTATTACTATTTTCTCTCCTTTACACCCTTTCTCCCCCTCTCCTCAGTGATGTGAATTTCCTCTGTACTGTATCTGCAGCCCACCCACTGTTGCAGATGAGACCTCTAACAGCAAGCAACAAACAAGGCGTATATGTCTCCATCAGCACCACCAACCTCCCACCATCTCCTCTTGGTCTTGCACAGAAAGTACCGCACCGCACTCGTTGACCTGCCCGTACTTTAACCACCCTATCACCTTATGCTGTCAATTTAATCAGGATATAGCTACGTTTTCCCGTGGGGCTAAATTGAATGTGACACTCGTAAAGCAGATATGGAGACAGGGAGAGAGAGATCCCCTGCCTGGATACTGGCATAATTAGAGAGGGCAGGACAGAGAAGGACAAGATTAAGAAGAGGATCAGAGCAGCAGGACCTACTGATGGACAGCAGCCACGGGGTCCATTCTGCCTTCCTGCACAGCATCCTCCTTTCATCCCTCCAGGGGTGAGGGTAGAGTGGGTTGAGGGTGAAGCAAGGGGAGAAACAGAGGACAGAGCAATAGCCGATGCATACATCTAAGCCCTCCACGGTCTCCTCTAGCAGAGCTACCTGTAAAGTCAGGGCACGCCAGAAGTTCCTTTGCTTAATCAAGTATTGATTAAATGCTCTGAACAAAAGGCTCCTCAAGAGTAATTGTTTCAGAAGATGTCACTTTGTTTGACGTTTTAGCTGTGCTAGCGAGTCCCTCTCGGGCTGTCAGTGGTTGGTCGGCCCACTGCTTCGATCCAGACTGAAATATCTCAACAATTACATTTTGTACAGACGTTCATGGTCCCCAGAGGATGAGTCCTAATGACGTAGGCGATTGAGGCCAACACAACGTTGACGTTTGTGGTCTTGAGTGAAATGTCTCAAAAACAGACATTCATGCCCCACTCTGAATGAATTGTAATTCAGATTTTCCATCTAACAGCAAAACATTAAACTTGCTAAATATCAGCATGTTAACATTGTCATTGTGAGCATGTTAATGTTAGCATTTAGCTCAAAGCACAGTAAAGCCTTCTTCATGAAACAGAAAGTCACTGCTAATATTAGAGAGGGCAGAGCTAGTGAATAAGCACACATGAACAGAGCAGCATTTTTATTCACTCTCACAAAGAAACTGAATGATGCCCTACATGAGCACATAGGCAGCCTGCAAACATTTGCACACACACACACACACACACACACACACACACACACACACACACACACACACACACACATACACACACACATACACTGAGTAAACCCCTTCTCCCTGCTGTGTTCTTTATATCCTCTTCAGAGCGGGCCCCGAGGTCATCAGATAAGCCCAGTATGAAATGCAGAGAGCGATAACGGCTAAAAGACTTTGCTCCGAACATTTTCTGATTCCTGCCCTCAGCTGTTAGCCCGTGGCTTGGGCAGAGAGCTGGCTGTTAGAACCATAATTTCAAATAGAGCTTGTTAGTGCACACACACACAGACACACACTCCCACACACAGGTTTGGTTTTTGTCATTGGCATTCATCTTTGCATAGTCCTCTAATGTGACCAGATGGCCAGTTTCTCCTATTCTTATTTTCCCCCAGCTGATTGTGCGTTCTGCTGGCATGATCATTTATTCTAAACACCGGAGAGGTAAATCTGTAATCAAGTTGCATTGTAGAGTTTGCTGGGTAACGGACGCTGATTTCACCTTGACATCATATCAGAGTTACTATACTTACTGATCTCTGACTTGAAAATACCATTCAGGCCAATATCTAAATGATAATTATTACTTGGAATCCTATTTTTAGCCATCCTGGCAACGTGGCTCTTGGGTTGGCTCGTCATTCCACCTCTTTGATCCAGACTGAGTCATGCTACCAGCCACTCAAAGTGTTCAGCTCTCCTGAAAGTATCTCAGTATCTAATGTGCTTAACTATAATATTGAACATGGTAAGCATTATACCCACTAAACATCAACATGTTAGCATTGTCAGTGTGAGCATGTTAGCATGCTGGTGTTAACATTTAGCTCAAATCACTACTCTACACCCCCAGAGAGAAGCAAGTAAGGCTGTAAACTCTTAGCTAGATTCAATCAGGTGCTAAGCAGCACTAAATAGCAAACACACATGGATGCCATTATGCCAGCCGAGGCCCATTATTGACTCAGTGTTGCTTAACCCTGCTTTAATGCCAATTTGATAAGTGAGATCTGAACTCTGAAAATGATATAACTGTAACAGAACGGTAGATAAATATTCATGTAGTGTGTAAATTACACCAGTTAGTAGAACCGCTGATCTTCTCCATTTTCAGTTGACCTGAACACTTGCAAATAGTGACCACGGGAATTTTTCCAGTCACTGCCTTCCATCCCTCTGACATGGCACTGAGCCTCCTACACTTCTGCCCTGTTAAGTATGCGAAGGGTAACAACAAGCCTTAAAAATGCTGTTGACTTTGACTCTCCAAGTCAATAATGCGCACCACGTATACCAGGGAGTCTAACGTGGAGGGATCAATAATTTAAAGAGGCTTTTTTTATTAGGTTTACCCTGAGAAACTGTGCGGTTGGTATGGTTTTTGTGAATGAAATATGCTACGATTTTACTAACACGTCTGTCAATCCACAGACCTTCCAAGTAAAACGACTTTTCTGTCTTGTTTTTGCAGACACGTGTTCTAATGTAAAGCGTCTTTTGAGCTGCGTTAGACTGCTCAGTGTCAGCGCTGAGGAACAGATTTGACTTGCTCTTTATTGCAGAGACATCCTGTTTGGTGCCTTCAGTATGTTGCAGTCATTTTTGGCTGAAAGCAGAGGACAAATTTTCTGTTTTCCTGAATGTCGTAAACACTAAGTATTTAAACATGTACATAGCAAGATGTGTCACATTCAGTTTTACAGCCGCAGAGCCAGTAGCCTCGTACTCTGTGTTTTCAAGCGTTATGTTTTCAATTAGTTCCCAGCCAGTCAGCAACAGAGACTGTATCACCTGTCCCGTGTCAGTGCTGAAAATGAGTCTTAATTGAAGTCATCTCTGGTATTCATCTAAGTTAGGGTTCACCTGTTACTAATTGGCTGTCACCATCTGAGAGAACAGATGCAAAACGACTGCCAAAAGATAATTACACTAAACCATTCAGCAAGGAACTTAATTGGGAATCTTCCTTCACTCTCGCATAATGTAACATATTAATGCTTTTATCAATTAGACATGATGTGCTCATTTTTCCTGTGATTGCACTCGTGTTATGAATGCTCTTTTCACTGTACTTAGCAGGTGCAGAGGGGCTCTTTCCAACAAGCTGCTGTGAACAGGATCAGACAATTTTGCATATATGCAAACCCTTGTTTGATTCACTTTCACTCTCCTCTGTTTCACTTTCCAGCACTTTACATCTCTCCGTTCTCCTTTCCTCTCTCTCTTTCTTCTGTATTCTCTCACTCTTCGCTTTGCTCCTCTCTTTGTGAAGTCCTCTCACCGTTTCCATTTGCCCTTTGCTGTAGTCAAGTGTAGACAATTGAAAACTTGTCAGTGATGTTTTTGTAGAGTGTTTTTATTGCCCCCACATCTAGTCTCAGCAGACCTCAAAAAAGGTTGAGGTATAATTTTAGTGGAGCTTTTAAAGTTATTGGTGCATCTCACATTTTACACCTAACATGTAAAATATGATTGCCTAGTTTTTATAGATTCTATATAAGTCAGTTTTTTTTATAGCTGTGTGCTTGTGTCTAATGGAGAAAAGGCAGTAAGACGTTTTTACGACTGTTCTTGAACGATTCTGTTCAAGGTGTGTGAGGTGATCTTTATGCACGGGTGCATGCATGTAAGGGCTGCTTTTTATGTATGGACTGATTTAACTTTTTATTTAATTTAATTATTAATGTGCTGTATTTCGTACTGTTGATAGTCCACACGGTGCAGTATGCACATGAACGGTCGGAGCAGTGTGAGGATGGTAGCAGATGCCCTGGAGGGTGAAGACAAGCCTCTCTGCTGAACTGACTGGTTCACTGTGCATTTTGTGTGGTGGACGTTTGAAAATGCTGGTAGTGTTTCTTGCGTGAGCAGAGCCGCCATTGTCATGATGACCCTCTGGGCCTTAATACCATCAACTATGGTGCTGCTGTCACTTTTCCTGCCGTGAGAATAAGCAAAATAAGGCTCCTTGCAATGTTTTGCTTACATCATGCAAATCCAGAAGGTCTATAGGTATGAGTTCTCCAGTGTGCCCTCTTGTGGTATAATCCAGTAACATGCGCAGTACAGAGGCAAGCATGTGAACAGTTCCATTCACGACACAGCCGGCTGTCTACACAAGCGTGTGGTTAAAAAGCAAGTAAATCTCTGGCCTTAATCTGCACTTTGAATTGCGTCTCCCCACAGAGCTTTGACAGCAAGAAATAATGAATGCAACAAAAACCCTCATGCACGGGGGCTTATTTGGTTTTGCTGCCCCAACGAATGTGACACATTGTCTGCGATGATCTCCACAATGTCAGCTATCCGGTTTTTGTGACATGATTTTTCAAACGATCCAACAGTTTGTTTTAGCTTAAGATGCGGGAGAACACAGAATGTTCTCAAGACATAAAGCAACACTTGATCCTTCAGTTGATCAAAACAAACAGAATAAAAATGTACGTGGTTATCAGTTGACATATGGAAAATGTATTGTCTCACAACCTGAGCTGTTTTCAAGCAGCTCCCATCACTGAGGCAAACACGACTTCATTCCTGCAGCGTTAATTTATCGCATTTTAAGAGGCAAGCCTCCACTCAGGGTTATCTCATCTGAGCCAGAAAATGTAGAACAATTGATCATGTGGGTCAGCTGTTTCTAAATGAAGAATGCTTTAGACTAAGAATGATGTCATAGTCGGCTGACTGCCATGTTCTATGTGTATGTGTGCGTTCTAGGTGTCGGCATGGGGAGGTTATGTCTTTATTATCAACCTGATTCCTCTGCATGTGTTTGTGCTGCTGCTGATGCAACGCTACAGCAGAAGAGTCTACATTGGTAAGACACAGACAGAGACACACACACACACACACACACACACACACACACACACACACACACAAGCAATTAAACCAGACAGTAAGTTTTAGTGTGTGACTTGATGTTTAAAACTCCCCCACATACAGACTAGCTGAAACGGAAACTGTCTGCAGCTCCTCTCCCTTAGAATAGAAAGGTATGCGAGAAACAGACAAACCCCCGCTCCTTCCTATGCATCCCCCAACCTCGTTGCCCAAGCGTTTAACCCTGAAACAAGCTCAAATGCCCAGTCACGCCTGTGCTCATCCCTCACAGCCGTAAGCATTCCATCATCAGCAGTGCAGACATCCACACACCCACACACCACTTAACAGGAAATTCAGTCACCTGCTACCTGATCCTCTTTATTTTTTTTCCCCACAAATACCAGAGGCAAAGCGCTGGGGAAGAGGATAGGCTTGTTATTCCACAGAACATCCCAGTTTCAAAGAGCATGCGGCAGCTCCTGCACATTATCCTTCCGCTCAGAGAGCTGGATCCCAGTCCGTCAGACCCTCTGCCATCCATCGTCAGCTTAGCCGTGAGCCCGTGTCAGGCGCTTCTGTTGTGGTCGAGAAAAATCATACCATGTCAAGTATCATTTACGCACAATTATATGTTGTACTCAATGTAACGCAAAGCACTGCCTTTGAGAGCTTTGATAATAAATGATGACCTCCTCAGAGTGAGAAGGATTTGACCTATGTCTGCTCATGTCCAAGCGGTTCTTCAATGATGAAATTCTACTCGGCGGTGCTGTTAGATGAAGTGGAAAATGTCCCTCCGCCTTCCTTGTTTCCAGGATTTATGCAGCTAGAGCATCATCCAGCAACCTCATGCACCTTTTGTTAGCAAAAGAGAGATGGAGGAATACATTTGTAGACATATTCTGTTGACAGAAAACACATTAGGTCTTCAAGTGCGTCCTCACCTTCCCTCATCTTTACATCTTGCTGCTCCTTTATTCAGAGCCAGGTGTCTCTCAGTCACTGCGAAGGAATATGCAAAAAGGGAAAAAAAAAAATCCTGGTTTAATAAAATGCCTTGCAGTCTGTGTTCCCTCACAATTCATCTCTCTGTCTTGAGTCAATAGCACATGTGTGAGAAAGAAATTGCTGAGGGCAGTCACAACTACTTCAAAAATGAGGCACACTCTTCAGGAAGAGTATGAAATCTTAATTAAGCCGGTGCGTCTGCGAATCGGTTCCCCCCAGCTACAAAGGTGGGAGTTGCACTGTTCTCAGCACCGTCGTCTCACTGCAGGCCTCCCTGCCACACTGCACCGAGCCAGCTCCTATTTTCTCAGTAAATGACATTAGATTTAGTATTTTGTATTTACTCCCTCTGAGGTGCTGAGTGAAAATCAATAGACTTTAAATACCTCTATTGAGGTTGATTTCCCTTCGTGGGATCCAAACTGGAGTGGTGGAACAGAATAGAGGGTTTTCAGCAGTGCAGCAGTTCATTTTGATGCTTTGATTTCTTATCTGGTCTACCCCCTCCCTCTCTCTCACTCTCTGTTTCTCTTGTCTCGTTACAGCTTACAGCACTTTCTACATCGTGGGTCTCGTACTGTCGATGCAGATCCCTTTTGTCGGCTTCCAGCCAATCAGGACCAGTGAACACATGGCTGCCGCTGGTAAGTCCCACCCTCTCTACCTCCAGAGTGGCTGATCCTACATTCAAACAAGTTCCCTTTTAGAAAATTTCAACAAAAATGTCATTCAGTGTGCAATGAATTGGAAAATGTTGCTAGCTGAAGTCATGACTATCACACCTCTCTCAGTGCTTCTCACAAGTGTGTGGTAGCATGGCCTTCAACTGTCCTGTTTTGTTTCACTAGCTGGGTTTCCATCCAAATCTATCACAAAAGAAAATGTGAATGAGTGCTCGTTTCTAACCATTACCTTTATGTGTATATTAGGAGTTGGTTCATCACGATAAGCAGTGCGTGTCTCCATACACACGCTAACACAAAAACAATTCCAAATGCTCAAACACCCATGTCAGGCCAGTAGGCGGCAATAAAATGTACATTAAGCAGCCGAATATTTCTCACAGGAGTTGGAGGGTGAATATTGGACTTATATTCAACAGATGGCAAGAAACATGACTCAATATGAATGGCTGCAAAACACGGGAGAAAGATTCAGGCTAGCTGCTGTAGTCCATGTATTAAAGGTGTTACTTTACATAAGCCACTCGCTTGTTATCCAAAGCACCTTACAGTACTGTGGATGCACACTTTAAGATTGGCTGGCTGCAGCAGGACGTGAATCCCCTCGCGCTGACAGCATTAGTCATGCTCTGTGTGTAGAAGAACACAGGACCCTCTCAGAATACATTTACAAAATTAAGAAAAAAAAAAAAGAGGAAGCAGCATCACATGTCGCCCATATGGGTTTGGGACTTTAAGTACTTTTTGTTTTTGACTTGTGGGTAGTTAATTAAAGCTTGTTCAGTTTCGCTTCTCAAGAGTGGGCCCATCTGCTGCCCAACAGTACGGCTGAGTGCGCATGTATGTGCGTGATTCTTGTGTTCATTTACATCCAGATTGGGAGAGGACTGTCGCTCGCAGCTTTATGACGACTGAGCAGCACCTTTTTTGAGAATCGACTGCAGCAGGCGAACGTTGAAGTGTCCCTGTTTTCCTCAGCGTCTACATCACCAACAGCGTGAGAGGCTTTGAAGAATACACCACCAAAAAATCATCTCTGCTGCTCTCTGTTTTTGGCTCCCCCTCTCTGTGTCTCTCAAAGAGCGAGTGTGTTTTCATGTCGCCAGGGTAGCAGCTGCTCTGAACATCTGGTGGTAGCATTCAGGGAGCTCAGTGGGAGACAGGAAGAGAGTGACAGAGCCGCGGTCGGTACCCTTGAGATGTCAGCCCCTGAGGCAGGCGGGGTGGCATGGAGTGACAAGCGTGTTAGCACCATGGCGGCTCTCCAGGAGACAGGCAGGGGCTTAACCTTGGAAATGGGTGCGACCTGCCGTGGGTGGTGGTGGGCTAGCGGAGGAATAAGGCGATATCAGACAAGGTTTGTCAAAGGAATGAGAGGTGATGAAAGGGAGGGGAACCAGGCCTCTAAATTTTTTATATGGAATTCACTGTGCAAACAAAGGGACACCGGAGAAAACAGCACGGAGAAAGTGACAGAGCAAAGGAACAGAGGAAAAAAGTGTGACCAAAGGGGGGCTGCGAACAGAAAGACAAGGCGAGGGAAGAGAGGGCCTTATTCACACCTATCTGTCTCATGCATTTGAAATACGCTGTCCCGCAATATTTGTTTTTCACATCTGCATGAACAGCCAAAGGGGGCTACGAACTGCTTTATGGCGAATTCCACCAAACTTACGACGCCGCTTCTTAACCACGAAAAAACTTTGTACCCTGCAGGAGGCGGCGGCGGCGGCGGCGGCGGCGGCAGCGGCAGCGGCAGCGTTAAGCAGGGCCTCCTCAAATATTCAGTGTGTTCCTGTTGTGTTTACTCATTCTTTTCTTTCTGTCTGTGGCTTGTCTCAGGTGTGTTTGCACTTCTTCAAGCCTACGCCTTCCTACAGTACCTGAAGGACAGGTTGACCAGACAGGAGTTCCAGACGCTTTTCTTCCTCGGGGTCTCTCTCGCTGCCGGCGTGGTCTTCCTCACTGTCATCTATCTGACATACACAGGTCTGTATGTCTGCTCATGTACTTTCACAGTCTTGTTTAGTCAAGATATAATTGGAAACAAGCTAGTTTAATGTATTTTTTTGTCCTTTTTAAGTCGAGCTGAAGCAATTAGTCTGTTTATTGATTAGTTGTTGGAGAGAATATTATTCTTCATTTAAGTCAATTATCAAGTGGAAATGCCCAGGAGTTTTAGGTTTTGGTTCACAGTATGGAGGATTTGCTGCTTTTCTCTGCTTTGTGCTTTTGTAAATTTCAAGGTTTTGCTGTTTGTAGGACAAAACGAGCAAATTTAAGACATCTCTTTCTGTTCTCTGTGACATTTTTCACAATTTTCTGACGTTTTATAAGCTAAATGAATTGTAAAGATTATCAACTGATTCATTTATTCAGTTCTTGAACTGAAACTTCCTTCCTGCTCGAGTACCAGTGTCAAGGTCACTCATCACAATTTAACTTTTATTACTTTTTAATAATAGTGTTATTCTACAATACCAAAATAGAAGATAGTTGAAAGTTTTCAGCCCCATCTGGTTGTCACTTTGTTAGCACAGCGTGTTAGACATCACCCAGAATTTGGCTGCGATTTTGGCCTCTTGTGCAAGGATCAGTTAACTCGATTTTGATAGTGATCCAGATCTGGGATTTGAGCCATTGTAGATTTTCTTTTCCTTTCTTTTTAGCCAAAAGTTCACTGAATGTTCACACGCTATCCCCTGATCGTCTGCCCTCCGGGCCTCCACTGTGGGCCACTAATCAACGTTTGGTTTAAACCTGGAAGGAAAACGATAAACAAAAACAAAGTGATATGGATGCTTCGGCTTTGCAACTTGGAGAACTGTTGAGCGTTGGTGGAGGGTTGTTCTCTCCCTGAATGCCTTTTTGTGAACTTGAATATGTGCCGTTTTTGTTTTTTTTCACTGGCCTGGGTGAACCCTGATGTGCACAGCCAGCTGGTTGAACTTTGTCCTTGTTAATGTTTTTCTCCATTACTTTCAGCTCCGCCTGGGTTTTGGCCTCAGCGGAAGCCTCAAGGTGTCAGACCTTTCAAATGTTGCCTCTTGCTATTTATTGATTAAAAAAAAACAGACATTATATATTAGTTTTCTAACCTTGAGTAACGTAGCTTATTATTTACTCCCCTTAACCAACAATCTGCCATTTTGTCACTGCACATTATGTAAACTCTGCAGCCAGGCCTTTTGCCCTGTATAGAGAGATGGTGGCACATTACATCTACACTCCTTAGACTGGTTACCTGCCTGCTTTAGAACTGAGCAGCCATTTATGTGGATGCAGAAGTCCAGTCTCCTGAGGATTGTGGATTCAGCCAGACGTCTGCTAAACGCTGTACTCTATCAGCCATCTGAACTGAGCAGTGGGAGTCTGTGACTGTTTGGTGATGTGCCAGTTTTGCAATGAAACTGCACACGTCCTTCTCCGGTTTGTCAGACTTTTTCATCTCATAAGAATCTCTGCTACAGAGCAGCCGGTTGGGTTTACTCAGTATCTTGAACACGGAGCCAAGTATCGATTGGTTAAATCAGTGTCATCCCTTAAATCACCTCTCAAAATATCTCCTCCATCTCCCTTTTACTGCGTCTCCACATCTTGTGCTCGCCTGCTTTGGTTTAGCTTTTTATAATGTCATGTTTAAAAAGTGCTCTGTTTTTTTGTGATGGTGACCAGCTCCTCATTATTTTTATTATTATTTTACGCATTAAGCATAACGTCTTTTAAGGAGCATCAAAGGACTTTATGTTGCTGCAAACGTCACTAAATTTAAAATATGAGGCTAATGCTTTTGTTGGTGTTGTCTGTGCACATGTGAGTGTGTGAGTGGCTGTGAGAACCCCCAGGCAACAGTTCACAGCTGAAATGTATTCCACATCAAAGCTTCACCAAAATAAGACATTTGCATGCGCACATAAAATACCCTGTGCGGTCTAATTTGCAGCTTAAATGGTTTCAGTTACATTTGTAAACAAGTCAATTCCAGTAATTAAGTACCATCAATAGAATACATTTTCAGCATTGACACAGTCTCTTCTGAGGTTTTTCTCGGGTTTCAGTTGGCAGAACATTTATACAGTTTAGTCGCTGGACTTCATATGAATATAAGTAAAGGTGCAGAAAGCCTTTTTTCTCAGTCAACATCTTACTATAAAGGATGAGAATAGGATTTTCTGTTTATATATTTTAAATTGTGATTTGTTGACATCAGGGGTGGGAAACCTCTGGCCTCCAGATGGTACACAGCCTGTGATAAATACATAAGAACAATTACTTTTTGTCAGCAATGAAGTAAAACAACATAAGATACTAGACTAACACATTCTTCCAAGTGGTCCTTGAATGCAACACACGTAGAAGTTGATATCACTTTTTTTTTTTGGTAAAATAGTTTGCATAAGTTATTTTGTGGGGACACAGTGGCAGTGATGGACAAGGCCAATCTCAGGACTCATTACAGCTACAAACATGGTGACACCACCCTCATCAGACTCATCTCTGATGGCGACGACAGTGGAGATGGTTGTGGACTACAGGAAGAACTCAGCCTCACCTGCCCCCATCACCCTCTGTGACTCCACTATTGATACTGTGGAGTCTTTCCGCTTCCTGGAAACTATCATCTCCCAGGACCTCAAGTGGGAGCCGAACATCTGCTCCTTCATCAAGAAAGCACAGCAGAGGATGTACTTCCTACGGCAGCTGAAGAAATTCAGTCTGCCAAAGACAATGATGGTGCACTTCTACACAGCCATCATTGAGTCCATCCTCACCTCCTCCATCACCATCTGGTACGCTGCTGCCACCGCCAAGGACAAGGGCAGACTGCAGCGTGTCATTAGGTCTGCAGAGAAGGTGTTCGACTGCAATCTCCAGTCTCTCCAGGACCTGTACGCCTCCAGGACCCTGAGGTGTGCAGGAAAGACTATGGCTGATCCCTCCCACCCTGGTCACAAACTCTTCGAGACACTCCCCTCTGGCAGGAGGCTGCGGTCCATCAGGACCACAACCTCACGCCATAAGAACAGTTTTTTCCCATCTGCAGTCAGCCTTATTAACAAGGCCCAGAACCCCCCTGACACTCTTCACACTTCACCTCTGCCTCATCTGTCACATTGACATTGCCATAACCCTATGCATTACATTAACGCTCATCTTGGACTTCCTTTTGAAAAAAACAGACTGTGTTTCTGAAAAAACAGACTGTGCTTCTTGCTCTTGTGCATTTATATTTATATTGTTATGTCTTTTAC
Organism: Chaetodon trifasciatus; assembly: GCA_037975065.1. Taxonomy (NCBI): domain Eukaryota; kingdom Metazoa; phylum Chordata; class Actinopteri; order Chaetodontiformes; family Chaetodontidae; genus Chaetodon; species Chaetodon trifasciatus. The sequence goes on from JBBMOE010000015.1 coordinate 9,246,501, forward strand.
TTTTTTAATAGCTTCTTTTTAATAGATGTGTCATGCACCAACCTCACCGAAGGAAATTCCTCGTATGTGTAAAATCGTACTTGGCAATAAAGCTTTTTCTGAGTCTGATTCTGATTCTGAGCAGGACAAGTTACAAGGACAAATGCATTTGGATAAAGGTAACAGTCCTCAGTGGAGTTTGAATGTCCAATAAGCAGCTTTCACAGACCACGTTCTGACAGAAACAGTGTTACACAGGCAGGTTTTGTGGTGAGTGAGCTAATAGCTAAGAAGCTCAACCCTCATTCAGAAGGAGCATTTGTGAAGGAGCACCTTGTTGCTGCTGCGGCACTGCGAGCACCGCACAAAGTAAAGTTGTTCCAGAGTGTCAGTTTGTCTGGAATAATTCATAGAGATGTAGGAAATCCTGACGTGGAAACTCAGTGATAGCAAATGTCTGAGTGATTTGGTCTTCATTACCAAGTACCTCTGAGAGCCGAACCTCAAGCTCCAGCCAGCTCCTCAGCTCTCTGTGCTCACATGTGAAATCATTTGAAGTGAAATCAAAGCTGTGGCAAGTGCAGCTGGAAAGAGTAAACACTGTGCGTTTCCGACTCTGCAAGAACAAAAGCCTGCTGTGACATCTGAAAACTCCTTCAGGTTTCAGGACATGAAGAGTAAACAAAAGGAATTGAACATATTTGCTTTAATGTGGGACCAGCTGATGTGCCTGACAACCTTCAAAGTGAAGTCATTACGCTACAAAGCAACGACCTGCTGCTGTGCGCAGCTCTTTTCAAAACTGACTCTTGCAAAGACTTGGCTGTGCTCAAGACTGACCAACCCAAACCTGGAAAATCAGCTGCAAGAAGCTTCATCACAGCGAGGAGAGCTCTCTGAAGAGCCACGAGCGATGGTACATGAGGGCTTTACCGCCAATATGAGCCTTTGTTGGATATCAGTTATTGGACGCTCCAGCTTATTGGACTGATCTGGTACATGACTGGAGATTCATACCAGAGTGAAGACAGATCAGAGATCAAGTTTTGCATTTCATGTGTCTTCTGATTCACTATCTAGTTACAATTAAAGTCAGAGAGAGTAAGAGTCTGTCAGTCAGCAAGAAACACAGAATGTCAATAAATACAGATGCAAATAATCAGTAAATAATTTCAACACATTCTGCCAGTAGAGAAGTTTCCTGTGTCTCTGAACAGGACACAAAACAAATACAGAACACGGGTTGTTATTCATGTGTTAAACAGGTAACAGGCTACAGAGAGCAAACACTGCTGCTGCACTAGCATTAGCACAGTGCATGTGTTCAGTTTCTCCAGCCCACTGACAGCTGATCCAGCTGTGATCAGCTGTTGGCATCTTCAAAAACGGAATGCCGCAATTTCTCTAAAACCGTGTTTCCTTGTTTCGTCTCTCCTCGCATGGTTTCCTTGCTTCTCTGCATGGATCCTCAGTGGGAGCAACTAAGACGCAAGGAGGGATGTAATTTAAGAGAGTTGGGATGTGCAGCCTGCTTGCTTGCTAGCGGTCTTCTTCACTGCTGTTAATGGAGCATTGCTGCATTTTTTTGGCACATTTCTGCCACCTGCTGATCGGGGGAATGGGGTCAAATCAACAGCAGGATGTCAATCATGCTGCGTTGCACCTGCTCATTTGCGTCTTTGTGCACAATCCAAACAAAACAAAAGCCAAAGGGTGTTTTTTTTTCTGAATTTTCTGCTGATTGTTGCTTATTTAGTCATGAATATTTAATGCTACGGACGGAGAAATACTTGACATCGGATAACTTCAGTTAAATAGATGCACATTTCTGTATTGTGCAGTTTTATTGCAAACTGTGGTCATTAAAACTGCGCTGTAGACATCCAGTGTATTATCTTCAGGCAGTCTTTGCTGGACCTTTTTTCTCCAGTCCTGTGGGTTAGACAGTGTCAACCATTTTATTTATTCCACGCTGCACACTTGGGTTGAGTTTGCCATGTGAATAAGTACATTTTATTAGAATAAAGAGCAGTCTAATGGAAGTATTCTAAGGTTGTTTTAATATATTTTCTCATTATTAAGGACCTTCATCCTGCTTATCATTAACTTAATCCAACAAACCTGCCTGACAGCAGTCCTTGTTTGCCAGGGCTCAGCTGGAAGCCGTTAAAATGAAAGCATTACATATTTCTCCATTGATTGTCTTTTCCTTCTCCAGGATACATTGCTCCGTGGAGTGGTCGTTTCTACTCTCTGTGGGACACCGGGTAAGCTCTGCTGACCTTCACACTCTTGCTGTCGATGGAACACTTGTTAAGTCGAGTGCATGTGTGTGTTTTCTAAGACAGATATAAGCCCCCGCCCTGCCCTGCACCATCCCAGAGGGGGAAACAGCACAGCACAGTCGCTGTGTTGAATCATTGTCTTGCTTCCAAATAGCACCAGGCACCCTGTGTTCTCCAAATGCACTGCAACGTGTTTGATATTTCAGCACACCCAATCAATCCCCCCACCCCCCTCCCCCGTTTGCTGACTGAAGCAGTCTGGGTTCGTGTTTTTTCCCTGCCTTCCCTCTGGAGGCTGATACTAATTCCTTAATGCGCTGTGTGTTTTCTCTTCCCCAGCTGTAATCACAAAACACTTTAGTGAGAAATATTTAAAATCTTATAGAAACTGCTGTGTGAAAGCCCATAATGAATAAATAGGGAACAAACACATCAGAAAAACTAACAGCAAAAAAAAAAGAACATTTCTTATCTCAAGCGCTAAGTGTGTTCATGTTTTACCATTAGCATGCCGCGGAGGTAAATTAGCTTTTTCCCCTCATAATTCTGGAGTTAATCAGGGGGATCTATTGTATAATTTGTCTCAACATTCCCAACGCGCTCAACCCAACATGAATTACATCCTGCCTGTCTCTCCCTCCTCCCTCTCTCCCTCCCTCCATCTCCAGCTATGCAAAGATCCACATCCCCATCATCGCCTCGGTGTCGGAGCACCAGCCGACGACGTGGGTCTCTTTCTTCTTCGACCTCCACATCCTGGTCTGCACATTCCCGGCGGGCCTGTGGTTCTGTATCAAGAACATCAATGATGAACGGGTGTTTGGTAGGGGGATTTTATTTTCACAGCTCGGCAGTTTTTGAAAATATGCTTTAAAGCCTTAATATCCACTGCGGCGTTGAGTTACTAGCTGTGGAAATGTTTTTGCCCACTCCGAATTCCCATCTCAATTTTTCCATTTAATGATGCACTCAGTGTTACTTAACATGTAAACACGGGACCATCCCAGATACATCAGTCCCACAGATGCTTGTTTTGGCCACTGATTTTGCCGGTTGGATTAGCATGAAACTTTGTACAGACATTTGTATCCTACTGACTTTTGTGAGTGTGTTAGCACTGCTGTCGTGATGATGTTAGCATGCTGACATTGAGCATTTAGCTGAAGGCACCAGCACTGTGTTTAAGTACAGCCTCAGAGAGCCTTTAGCATGGCTGTAGACTCTTCTTTATTCAGTCAGGTTGGCTCGGGATGTGGCCCTACATACTCTAAATACCACTCTGAACCTGCAGAGTTTCATGTTTCCATCCAGGCTTCAGAAGCTCTCCAACTCAGTCACCAAATATGGTCTATGGAGGGGATGAATTGGACTTTTACTTTGCTTCGCAACTCTGCTGTGTCATTGCTTATGTGTCAGATTAAGTGATACAGTCTTTTAATCACTAAAGCCTCTTTCACACATAGTTTCAGGTACAGTACTGGGATAACCTTTCACACATGCAGCTACATTCAGGAATGTTTCAGCTCTGCACTCTTTCACACATGCCACAGTAATGCTGGGATAGACGGGGCATGAGACAGCCCAGCAGATGTTGGTAATGCAACACACTTATGCCGACCACCATAAAACTCAGCAGAAGTTGAAGAAGACAAGGCAAGGCTGGATGTTCATATACACAAATAATAAAATGTCTCATCATTTTCAGGAACATGGCAGGCGAGGAGCTGTTTTTGACCGCTGCTCTTGTAAATGATTTACTATTCAACAAGTCTGCAGGACAAGCAGTGTTTTCTCGTGATCTACTTGAAGCAAAAACACACATTCATTACATTAAAAGGAACACTAAGAGAGGGTTGGATTCAAATTAGTCATCAGAGTAGTCTTGTGATTGGTTTGCGTGCTCCATGTGAAAGCATCTTTCGTCAGATGGACGTAACCCTTTACGTAAGCTTTCATTCACACCAGCATTCTTCCTGACATGTTACTTGGTCTTGAGGCGGGAAATTCTCCGTACAGATGTCTCTGAATATCAGTCACTGCTCCCATTCATGACCCCTCGCTGGAAATGTTTGTGAGCATTTCAGGGATGTGTGAAAGGGGCTCAGTTGTTCTGTTGTGGCTCTGAATAGCATGTATCATTTGGAGATAGCATAAGTCAAATCAAACAGCACAGTACAGCATCTCCTGTGCAGTTGTGCTGTCAGCTGTCTGTCTGCCTGACAGAACAACACTGAGGGGGACTGAACATTAAAAAAAACAGCTCAGAACTTTAATGTTTACAGAGTGAGACAGCCTCGATCAAGGGCAGAGAACCTTGATCTGAGTACTATAAAACAGTCCCTCAGCAGTCTGTTTCTCCCTCAGACTTAATCAGCCTGTTACAGATATTGATTAGCCATGCACCTGTTGAGCCGGGTCGGCGCTTTTCAAGGACGGACAGCAGCCATTAGGGTTTGAGTTGTGCAGAGCCAACGTAGACTGATTATGCTGCGTTAGTCTAACAACTCAATTTCTCTTATTCATGTCTTTATCTCGTTCTCACACACTCTGCCCTGTTTTCCTGTCTCTCCTTTACGCTCACGCCGTCTTTTTCCTTGTCCGACCTTTGTCTGTGCTTTGTTCCCCCCCCCCTCCCCACACCCCCGCCTCTCACTCACCACCTCCTTTTTCCTTTTCTTTCCAGTGGCCCTTTATGCCATCAGTGCAGTGTATTTTGCCGGCGTGATGGTGCGTCTGATGCTGACACTGACACCGGTGGTGTGCATGCTGTCTGCGGTGGCTTTCTCCAGTGTCTTTGAGCATTACATGGGAGATGACACAAAGAGGGAGAAGCCCCCCGCTGAGGACAGCAGCGACGAGGATGACAAGAGGAATTCCGGGAATCTTTACGACAAGGTCAAGACAGCACAGATTGTCGTAGTTCACATTCACAGAGATGTCTTTCTTTGCACTCAGTGCCCTGCAGCAAATGTCATTATGGTGCGCCTTAAGTTTAAAGCAGCAGTCAGTGAGATGCTTTGCAGACTTCTTCATTGACTTTTCGCACCTGTTTTGCACAGGAGTTTGTATTTATCAGTTGCATGTTTATCACCTTGGCTCCTCACCTCCCCACCAGTTTTCCGTGTCAGTTTGTGTAAACGGATCCAACTGTGAGCTCAAACTGTGAGATACTGCTGCCACTTAATTTAGATCTGACTGCTGTCACCATTTAGCCAAACTGTAGCTTTGCATATTCCAGGCCACCTTGTAATCACACCGCTCATGTGCTGCCCACAGACACCCATCCTTCGGAGGTGACTCTGGAATAACATTTTAGCTTGTGTAAAAATTGTGTGCAATTGACAAATACTTTGAAAATGACATGTTTTAGAATATAGAGAGAGCAACGTTGAAAGTCTGCTGATGGTGATGGTGTTCGTCACACATCTCTGCTCTCCTGCTTTCCTGGAAAAAACACAGTGATGGATACTTTAGCTTTGCTTGAAGGCTTTGCTGTTAATACAGGTTGGCGCCTTTATGTTATTCGATGTAAATATTGCACACGGTGTGATGGACGTTTCCGCTCATAGTTCTTCTAACATGTAAAAAGCAGTGTTTGTCAGTAATAAAAGAGAGGTTCATGCAGGTTTCTAGGTCAGAAATACATTCAGCAGTAAGCCGAGTTGTGGCAGTAACACTGAATGTAAACATTATGTAACAATGAATAACATGTTTACAATGAAAACTCTTCTACAGAAGGAAACTTTAAGACACACTTCTTTCATGTTTTCCAGGCAATTTATCTGCTGTCTTCAACGTATCATGTTTAGTCTGAAAGGCTTTGTTCGTTTACTGATTTGTCCTCTAAATTCGTGAGTTATCTAACCTTTATTTATTCAGGAACTCTCACTAAGACCAAGATCTCCTTTACAAGAGAGACCTGACAACAGAGCATATGTATATATCACCTCAAACAAGACAGCCGTCGCACAAAGCTGTCTTCACACACACTATAACAGTCACAAATATTACTAAGAATATGTACAAGTACAACTTTAGTCCCTCAGTTTGGAACTAGTGTCTGTAACTTCTGTTTAACATCTCACTTCTTCTCTTATCTTTGTCTGTCTCTGCTCATATTTAGCTACGGTTTGGATGTTAGAGCGAGCAATTGGAGGTGCTGTTAAAGAAAAATGTTCGCTGTGCAGATTTCCTGCTCGCTGGAGTTTCTGCAGCAACACTTCTCTGCAGCTACTGTAAAATAATATTAACTCGTCACACAGTATGGGAAGCTTAGATGCTCTAAGATGCTTTGCTCAATTAGTTCATTCAATAATTTATTGCACCCAGTAAGTCATCCCTCTGGAACACTGGAGACATTGCAGTCCATCATAATAGCATGTGTCTCCCCCTGCAGGCCGGCAAGGTGCGCAAGCATGTGTCAGAGCAGGAGAAGGCCGAGGAGGGTTTGGGTCCAAACATCAAGTCCATCGTCACCATGCTCATGTTGATGCTGCTGATGATGTTCGCTGTCCACTGCACCTGGGTCACCAGCAACGCCTACTCCAGTCCCAGCGTGGTGCTCGCCTCGTACAACCACGACGGGTAACACATGCACACACACTTCACTTGTAACGCGCTAATGGATGTTAAATAACCGCGAGGAGCCAAGCAAAGTCTGCAGTAGTCGTTCATAATGCTGAAGGACGGCGCGCTCCACCTTGCATGCAAATGAGCATGTGTGAGCATGCATGAACACAGAGCAGCAGGAGAGAGGGAATATATGTATATTTCATCAGAGGTTTGTGGAAATACTGTTATGTGCACCTATAAGTGTTAGTCTGATTGCTTGACTTAGTGTTTCTAGGTCACAGAAAACATCTGTGGACCATCTCTGAATTTACAAAAAGCTGATATATTATTCTCTGTGAGACTCTTTACGGGCATAATTATTCTCTTTAAGTATTAGGGAGGAAATATTGAAGGCCAAGACTAAATGGTAGAAGCAAGTTCTCATACATATATTAATGATACGGCGGCACATCTCAGACAATGGTTCCGCCACGCTACAGAGAGCATAGCTGTCACACTGCTTTTTCTCCATCGCACGTATACACAGGCATAAATGCACAAGGACACGCAGACATAATGTAATTACCATAACTGCGGTTAATTGGTTGCCTGTCTGTGTCTGCTCCTGCTCCTGGAGGTAAATTTAGGACACGAACGTTTAAAGTTGGAGATGCTTTTAACCCTCAGATTATTATGGATGGATGCTCTATTTTCAGCTGTTGTTGCCCCTCTGATTCAAAGTCTTAACTGAAATATTAATAGGCTCCGCAGCCAAATGCCTGTCAACGCTGTTACCTGTCAACCTTTTTCTCCTCGTTAGGACGCGCAACATCCTGGATGACTTCAGGGAGGCCTACTACTGGTTGAGACAGAATACAGACGAGCACGCACGCGTCATGTCGTGGTGGGACTACGGCTACCAAATAGCCGGCATGGCCAACAGGACCACACTGGTAGATAACAACACGTGGAACAACAGCCACATAGCGCTGGTGAGCCTCCATCTGTTTCTCTCTTGCCGTCCTTCATCTCTTTGCTGTTTTACTCCTTGAATTCAGGCACGTACAGAGAAACAAATGATTTCTTCTCGCAGCCGCTGGATGATTAGCAGGCTCTTCAGTGAATTTTTTATGTAATTGCCACATTGTATGAAACCTCTCCTTCCAACAAGCCAGATAATCTTGTTTGCTTAAACTTTTCCCACTGAATTTACACTGTGGGGGGATTTCAGTTAATTGCTGTCAGGTTCTGTGAGTTTGATTTATTTTGTTCTCTCACTGCTGCCAAATGTAGAGTAATGTTTTTTGTCTTTTAGGTAAGTCTGTTAGAAACCCTCTAGCTTTCATCACTCCTGCTCTCTACCTGCTGACTGTTGTCTTCCTCAGCATCTGTCCACGGGACATGTAATTTCAGAGAAAACAAGATGGATCTCTGTTTAATCACCATCGCCGCCGCTGAATGGGAACACAGTCTCTTGTAAAGCCCAAATTAAACCTGTCGTTCTTTATCACGGTGTTTAGGTGGGGAAAGCCATGTCGTCCAACGAGAGCGCAGCCTACCAAATCATGAGGTCGCTGGACGTGGACTACGTTCTGATCATCTTCGGGGGTGTGATCGGCTACTCGGGAGACGATATAAACAAGTTCCTGTGGATGGTGAGGATAGCGGAGGGAGAGCACCCCAAAGACATCAGGGTGAGTGTTAGACAGTAGCACCTGCCACTGCAGCGATTGTCCAGGACACCGTGTAGCAGGCGCTCACACAGCAGAGAAATCAATGTTTCCTCTTCACTCTCACACACTCGCTCTTCACAGCGATGCTCAAGGACACACTCAGTTTCGCCCGTTGCAGTGTTTCCCCTGCCAGTCCCCCACCGCCTCCCTGAAAGAAGAACAAAATGTTTTATTTATGTTATTTACCTAATTTATGTGCACTGGGTTCATTTCAGCTCCGTGTGAGAGTCTTTCCTGCGTTCTGCTGTCATTTTCTCAGCTCCTCCACACTTGCCGGCTACGAACTGACAGATTCAGTGTTTTTGTGTTTTGAGCCGAGTTAGGCCGCAGAATACTTGGTTAAAACAGATCGGAGATGCTGTTTTGGCCTAATTGTTCTTCCTTGAAGTTAGCTGAAAGGGATCTAATGTAGCCCCAGTGTATTTTATGTAAGATGGGCCCTGTGCCAGACTCCATTTAAAAAAAAAAAAAAAAAAAAAAAAACCTTTTTAAATGCTACACCGTCAGCATCCGCTCACATGATAACTTACGAGGCAATTTGGCCTTGTGTGCTCTGATTAATTCAGCATGCAGTTAACACACCAGTCATAATTTTGTTTTAATGAAAACTCCTGGCATTCGCTCCTGGTCTTCATCACCACTGTTGAGGAAGGAGGAAATAACAAACCAGCTTTAAAAGTGACATATTTATCTTTTTAAATAAGTGCTGTGCGGTGGATCTAATTTATGACAGTGTGACGAGCAGTTCATGTGGATTCATAAAGTAACTGACGAATAATCTTTGGTGGTTCTTTATTAGCATGTGAGCAAAGAAACTTTAGAGAGTTAAATTGGGTGTGGTAGTAGGTGTTAGAGCGAGGATGTTTAACAGGGCAAGCTGTGATGGGATCCGCTTTTGGTCAGCTAATGAAGTTTAAAGTTAATTAGTAGAAGTCTTTAAACATTTGCTCTGGACCTTTTCACTTTCTCCTTCATTCAGACAGACCTGGAGAAGTATTCAGAGCAGCCTTCCCTTGGCAAAAGATGATGATGAATGTACCTGACACTGAAAAAAAACATTCCGAGTGGATCACAAGGAAATAAAATAAAATAGACTTGTAAAATATGAGTGCGTTACCTTGGGGATACACTGCATTGTAGCACATTCATGACACGTATCCTTGACTTGAAGGCACATCCTGAACAGCAATGCTTTTTTTAAAGGGCAGAAAATATTAAATTTTCAAGTTCACGATGTCCCTGTTTACTTTTTTTTTTTTTTTGGCTGGCTTGTCAACATACAGCATCACATGAGCGCTGCAGCTGACTCTGCTCCAGCGCATCAATGTACCACAAAAGCGCGCTCAGCAGGTTTACACACACTCAAGAAATTAGGCTGTTCAGTTCACACATCGTAAAAACCTGCGTGTGCATGCAGCAAGTCGCTAATCACGATTTCCCTTTATCCTTATCTTTGAAGCAATATGCTGCTTCCAGAACCTGCTTTGTGTCAGTTTCAGTTTTAGCCGGTGTCACTGTGTGCATGGTGAAGTCTTAAGAAGCTGCTTCAAAACCTGGCGTATGCATGGAGAAGAAATCAGTGTTCTCCAGGAGAGATCTAGCAAAACAGGAGGAAACCATGTTTCTTTAGTCCTCTTAGCCTAGCTTAGCATAAAGACTGGAAAGCCTGGCTCCATCCGAATGCAACAAAATCTGCCTGCCAACACGTGTAAAGCTCACTTATTGCATGTTATATCTCATTCAGATTCAGTCATTTTCAAACTAACTTCTCATATTTTTATCCACCTTTTATCATCATTTCCATGTCCTGCTGCTGAATTACTTCATCTGCAAGTTTCCTGCACCTCATCATAGTTTCCTCTTTGCGTTCTTCAGGAGAGCGACTACTTCACGCCTCAGGGAGAGTTCAGAGTGGACAAGGCCGGCTCACCAACTCTGCTCAACTGCCTCATGTACAAGATGTCCTATTACCGATTTGGCGAAATGCAGGTGAGCAGATAAGCTCTAATGAAAGGCGAGTTAACATCACCAAAAATGCCGTAACTCTGCATGTCTTTGAACATCTTTTTCAACTCCAGGTCTGAGGTCAGGGCCAGAGAAAAAGTCTTCAGTGAATATAAAGCAGTTTTGTGGGGTTATCATCCACTTCGTAGGTACAAATAATGAGTTCTAGCTTTGTGCCAAGATCAGAAAGTAACAAGCAGCTGCTCTCGCCAAAAAGTAAAAAGTACGGCTACTATATATTATGCAGCACGCAGCTTTGCCGGAGAATAACAAGCAGCTGCCACCACCAAAGGTGTAAAACTTCTTGATACTGTATCTTAAAAGCGGAGCTGGCTGACAGACAGGCGGAAGAGGATTTAAGGAGATGCCTCGGGGAGCTCCTGAGGTTGGGAGAGGGAGGCTGTTGGGGAGGAAAGAAAGGCTGGAGGAGGAATATGAAGGATTGGCGGAAGCTTTGAAATGTGCCATGGCTACTTCTGGCAGGTAGCAGAGGGGAGATGAGAGAGCTCCCTCTCGCAGATGCTTACATCTCCACTGTAGACGAGGCCCGGGCAGCAGCCATCCGCAGACAGACAGCCAAGGCTCTGTGCAGCTCACAGGGCTGTTTCAGGGAAAGGAGATGGAGAGACTGAGGAGACGAAGGACAGAATGGACTGAGCGGCGAGGGAAGAGAGAAAGAGCGGGGGGGGGGGTAGATTAGGTTTACGGAAACAGGATGTGACAAGGTGAAACGGAGGCTTAGAGGACGTCAGGAGAAAGACAATAAGTAGAGTGGGGTGAACCGTAAAGGATAGCTGAGGATGGATGCAGTTTGTAGCCGTGAGTGGAGATTAAAGGATAATACTGACGGGGCATAATACATGCAGAATAGAAAGTATGGAGGGAACCGTGGACTCCACATCTCCCAGAAGCCTCCTCATTTATTTCTTTTTCTTTACACTTAAACAAGTTGAACAGTGGTAATAAATACAAATCGAGAGTCTAAACTGTTGTGACTAATAATAATTTAATATTTCACACTCTGTCCTCTGAAGCTGGCCAAAGGCATAATCGAGATGCCAAGGTACAGTAGATGGTGCCCGAAGGGAGAGAGGAGACAGGAGAGAGGGGACGGTAGACTGTAGCTTTGAGAGCAAAGGTGGCAAGGTCAAAGCAAATGTGACAAGGACAACGTAAGAGCAGCCATCAAAGGCTTTTAGAGCAGAATCATAGGAAGAAGAGGCTCTAAGTGGCTCACACAGAGCGTAATGGAGCTGTCGCCACAGGGCGGACGCTGCTCTGTAATCAAAGTACCATCAAACTTTTTATTATTCTTTTATAATTGTGTTTGTTCTAGTTTGTATCAGCTCAGCTCTAATGTTTGGACTAGTTAAACTGCAGTGGGCCTAGATGAAATTAAACCAGAATTGCATTTTAATTGTCTTCATCAGACTTTGGGCCTTTTTGTTTCAGTTTTCTTGAAAGGAAAAGTTTGACAAATATTGATCTTCTCGCTCAGAGTTGGACAAGAAGATACCCCTCTCACGTCTGTAAATACGAAGCTACAGCCTGCAGCAGCAGGTTAGCTTAGTTTATCTTAGCTTAGCATAAAGACTGGAAACACGGATCACTAAAAGTGTAAAAAGGACTATTTTGGATTTTGTCTTTTTGTTTTGTTTGATTTTGTGTTTGGATTTCTCTGTCTCCAGTCTTTGTGTGAAGCTAAGCTAACCGGCTGCTGGTTGTAGCTTTTTCAACATGCAGATACGAGAGTGGTATCAATCTTCTCGTCTCTTTAGTCCAGACTGATCCTTTAAACCAAGAAGCTTTTTTGATGCGACAGTTAACCAACACGCACGGCTAGCTGCTAGCCAATCAGCCGAATGACAACCATATCCATCTCTCAGCTGGACTTCCGGACGCCTCCTGGCTTTGACCGAACGCGCAACGCAGAGATCGGCAACAAGGACATCAAGTTCAAGCACCTGGAGGAGGCGTTCACCTCGGAGCACTGGCTGGTCAGGATCTACAAGGTCAAGAACCTGGACAACAGAGAGCCGCTGGACCACAAGCTTCGCAGTGTAGTGCCCAAGCAGAAGTACACCTCCAAAAAGGTAGCAGCACACATCCCGTTTCGTGTTTTAAAAGTGTTATTGCAACAGTCGAGGCGGTGATTCAGAGCTGTTTGAAGAGCTGACAGGGAGGCAAAACACCGTTTCACCCATCAACACTGAACTAATGGCTTATTAGGAGGAGTTTCACTGCTTGCATACTGATTTCTGTATTTATATGTACATTTTTCACATATTGCATCTTATTTTATTGATTTATTTTGGTCTTCAGGACAGAATCACTGGATTTTCCCTTTAAAAAGGCAAAAATCATTTAATACTGTAGCAGAGTCTCTGTATGTATATCTTACTAACTCAGACAGGGGGATTCTTTAGTGAAGTCACTCTTTAATGAATATTTATATTATAATAAACAACACTTCATCACAGTAGATGCTCCAATTTAAGTTTTAAGACCAGGATTGTACATAATGTGCACAGCAAACTGAAACTCTCAACAACAATTTGTGTGAAACTAAATGATTGTGATACGCCAGTCATTTAGTTCTTGATCAAAGTTATTTCATTATTTGTTTTGTTGTTCATTTTGGATGGTTTGTCACTGGATTTATCTTTTTTTCCGTCCCTCTGACCAGACTGCCAAGAGGAAGCGAGGACACATCAAAAACAAGCTTGTCCTGAGGAAAGGCAAGAAGCTCCAAAAAAAATAATGACGACGGTGACGAACTCTTCTAGGAAAACAAACACATGCGAAGAAACCTCGAACAACCAATGAAGAAGAACACAGGGGCCGTTAATCTGGCACTCGGTCTCCAGCGCGTCTCATTAGAGCGCCCCCGTGTGTTGAGGAAGTTGAAGTGTCATATCTGGCTAGCTCCAGAACTGTTGTCCGTTTTATCCTGAGGATCTTTGTCTTGCTTATTTTCTCCCGTTTTTGTTTTTCTGATTTATTTTTTTACTTACTTGAATGTGTGGCGAGGCATAGGGCTGCTCTACTTGGTTTGGCGTCGATTTTTTTTTTCATTTTTGTGGTACGTTAATTAACTGCTTATCAGTACGGGGATCGGGGCGAGAGGAGGTGGAGGGGGAAACGAGGGAAGACTAGGAACATTTGCACCAAAGACCCATCGACCTTGCTCCACGGCACATGTTGAACTCATTCCTGAGAGTGAGGAGCGAAAGCTGAGGACTTGTTCCTGACACGTGTACAGAGGACAGTATGCGGTATGGAGGAACGTCACCGTTTAGGCACAGTCCGTCTATAATATTAACCTTTTTATCATCATCATCATCATCATCATCTCCTTCATGTCTGCCTGGCTCCCCAACCTTCTTTTTCAGCAAAATTCGTTAGAAAAAAATTGGCCTAATGTGTAAATATGTTATGTAAAGAAAATGTCTAAAAGGATGATAATATATTGGATTATTGTGGTGATTTTTAAATATGCGGTTTTTGTTATTCTCTGTTTCTTTTTGTGATTGTTTCCGGGTTTTGGTTTTTTGTATGACCGCAAATAGAACAGTGAATGCAATAATTCTTGTACAGCGGGGCTTGAGATTTTGTTGAAAGAATGAATGTGAATTTTTACAATGTTCCCCCCGAATCTGCCGACCTTCGTCTCAATCGATTTCCTCTTCTGAAGCGAACATGGGAAAATAGAAACTGAGCCTTTTTAACAAACGGACATCAAAGTATTTTCTGACATAATTTATAGTAAACGGCTCAAAATTCAGTTTTTTCATTCTATCTTAGGCTAATATTGATCCTCGTTGGGGATTCCTTATCAAGAAAAACTGAACTTATGAATGAAAAAGCAGAATTTTGAGCCATTTAATGTCAGAAGATGATTTGATTTCCTTTTTTTTTTTTTTTTTTTTTTTGTTTGGTTTCAATTTCAGTGATGTTTTTAAAAAACCTTGTCCTTCTTTTTCCAATTTTCTATCCAGAGTGGGATGTCCGTTGAGAAGAAGGTCCACGGATTCCCCCGGGCCCCTCTTTTTCATAAATTGCATAGATTGTAAATTTCTGCTGCTAGGGTTTTAAAGACGGACGCAAGCAACAACTGTGTGTAAGAAGTAGTGATAATAAATTAGACCTCCCTTCCTGCAGGGGGAGCTCTCTAGTTCAGTGTGCAAAGCCTAGTGCCTCATCGCTGGTCATCATCGCCTCATTCATTTGTGACCGTCTCTACTTTGTTTTAGCTCGTCTGTGTGTATCGATGCAGCGACCACACTGAGGCTTTGGATAATGGGCATTTTGAAGAGGTCTGGAAATAGACTGGTGAACTGTGAAGGGGGGGTGGTTAAAACGCCGGCACTGAACCTGAACCGAGAAGAACTTCCATCATCATCAGTCTGTGACTACAGTGGACTGACGACCATCTTAAGGGTTCTTTAGAGCTGTGTCCTGATTCCATACTGCACACCAGTCTGAGCATGTTGTGGATTCACGCGGCAGAATGAAGTCTCAGATGTCAGCGAGCATTCAGGCTGCAGCCAGATGTTGTTAGTTAATGAGCTTTGTCCATAAAATGTCAGTGAAATCTTAAAATTAAGAAAAGCAGCAAATCCTCACAGTGGAGCAGCATTACTGCTTAAAAAATGGCTGATTTGATACATCGATCGGTTGCCAATTAAAGTGGTATTCCACCATTTTTCTTTCATTAAGTCAGTGGATGTAAGAGACACTGAGGCTGAGGTGATCTCTGACCTTTAGTCCACAGCACGAGTCAAGATCCAAAACAGCTGCATTCTATATTTCCCATGATGCAGCTCACTAGTGTCCATGTCTAGTAAAGCCCCACACCTGTGTGAAATTGGTGGAATGGCCCTTTAATTTTCCATCAATCGATTAATGACTAAAAAGCTCATTCCCTACAATATCAGCATACAGTACAGAAGCACTGAATGACTCATTTTGTTTAAATTAATCAAAACAAAATTGGAAGAGTGTGACAGGGATTTTTTGTCCTTTTCCCTTAATTAATAAATCGTTGCTGATCAGTTTCCTGTTAGCTGACTGATGGATGAGTCGCCTCATCGCCTGGCCTGTGTTTGCAGTGTAGAGTTGGGACACGGCTCTCAGGAGCTGTAACCTTTGACCTGTTAGCGGTCGGGCACTGCACTGTTCTTTGTGTCTGGGCTCTTCAGATACACTGAAGGAGTTTCTGTATGTGCACGCTTCAGTAACTTTTTTATCAAGTCAGTGATCAAAGACTCACACATCATACAGCCGCACTTGTTTTGTCACACCTCACAGGAAGTGACTTTTTTTTTTTTTTTATTGGTATCACCTGTTAATTTTCTGCTTTTTAAGAAACTGTGTCTGAATCGCTTTGTTCTTCTTGCTTCGTTCTTCTCCGCAGCCGAGCGTCACCGTTTCAGGCTTCAGACCTTTGACACGATGCCACATTGTTATTGTTACATTGTGTCGAGCCCTTTGATTTCCTCATTTGTCAAGTGAGGAGAGAGTGCAGACTAAGCCTTAATGTGATGTGCAGTTTGTTGCCCTCTTATGTTTTTCATTTTTCTTACGTTTTGTGTTACTTAGGAGCGGTGGAACAGTTCCTTCCTCTACTAAGTTGACTCATTTCTTAGTAGCTCAGTGCCGTCTGTCCCCAGCACCGTTCATGTTTGATGAAATCCCTCCCTCACCTTCAAAGTTTACATTTTTACATTGTTCTTCTGTTCAGCCATCTTTAAATATACACTTTAATGAAAACATTGGTGCAAGCTGTTTTTTGTTGAGTCCAAAGCATTATTCAGAGTTCTTAATGGACAGATGACTTTATTTATATTTTTCAGCCTAGGTGAGCAGGAAGCCAACCACTTGATGGCAGCATTAGCCTTTGGATGAAGACGTTGGCTTCTGAGTCTGTGACAGCAGACATAACAAATGACTGAAGTCTGAGTGGGTGGGTTTGAGGAGCATGCTTGTGTTTGTGTGGTCACGAGGTGGAATCCAGGGGAACTATTGGTGAAATAATATAAAGTCAAGCCTCAGATAACTTCTGAATGTTCTTTACTTGGTGTGAATAAGGCACTTTATCCCCAGTTTCTCCAGAGCGAAACCATGTGGTGACCCCTAGTGTGATATCTGGATCTGTGAAGGAGCTCATGAGTAAGAGAGGAATGTGTTAAAGCATTCAGTATAATTATTATTTTAGGGCAAAAAAAAAAAAAAAAGGCATCTTTAAAGAATTTAACCGCAGTTGGACCACATGGGGTTGTGATGCTCACTTCACCCACAAAACAAGTTTCTGACAGGCAATTATTCTTAAAATTTTAGGAGGATGACACCAGAGGAAACAACTTATTTTTCCAAAAATCATGAGTTTTATCCTTTTGTGCTTACGTCTCAAACTCAGCTCTTCCTCTAACCTCTGCTCATGCTAATGTGCTAACCTACAGATAGCATGTTAACATGCTCAGCCTGCACTGCTGTTGATTAGTAAATATGCTAACACTTAGTATGCTAAATGTGTTAACTACTGGATGGCCATACTCTAGCATGTTGCCATGTTCGCATGCTAACGTAAAAATTTGCTGTGTAATGTTTCACTTCTGAGCACAATTATAGTTAGCATGTAAACGTGCCAATGCTTAGCATGCTACCATTTAGCTAATTTATCATTCTAATGTTCAGCATGTTATTGCGCTACCATTAGCATATTTGCTCTGTTAGCATTAATCTTCAGCTGAGGTTTTGGTCATTAGCTTTGAAGGTGTCCTCTTGAGAGCTGACTTCTTGAAAATTGGTGGCGGTGGTTCACAATCTGCTGGTGGCGTTAAATGAAAGGTCAGCAGGACAAAGAGAATTATTACAGTTCATCCTCCAGGTAGCTTACTGTGAATATTTGTGCTAATTTCATCATTAGGTTTTACATGCTGAAGCTACACCGCTAGCAAGGTTAAAGACCCCGTGAGTGCCATGGCACTTTTTTTTTTTTTTTTTTAGAGCAAAATGATCTTAAACAGGACCTCAGGAGTGTATGAGGAGCAGCAGTTTGAGAGGAATCACTTGAATGCAGGACACAGATGTACATTCAGGACATCACGAGACGACGTTTCAATTAAAAAAAGATAGAAGGTCTTTATTAATGAACAATCCCTCCTTCATCCACAGTCACGACCTACTTCAGTGAGTCTGGATCCTCTTGGATATAAAAACAAAACTGCATGTTAGTTTCATGTAAGGCGAGTGTCATAAAACAGTGATGAACAGTGGTTTGCTGGAGACGGCGGGTTTTCTCAGTGGCTGCACGTTTGTTCTCTGTACTGTCACGTCATAAGCTACAAATAGGCATCTGGTTAAAATCACCTGGCTCAAAAGACGAGTACTGTTTGAAAATGCACGTGAACGAGCTGAAAGTTTGTCCTTCCGTGACAAAAAATAATGACAAGGCATTAAGAAAATCAATTCTCAGTGGAAAAACAGCATGAAGTGGATAAACTTAATTGCTCTTATTTAATTTCTGCTTTACTTTGTTGAGAAAACAGCCTGAAAAATTGGCCCCGTTGTCAAACATGGACGGTGAAACCGCGAGTACCGCCGCAGAGTGACACCATGCATTTCCTCTTCTGTCCAACAGGCTGCTCATCCCACTGATTCCTTATTCTGCCAGATTATCCTCTTCACAGAGGCAACCTTCCAGCGACCCCAGATGTGAGAACATGGTCGTGTGTTTCTGCAAGCCTCCTCATCCATATTCATCACCATCACGGGCGTTAGCCTCAGCAGGCACGGGCGAGCGGCGGCTGTCTAATTACACAAGTGGCGTCTTTGGGGCTCAGATGCACAAAAGATTAGAAGGCCCAGGAGTGTTTTGTTTTGGAAGAGAAAGTGGCTAATGGCTGAAATAGCTGAATAAGAGAGGTAGTAATGGAAATGTAAAAGGATGCGGAGGCGTCTCGCTCGATGGGTGGAATACTGTAACTGGAGCGACGTGACACAATAAAAAGGCAGAACACAAAAAGTGTGTGCAGAAGCGAACGGTATAAGATGGAAAAGTAGCATACTATTAAAATGTGCCCAAATACATTCATAGTGCAGACAAAACAATCAGGACCTTTACTTCCTAGTAGCTCACTCTAATGTACGCTATCATAATATATACTAACACATAATCTAATGTAGTACATTGGCTCATTTTACCTCTTGATCTACACTTCGGTTCGGTGTTCTTCTTTCCCGTAAAGCTCTTAGAGACCACCCTGATTGGTAAAAGCCATAGATATAAAATCTGAAATTTCTTTCTATGGTAAAAGTGCTTTTATAAACAACACATTTACAGCTACGGTAATGTGTGTTACAGGGAACTCGTATCGATTCATTCTAACGCTGCTTTACAAACTAAAAGCACGGGACCAAACAGCGACAATGTCTGAGAAAACATTGATCGTTTTAAAGAAAAAAAAGAAGAAGAAGAAAGACAAAAGCAAAACACCAGTGGCAAACTTCATTACTGTGCATGTGCAAAAAAGGCCTTGGCAAGGTGAAAAATAGAAATACTCTACTTTGAATAGTAATACTATTAACTGTATATAAAAATGTACTTTGTCCCCAGAGCTCCAGCCACCGTCCTGCTGGAGATCCCTTTGGCACCTTGCTTCTTCACTGTTTGTGTGTCACTCTGGGATCTATAGCTCAGGTCTGAAGGTCTCTGGAGGTCACGGCTCCTCTGCCCTCGCCGTGGAGGGGCAGGAGCTCAGCTATTGTCCGTGAGAAGAGCGTGTTCAGGTGTCAGGTGGACTTCCACAGCGGGCTGTTGTAGATCCAACCGTCTCCCTGCAAGAGACAATAACGACAAACTCAGACACATGAAGACGAATTAAGCCGAGGGACGGTCATTGAATCCATGCTGCTGGCTTCAGAAACGCAGACAGGAACAAAGGGACTTTCAGTTCTGAGGACATGTCCCAGATCCAGACTGCAGCACTAAAGGGTACTTTGTGTCGTCGCTTTCAGTGAAAACCTGCTGTGGGTCGGTTTGTAGTCTGGATTTGGGATTCGGCCGCAGTTCAGCTCCTGCGTTTACTTCCTGGAACTTTTTGATTCACAGGCGTCACTTTTCAGAGAAACCGCTTTCTGCTGAGGAAACATGAAAGCGTCCACAGTGAAGTCTGAATTAGCCAGAACAACGAGAGACTCAGTGTTCCCTGAGTGAGATGCTACTGCTGGATTGTTTTATGTAATTTTTCAATGAAAGCAGAACAAAGATCCCACTGACAGCAGAAACCTCTGCTGAAACACTCTGTAGTGAGCAGTGATCTCAAGAATCTGGACATTGTGCATCCTTCCTTCAGGTTTAGAGTCAGATGAGAGTCATTTTCTATCTGACACATGGCATTGCTGCACTAAGGGCAGGGAGGAGTGTACCGTACATGCATGGACACGGCTTTGTGGGAACATGAATTTCACACAGTCGATACATACACAGTAAACAGGGAGTGATGTCCGACACAGTACCTCTTTCGTGAAGTATTTGGGTGTCCAGGGTTTGTTATCAGCTGCTCTCTGCTTCTCCTCCCCTCGCTGTCGCTCCTCCAGCCTGTGTTTGTGCTCCGTGGCCTCGTCGATGTTCCCTTCCTTCAGCGACTTGGTGACGTGCTGCCACAGCCGCCTGCAAGCAAAGGTACAACACGCCACAGCGACGTTTAGGAGCGATCCTCCACAGCCCTGCCTCTTCAGGAGGTTACATGGACTGAGTTTGTCACCTGGACTCCGTCCTCCCCTGTCTCTCCACGGGCCGCAGCTTCTTCCTGGTCACCGGCAGCTTGGCCGTGTCGATCACTTTGGTTTCGCCGCTGCTGTAGGTGAACTCCAGCGTGCCGTTCCACTCGCCCTGCGCTTTGCACACGATGGTGTTGGTGGGGTTGTGTTTGACCTCCGCCGTCACTCTGCGTTGGTCAGACAAACACGCTGTCGTTGCGTTGTCGTGCACATTTATACCTACGTTACTATTTGACACTTAAGATACGACCCAGCGCTTTAAGTCCCTAAACATCGCCATGAAAAGCGCTAACCATGCTTAAGTTGCGTAGCACTAATATGTAATTTCTAGGTGACGGGTTGTAAATATAATGTCTTATAAGTGATTCTAATAGGATGGAGAAGTGTTTGTTTGTTTGTAGTAAACTGAGAACCTGAGTGGAAATTAGCAAAGTGTTCAAATTCTATACCAAGTGGCTTTTTTTATCATCAGTATTTCAACTTTGAGGCATTATTTTCTCACAATAAGCAGTCTTTTACTGACTTGCTTTTCTTCCCTTTTATCGTGAAATCTGTTGGATCGCTTTACATCACAAAGGGTCAGGAAGTGCGCTGCTGTTCTCTCATCACACACTCGTGTTTTTATCGTTGCAGATGGACGAGTACGTTAGAGGCTGATGGGATATTTGTGTGCTACAGCATGTGTATGTTTGTGATCCGTAAAATGAAATCACTGAAAATATGTTCTGTGTTTCATCCTTTATGAAAAAACATGAGACACAGAGGGGCAGCAAGACCAGGAAGTGACTGTATAACAGCAGCTTTGAAGACTTTGAAAAGGAATTTTAACTTGAAGAAACTGCTGAAAAATGAACTGAGTGAAGAAAAGACTTTCCAGACTGTTTTAATGCAGCTGGAGTCTAGAAGGAGGCTTTATCTCAAGAGTAATGAGCGACATAATCTGCCTGATATCCAATAAATAAATGGCCTACATTTGCCATCTATCACCGTAATCATACTGTCACACCATCTTATTAAAGGAAAAGGCCGACCTGCCCTGAATGTCTGTGCGTATGAAGGCAGGCAGGGAGAGAACAAACACTCACCTGTGTACCTTCCCTCCGTAGAAGGGCTTGGTGTGAAAGGTGACGGTGGCAGAGTAGCCGCTCTTGACGCAGTTGATGGAGACTTTGCCCCCCAGCTCCACCCAGGGCACGGTGAGGATGGAGCGGGCGTAGGCGCAGGGCAACGTGAAGACGTACTCCTCGTCGTGCTCCAGGAGACAAAGCACCCCTGAGAGGAAAGAGACATTTTCTGAGTTGTTGAGGGAAAACTAACAGCTGAAACACTCGAATGAGCTGCAGCACGTCGAGTCAGCTGACTCCGCTGCACACTGCCTCCCTTTGTCTACATGCATAATCAAATGTTGGCGTAATAAACACAATCGAGGGGCCTGATGGTGTTTTCTTCAGGACGCATTGGTAAAACAAAGCAGGCAGAGAGGAGAAACTGAACAGGGACTAAATATCATACACACATACATTAAATGAAATGTCATGACGAGGATGCACAGTTTATTCTGCTGTCCTATACATTTAATTTTATGTAAGGAATAAATTGTTTTCAACAATCTCTGAAGTGACGTTATGAAAGCGTGCTGGTGTTTTCATGTCCTGTGTGTACAGGCAATAAAAAAAAAGTAACATTATTTAACCTGACTGGAGGCAGCGATAATTGCTTTCTATTACACATAATGCATAACACTCAGCAGAGTGAACACCCACTGCGAAGAACATTATATAAACCATTTCATATCTCCTTCAGGCAGCTCGTGTTTGCATCTCTCGAGTGCAGCAGAACCCATAAGAGAGGCCATTATACTTAAAGCTCATGATCGACTCTCAGCGTATGTAACTAATCCTCATCGCCGCCGTCGCTCGGTCAGCACCGGTGGGCCCGTTCGGTCGTAAACGACGGCACGTGGTCATAAATAGCTTTCTGTCCTCGCACCATGATCACATGTTTGCACGGGATCACTGGTGCAGCTGTGCTTCACCGCCCGCGGTGAGGCGAGTCCATGTGGCAGCCGTGTGGTCAGATGTGGTTTGAGAAGTCAACTGTACTTTAAGGATGAAAAGGAAAAGAGAGAAATTCATCCTCAGGAGCTCGGTGTCAAATACACAACTTAGTTAGATTATTTTTATTACCCATGTGTTAAAATGTAAGCAGCACTTTAATGCAGCGAGTTGAGCTGGAGCTTAGAAATACTTAAATTAAAGGTATAAAGTCCCTGCACACACATGGCAGGTATGTTCACCTCTTTCGCCTGATTGGACTTTTTCTCAGGACTGTGTGGACGTGCACAAACTGGATCATCTCCTGTTAGCTCTGCTGTGGGACAAGTTACAGTTTTATCATTCTGACTAGTGCACAGAGGTTTAGATCCCAGCATGAGCAGGTCTGATCAGCCACGATAACTGAAATCACCTGAACGGCCTCAACAGAATGTGATAATATGTTAATCCTCTTTGACATGAACTCAAATGAAAACAGCACAAAGACAATATATTTAATGTTCGACCTCGTCAGCTTCATTGATTTTTTTAAGTATCTGCTGATTCTGAATTTGATGCAGCGACATGTTTCAAACAATTTGGGACAGGAGCAACAAAAAACACCTGTTTGGATCATTCCACAGGTAAACAGGCTGATTGGTAACAGGTGATAGTATCATGATTGGGTATGAAAGGGGCATCCTGGAAAGGCTCAGTCGTTCACAAGCGAGGATGGAGCGAGGTTCACCACTTTGTGAACACATGATTGGATGAAGGATATTAGTACATGGACTCAGGAACACGTAGTTGTCAGTAAACACAGTTTGTTTGCGAATGACTGCATTCTGCTTTTATTTACATTACACAACGTCTCAGCGTTATTGGATTCAGGGTTGTTTGTTTTATATGAAAAATCAAAGTACCAACTATAGCTGCCACATAAATGCAGCGCAGTATTTACCTACATACAGAGAAGTACAAGCAAAAAGCAGCAGAAAGGGGAAAAAAAGTAAATTCTGACACCTTTCTGTCACCTGTTTACAGCCAGATGTTCAGAGCAACATCTGCACAACAGCAGTCACAGCTTACTATAGACTATGGTGTAACACCGGCCCAATTATCCTGTAAAGTAAAGTAATGGAATGATGAAATTCTGTTTTTAAGAGCCAGAAAAGTGTACAGTAAATCTATGAGAGTCATGACGTCCATCCTCGCAGCCCCAGAGGCGACCAGACCAGCCACGCATCACCAAGTCTCACAGGTCAAATCCACATCCTGCTGGTCACGTACGCAGAAACTCTGAGGCTGCATCAGCTGCTGCACCTGCTGTTCCCTTTCCCGTGCTGCTGACTCACTGCCAATCAGTCGAGTCTGAGCCATTCATGACGAAATACAGTATGAAAAGCTCTCAGGAAAGCAGCCACTGCAAGAAAAAGTACCCAGCAATCAATATTTCCTGGGGTGAGGGTCACTATGTGCTCCGGCGGCGGCGGCGGCGGCACATGATGATGAACCGCTGTGTCACAACCTGCAAACAGGTGGGTCTGACTGAATCAGTTCACATGTGCAGAGTCAGTCGATTGGACTCAAGGACTTCCTGTTCAGGGTGACTCATCTCCAGCGTCTACTGTACACGGTGTGACGGTGCTGACAGACGGGACTGGCTTATTGATTGCTATGGGAGAGCTCGCGTCCTCTTTCGTACAGGACAGGACACTGAGACGGTCTCACGCGGCTTAAAGGTGAGACACAAAACGCCATTTTCAGAGTCTTTCACACTTTGTTCCTCCTGTTTTTCAGCTGACACAACAGTAACCTTCTTAAAAACAAATAAAAGTCATTCGTGTTACAAAAGGTGAGCTGCGTTCAGGGCAGTGCTGTTTCATTTAGCGTTTGTCGGCGGTGTTGATAAGTGAGGTCGTTTCCTGTTTGAGGCTCTCGTCATTGTGACCTTTGTATCGACTACAACAGCAACTCAGGCCTGAACTGCCTTTACAGTAATTATAAGAGTCCATGTATTGATATCCTTCATCCAGTCATGTGTTCATAAAGTGGTGAACCTCGCTCCAGATATTTACAAAAATCAATGACGCTGATGAGGTCAAACATTAAATATATTGTCTTTGTGCTGTTTTCAGTTGAACATATGTTAAAAACACTACTTTAAATACATTTTTCCAACATTACCTTTGTACTTTTCTGAAGTGAAGAGCATCGGTGGGCTTCCACCATTGATTTTCTTGCTCTGCTCATGCTTCTATTTATTATCATAATGTTGTTTTTATGCTTTTCTCTTAATCTGAAGGAGAATTTCGGCTCGTCCAGTAAAGAAAGGAAACAAAGAACAGCTGAGACCAGAGTGAGTGAACATGGAGGAAAGTGTGACTCAAAGCTCTGCATGTCCGTGCTGTGGCTTCGCTCACCTTCTCCCACCATGGACACTCCTATAGACATCCCCATGAACTTGCTCTTGGTCCACACATGGGCGTTGACGCACATCCTCCTCTCCCGGCACTCGCAGTAAAACCCCGACACCGGCGGATGGTGGGACACCTGCTCGGCCACAAACCGGACTCTGTAGCAGCCTCCCGGCGAATCGTCGGCCTGCTGCGCGTTGTTGGGGCCCCTGCTCGGCTCCCAGGAGGACCCCTGGTTCGACCTGACCGAAGGTTTGACTTTTTCCCGAGGCACTTCCCAGGAGCAGTGGAAGGTCTCGCCCAGCACGGGGTTGTAGGGCTTTTTGGCCACGGCGCCTTTCCGGCCCTCGTGGAAGGCGGTCAGGTAGTACTCGACAAAGCGGACTATCCGGTCCTCGGCCGTGGCTCCGGCCGTGATGGACAGGAACATGTCGGGGTGGGCCATGAAGTTGGCGTACATCTCCAGTAGCGATCGCTTCTCCAAAATGAAGGTCGGCAACACCACCTGGGAAAACCACAATGACCAAAAATGACGCACTAAAAACATCCCACAAACTTTATCCCCACGAGTCGGCAGCTGTGATTGGACAGTCAGGCTCTGGAGGCGTACCCGTGTGAGGTCCATGCCCAGTTTGAGCTGGGAGAGCAGGTGGAGAATGATGCTCCGCTGGTCGTCCAGGACGCCCAGGTCCTCCTCTTCGTTGTCCTCCGTATCCGTCGCCTCTTCAGTGGGGCTGATGTCTTCCAGCCCTGTGTGGTGCTGTGAAGGGAGAAGAAAACAGAAAATTCACCGTTTGTTTTGTGTGGAAACACATCTGCTAAATGTGAGTCTGCTGCTAAATTCTAGTACCACAAAGCCAAGAAATGAGAGCACAACACGGTGACAACACGGCTGCAGCATTTCACCACTGTGACAGAAAAGACTCAACCAATTAAACAGCTCCTTCATTGGGAAAATAACCCTAAAAAAGTTCTGCAAACTTTGAAACATCTGTTTAATGTATTCATTGATGTGTGTCCTTTACAGCCAGTTTTTCAGATCTCATTGTTGGGTTTTTATGTCTTTAATGGGATTTGTTGACAAGGAAATCTGAACTAGTGCTAATTTCTTCTCTGATCTTCTGTTCAGCCTTCACCAAAGAAGAGAATTTCACTCTCAGACACGTGTAACCTGTAACAATGGCTCCTCAGTGAAAAGGCTGGAAAGCTGACATAACTGAAAAAAATATTCTACATTTTAGTCCGGCGATGCTCATGACTCCATGCGAGCGCTACTCTCGCCAATATTCAACCGTCAATACCGATGCTAAGGTCACAGCTCAGTTGGGGCCTGCTGCAGAAGCAACCTATAAATACTGTTCATTTCCACTGCGGCCCATTCACCCTCCATTCAGCCACGTCCTCCCACCTTTCAAGCCACTTCCAGCGTTTCATGAGGCAGCAGGAGCTCTGCGTTTCTCTGAGTGCCTCCCGCTCGCTTTAAAGAGCCTTCAGCACAGACCTTCACAAAGCCTTCACCGGCGTAAGATGCTCGGCGCTGGACAGCAAACAGAAGTCGTGTCCTTCATTTGTCTTCCAGCATTCGACTGGAAACTGATCTAGAGGAGGTTAAAGGAGAGCCGTGCCTTTGATATCTCCTGCAGTAACTTGGGGCAGGAAGGAAGAGGAGAAAAAAAAAAAACAAGAAAGAGGCTGATGTATAATGCAGAAAGTGCTCTGGAGCCTGTGGGCAACAACAACTCTCCGTGCACCCCCTCCACCCTCCCTCCACCCTCCTGCTCTTTATCCTCCATTTATATCTGTATCTCTACGCAACGACATTCAATGCATGCGTGTCCCTTTTCCAGCTTGCATGTCTCACTTTAGTGAAGCCGCTGCTGGAAAATCAGCGAGAACGCGGAGGGAATCCGACCGGAAACTCCTGGCAGCATCGCTGCACGCTCCTGCAGAGAGAGGGAGGAACGCCGAAGGAGAGGAGATTTCCAGGACCGGAGTGGCTGCCTGTCACCTGAATATTTCATTGCATGCATGCATGCCAAAAGCTCCACACATTCGCTCACACGTTACCTCCACACTGAGCTCACTGCCTGCACCAAAAAAATAACAAACACACACACACGTGCGCGCACACACACACGCGCAAGGGAGCACAGGAGTCCCTGGAGCTGCTTGCTTCTCGCAGCAGAGTGATATATATAGAAGTGAAAGGGAAAAGAGAGGAGGTACTGTAGGGGGGGGAGGTCTGTTATGATTCCACTGGTTCTAACTAATTAAAGAGGCTCTTGAAAGCAGCAGAAAGTACAGCTGGAGAGGTCAGAGCATCTCCGCGGAGCCCTGGAGTGGATATACTGGTGGACTTAGTGGTTGTCGTTAGCTTAGACTCTTTAATGCAGTTCAAGTTGTCCAGAAGTCGGTAATAAAGTGTCCCCAATGACGAATCAGCTCAGAGAGCGTTTGGATTTATGACTGGACAGTATGAGGAGGAGAGGAGACACTAATGTTGGTCACTTTGACACTTCTGTCGTGCTACATCACATCCTAAAACACTGCACGCCGGCACTGTGTGTAGCTTTCACAGGCTGCGAGTATCATGAAAGGTTAAATAAACATGAGAGCTCTTGTTTTCATTGTGGACGTTTTCAGAAAGGAATGTCTTGATGTTAAAATAAGAGGAAAAATAAAGATGCTAAAGGGTTAGCTGATAGCTAGATCAGTTCAATTATTACATTACTGCGGGCCTTTTAATGGGGCATTCTTCAGAAGAGCTAACGGCTTTATTAACGGTAAAAAAAATCATTTTTAAAGGTTTACATATCAGTTCTAAACCACTTCTAAGAACTTTAAAGCTTTGTGAAAAATACCTTTGAGTGTTTGAACTCTCAATCCATTAACAACTCATTAACACTCATAACTGAAGACTGGATGGCTTATTAGAACGTGAGAATGAGCACTTTACATTCTTTTACTGTAGTAAAGAGCAGCGACAGCACAATGTGAAATATTCTAGAGAAAGAATAGAATGTATTTGATTCATATTTTGTGATATTAATCTGAATCTGTGAAGTAACGAGCAAGTGAAGCTGTAAAGTACATGTAGTGAAGTAAAAAGTACAATATTAGAAGTAGGGTTAGCACAGAACAGAAATACTCAAGTAGAAGTAACTCAAAATTGTACTTATGAGCAGCGCTTGAGTAAATGTACTCAGTTACATTTCACCACTGCATATGCAGGTGCATTATCACTGAATAGAAAGGATAAACACTGTACACCAACACCGTATCTGACAACCTGGCCACCCAAAAGGACTTTGTATTAAGTGCCTCTAATTGATCTGTGAAGCATTAGTGGATATTGAGGTTATTGGTTTTAGTTTTTCACCTTTTGAGAAACTTTTAAGGACGCCGCCGGTGTTAAATGTTTACCTCCCGAATGAGCCCTGCTGGCTGGTTTGTTCTATAACTTATTTATGAAGTCAACAAAGGCTCGGAAACCTTCCCATTTCAGATAAATGATGTTTACTGCTTCAATGCAACCCGGTGCACGCTGGGTAACCCCTCAGGCTGCAACTTCACTATTCACCCCCACATCCAAAAACAGCTGCAAAGACACACACATCAGCACCATCACACACAGCTTGTCAACACTCACGCTGCATTGCTGTGTAGCTACAGGCTTGACCTGCATGAAGCTGGATCTCATCTCCGAAAAGGAAGTGAGTCAGATGGCCTCAGGTGGACACAAGCGCCGGCGAAATCCGGCAAAAGGCAGAGAAGTTAAAGCTCCTTCCTCCACAAGCAGGACGGCCACCGCAGGAGGCCCGAGTCACTGTAAAATCCAGTTAAATAGGTGCTCTCTCAGTGGAAAACCTGTCAGAAACTGTGTCTTGTGAAGGGTTTAAAGCTCTGACGGGCACCGCCGACCAAAACACTCGCCTCCCGCGGCTGAATTTGCTGACAGAGCGAGCAGCCTTCTTGAAGCGGTCCCGGGTCTCGTTAGAGGGACGCACAGTGTGGCTGAGGGAAGGCGGTGAGCGGCTGTGCTGTGCGTGACTTGCAGAGAGAGACTCTTTCCTCTCTGCCCACCACCCGCTCTGAAAAACAGGGAGGAGGAGGAGGAGGAGGAGGGAGAAGAAAAAAAAAAAAAGAGAGAGAGAGCTAAGGGAAAGTCCCAGTGACGTTTCCCTCTGCATCCTCCCATCATCCCTCTGGCGTGTTTCCCTTCGTCTCTTTCCATTTTTACATCCTCCTCCCTCCAGTCCTCCTCTGTCATGGCGTCCCTGCCTCCTTCCACACCTCCACCTTTCTGTTTATCAGCCTGGTTAATTAGTCTGCTGCTCTCTGTTTTCATGGCCTTTAACTGTGGACACACTCCGCTCAGATCTCACAACTCTTACAGACATTTCTTCATAATTTGGGTTTATTTTGCTGGGATCATTGTTTATGTTTTATTGTGTCGTTACCAGATTTTTTATCAGTTTGTTTGTTTTCCTCCCGCTTATTGCTATTGCTAACATTGCTATTTTCACTCATAGCACTAATGGCTTTGCATACAAGGTGTTTTCTTAATAAAGTCATCAAGCTTTTCCTCTTTTCTTTGCCATCCGTCTCTCTTCTGTCTCAGCGCAGTAACTGTCCTCTTCACTCGTTCCAGCCTGACAGTCTTCCTTTTAATTGACTCCAATCTCATGTTTGATTCATTCTTCCTCTCTCTTCCTCCGCCCTCGCGCTGTCATCTGTCATTGTGCCTTCCATTCACCCCTCCCTTCCCTCGTCTTCCTCATTCATGCCATCCTCTATTCTGTTTCATCGCCGTCTTTCTCCTTAACCGTCTCCTCATGCATTCGCAGGGCTTTCCCACCTCCACCCTGTTCTCTTTTGTTGCTCTCTCTCTCTCTCTCTCTCTCTCTCTCTCTCTCTCTCTCTCTCTCGTCATCAGGGGAGAGTGTGGGCGTCTGCAGGAGGCTTAGATAGGGCGAGTGTGATCGTGCTCCCACTTCAAAGACTCCTTTTCCTTCTCAGTTCGAACGGGCTAAACTTGGAGGGCTTGTCCTCCTTCACCCGCCGTCCTCTCCATCCCCTATCATCATCACGTCCATCTTCTTTTTATTTCTTTTCTGTTGAAACACCATCTAAGAACCGGTGTGTGTGTGGGGGGGGAGTCGCGCAGAGTGTATGGGACTCAACTCCTGAACCTTTTTGCTGTGAAATCATTCCCCGACAGAAGTGTCCTCTTTCTAGCTCTACCTTTGAAGTGTCTGTGTTACAGTAAAGTGGATTTCCCCTCCTCCGCCTCCTCCTTTGGGCACCGTCAACAGAGAAAAAAGGTAAAATTGTAACCTGCACGATTAGTCATCGCCAACACAGAGAGGCCAGCTTTGTGGTGCAAATTCATTTTTTTTGTCTCCACCCAGCTCGGACCAGATTGTAATTAGCAGGATGTGTTTCCACCTGCTTTGTTACTAAACTTGACCCTGAAGTCTTAAAGGGACAGTATCCCTTTTAATGTTGTGTAGAATTAGATTGCAGTATGAATTTGGGACATGCTGTAAGAGCATAACTTTGCTTTTAACTTCAAGAAATTCACCAAGTAATGTCCTTCGTCCTAATTATTGTAGCACCAGTGTCACACGGTCCTGCTTCAAGGGTCAGTATGCTTCTTGAGAGACGTCTGATGTCCTTCTGTGACTTTCTGAAACCCACAATTGGACATTCACACCCATTTCACACAGTGATTGCTCAGCTGTGTAGAGGTGAGAAAGGAGCAAAGGTTTCAACTTCTGTCTCTCAGCTGCCTTTTCAATACTGAGCCAACTATTTCACGCGTGCAACACTGTGAATGTCTTCCAAGAGATCCCCACATCTAAACGATCTCCACCTTCTGGTGTCGCCATTCAGACGCTTCTAATTTCCAACGTGGTTGCAGAACACATTGTAAGAAGTGGCTGTGAACATGTTTAGTGACAGTGATCAGCAGCCAATACGATCAATGTCCCGAGGGTTGATGTAAGAGAGAAAGTGTGAGGAAGTCATGCAAACTGATGTACGCCCTTCGACTGTGTCTTTAAATCAAGCTTAGTGAACGAGTTTTAAGTCACATACTGTGAAACTGACAGCAAATACAGTTTATGGAAGCGTGATGAAATACATACATTCAATGTATTTTTTTAGTGACAAATTCATTATTTTGTTTGTAAAATAATAATAATAATTTTGACTTTTCTGCACCAATGAAATGGGAGCGCAGCACACTCATAACTCTTTAGAATAAACACATCAGAGTTGAGCGTGCGTGTCTCTCTCGTGATTGGCCCCCGACATTTTCTGTCCAGCACTGTCACGCTGCTACTGAAGTATCAGTGTCCCGCCTGCTCGCCTCTGACCTCCCTCTGATCATCGTGGCATTTTCACTGGCGGGGCCACACGTGTTTTGTCACTCCCGGGAAGCCCTCAGGCAGCCGCGTCTGCATGTGCAACACTAATAATCATGTCGAAAATCACTGGAAAACACCTCCTGTCCAATGTGACATTTAGTCGCTTTATAATCGCTGAACGTCCACACCCTGTCTGCGTGCTTTACGCTTATCCGGATCACTGTCTGCAGGAGCAAGATATTCCAATAAATTGACAGTTTCATAACTAAAATGTAACAGCTGGGTGTGTTTGTCGAGCCCCACTTCCTCTGTTAAATGTCAGCTCTGCTTTGAGTCAACACGCAGGGAGCTACTGAACAGCTTCTCAGGGCTTCCAGTGTGGCTCCCGTTCGGCATTTATCCCAAAGCTACAGCTTATTTTTACATTGCATCCATCATTTAATATAACACATACAAGTGTTGATATTTACTAATAACGAGGTGACAGCGCTGAGAATAGGGCTGGACTTGAACGTGTCGCTGCTGCCGCTGGGCCGAACAAAGCTGAGGCGGCTTTAAAGCTCAAAGCTCGCTTAAGACACATGACAAAGAGGAGGTCACGTGTCAGCCCAGACGGAGAGCAGACAACCCCACCCAAACAAGAAACTCCTAAAACCCATACATGAATCACCTGGGTGTCACATTCGTCTTTCAAAACAGTGACTTTCGCTGAAAGGCGGCGGGTTTGCAGCTGTGTAACAAGACCTGTAGTCATTTTTTAAACGTTAATTAGAAGCTTTAAAGGCATTTAAATGGTAGCAGATGTCTGAACAGACTGCGCCGCATTAACTGCTTGGTCTCAATTTAGGACATAAATGTCTAAAAACATTTTGTGCAGAGAACTACAGCACACACACAAGACTGGGTCGATGATTAGCATTAGGTTGTAAAGCTATTAGCATTAGACCTTCTCTCAGGTACCGACGCAGCAGCAAACACGCGACACAGAACTGCCACAAATAAAGCTCAGGATTAGAAATGCACCTGAATGAGAAAGAACTTCAACGCTGTGCCAGAATGAGACCGCCCAAAAAAAGAGGCAAACGGGGCTGAGATGTTGAGTTTCAGTGCCTCATGTATAAATCATAATGAGCAGTTCCATCAGAGGAGCATCTAATGAGAGGATATAAAGTACAGACACAGGGGTTAGGAGCTCACACACACACAAAGATGAAAGAAACCGTACGCCATCACACTTGGTGGTGAGTCATCCTGCGGCCAGCGTGTGTTAAACGCGGAGCAATCTACGAGCAAAACAACATTACAGTGTACTGCAGCTACATTTTGGGACACAAACCAATAAGACGGCGCTGTTGTCGACTAATCCAACCACCAAGCTGGTTTAAAATGAGCTGTACCCTCGGTGTGTCTGCAGGGCTGCACGCTTACTTTTTTAGGTGGTAGCACTGGTGCTAGCAAGTCAAAAATTTTAGTAGCACAAAGAAAAATTTAGCAGCACACACAGTCGGACAGTTAGTTAACCTGTTCATTGGCTAAATTCATTTGATGCTGATAAGAAATTCTAACAATGTTGAACAATTAAACTGATTCTTTAACCTTCATTTTTCCTCCACCTGAACACAACAGGATGAATTTAAACATTTTAAACATGAAAAATCAACAGTGTTATAATTTCAATGCGCATCAGTGAACTGTCTGCTGGTCTGAATTAGACATGGCCTGGTCTGGTCGTATACAAGCCAGGTGAAATCTTTTAACCACTGAGGCTTGAATTGATTCATTTTTGTATCTGAGGAGACAGGCCGGTCCGATGAAGAAGCAACGAGTGATGAAGATTCAGCATCAGACTCCAGAAATGCTGTAGTAGTACTATTTTCCTCCAAACAGCGTCTTTTATCCTCGTTGTCGTGACCTACCGAGGCAGAAACTACAGAAAAACACCTCTTCATTTTGCTGGAGTCTTCTTGTTAGTCTTAGTTGTTACAGTTGGTTCGTCACAAAAATGATACAAAAGTCGTGGTTTCCCGGCACAGATCAGCGAGGGTGGGAACGTTTACCCGGAAATGTGGTTCTTTTGTACTGAGAAGGACAGAACACACTTAGAACTACAACTCCCATGAAGCATTGTTCCAACAACTGACGAATAGGACAAGAGACAGTAATATGTAATGGAATCTAGGAAAACCCGTCGGATGTCGCGCTGGCACTTTTCCGGGAAAACGTGAAAATAGGTCAAAAGTCAAAATATTGGTGAAATTGGGTTTTAATTTAATTATTATTTTACAACATCTTGTCTATCATTCCTGAAAATATCTCATTATATTTCGCTTGTTTAATATGTTGAAAACATTATTTAAATTAGGCAAGCTGTTTGTCGTTATCTCCTACGAATGAAAAACGATCAGCGCATGAAATCCGCCCCCAACCTGTTAGTCTACATAGCCTACGAAGACGGTTTATCTATCATAGTTAGGGTGACCAGATGTCCAGTGTTGTGCCTGAACGCGTTCATTGAAAGATAGTTCATGAACTCATTCATATTTTGGGCGAACGTGAACTGAACTTACTGTATCACTGCCTGATGAGCGTTACTGTGAACTCGTTCATTCTGTTGTCTATGAACGGCACGCTCTCTCAGTTTAACTAGTTCATCTAGTTCATGTAGAAAGTGAACTTTCCCAACCCTGCAGATGTCCCACTTTGTGCAGGACAGTCCCGCATTTCCATTACTTTTCACACGTCCTGCAAATTGTGACGTTGTTGCGAATTGTTAGCGACACTGTCAATAACAAATCACGTCAACGTCACAATTTGCGTGACTGTCCTGCACAAAGCGGGACATCTGGTCACCCTGATCATAGTAAACCACACAACATGAAGACAAAATCATATTAATGCGCATTTTCGCGCACAGAGAGATGTCGAAGCTTCAGACACAGAGAGAGTTTGAGGCAGCTGGTCGTGTTGTGATTTATAAACCTTGTCTTTAAACCTGTTTTTCTCAAAATTCTGCTCCAAAAAATCAGCTGACTTTGAGTGAACATAATACTTGATACAAACCAGATATAAAAATAATGAAAACAGATTTGAAAAGAGCTTGAAATAAGCTTCTAGGTGATATTAACATCTCCAAAAGGTAAAATCTCGACATGTGACCGATTTTCCCAGATCCCATCACATATAGCCTAGTTTTCCCCACTATTTTTTCAGACATGATACCAGCGCGACACGGTCGCACTTGTGCTAGTGGATGCATATTTCTCTTCGCACAGAATGATTTTTAGTAGCAAATGCGACAGAAATTGTCGCACTGTGCAGCCCTGGTCTGGTCCCACTTGGTAACATTCTGATACAAATATGTGAAACAACAAAAGCAAGTCAGGCTGTTTATCTGGTGAACAGTTCTGGTGGGATAACGTTGGACTAAGAAGTTCTTCCCATTCTGCCCACAGAATTAACCATACACAAGCCAGCACCACATACATCTACGGTCATGCTGTACTGTAGCTTTTGCAGAACAGTGATATTCTGCAGCTTCTGTTTGCAGCCTGAATAATGATCAAATGAAGCAGCAAGTAACGCCAACTCCCTCTAAAAGTTAGGCTTAGCCTAATATGTAGTACACCCGGTAATCACACACCTCTCCATTCTGGCACTCCTGTTCTTAATCAGAGGGTGATGGAAGTCTCTGCTGAACTGTTCTTTCTCTGACAAGAAGTGTAGAGAAAACCAAGGAGTGAGAAACTTTCCGCGTCAGACGTCTTTGTCTCGGAGCTTTGAGAGAGATTAAAGCAACAAAGACACCTTGCAGTTCAGAGCAATGAACTTTACAAAGCCTCACTTCTCACCAACGGCGCAGCATCACAGGACAGAGTTCTGATGTTCTACAGGCAAAAAACTAATCAACGAATTCAGAAAATCAATGCCCAGTTAATCAATAATTAAAGTAAGCCACACAAACGTTACTAAATGTCTTTGTGTGTGCGTTTCATGCCAGTTGTTCTGAAAAACAGCGAGAAGTTTCCATTTAAAACACTAAGTCTGTGATGTCTCCAACAGAAGTGCAGAAGGAGACAAAGCAGAGAGAGCATTTTCCAGCAGGCAGATGTCATTTCCAATTTCCCAGAGTAAATCTCGAGTTCAATAAAGAGAGTGGATTACAGAGCAGAGAGTGAGTCATGGGTTGATATTTTCCACCCTGAGCTAAGACCTGAGAACACACAGCTCTTTATTTGATGTTTCCACTCCGGGACTGACAGGATCTTCATGCCTGTTAATAAGACTTGAAAAACTGAGACACCACCACGTAAATGTTTTTCATTACTTTGGCTGTTTAGAGCAAAATAATCTTCTTAATTTAACTCAAATAAGCATTTAAGGTCACTGTTTTGTTGAAAGCTGCAAGCTGACCACATGCTGATCTAAATCAGACAGAATGTTATTGCCACTGTTAGTGTTACAGTTCCTCTTGAGTTCACATGTGAAGCTCTCTGGCAGTGCAACACACTAATACTGTAAACTGAATCAAACAGAAGAGGAGCCGCACGTCACACTTTGCTGCCCTCTGCTGGAATAAAGAAGAAACAATAATTTAGATGTAGAAAGTTTCTCTTTTCCCTTATGTCTTTCTGGAGGATTTCCACCTTTCTATATGTTTTTATAGCACGATAAAAGAAAATTGTGAGTAAAAACATGCAAATATGAACAAAATCTACTTTTAACCGACACACATGGACATCAGAAAGAAAGGACTCCTCCTAATCTGCCTTTTCTGTTAATACGTAACTGACAGAGGTCTCTCATTAACTTTCTGTTCTCCAGCAGCAGCTTCTATCCACACTAATACTGTGGACGAGTCTAATATGTTGGAAGGAAGTGCACCGCTGCTGTTTCAAATGCATTAAGCAGCTGATTTCTGCAAGCACTAGCAATTTTTCTTCCATTTTCCCACAGTCACACTCTGGCCCTGTGCTTCCTTCTTGTTGCCTGCATACTAGGAGCGAATATCAAACGCGGCTGCAGTGCTAAATAATTCAAATAGCAAACCTTTATTATTCTGGGTTAATGTATTTTCTGCCTCGCGTTCAAGACTACTCACAACATTAATGGGAAAATGGTAAACTGGCAAACAACTAGGCTTAGAAACTGGAGATTGGATGCTTGAGCAGTACTGGAAGTGAACATTTTGTCCATCATTTAAGGACATCTGACCAACAAATCGTGCAACTGGAACTAAACAAGAATATTTCATTTAAACCATTAATAATGCAAGAACTGTCTCTTGTTTCTAGAGTTGTCTGCTGTCTAAAGATATATAATACCAAACCTCCTGATTCAGTGACCCAAAGCATTGTGCAGTTAACTCTATCTGCATTGTGTTTCCCCACCACAAGATGGCAAAATAACCATCTCACCAGATCCGCTGTTACCCTGTCAAACAGCACGCAAGATAAATGATTACACCCTCAATCTCTGGCCCTCTTTATCTAAATATCAGCTTTAGTGTGTCAAAGTTTCAGACAATCAACTCAAGAGGAATCTCTCAACCCTCCCATCTCCTTCACGCTTTCAATCGCTCTGACTGGATGGGGAGTAATCAGATGGATGACGGTGCTGCATCTCATTAAAAGATGAATAAACATCAGTGTCGAGCTGGACTAATGCGCCCTGGCAATCTGCAATGCATCTGCTCCATCTCTCTGGCCGCCGCCTTCAAACACAGGCCACAGCATCTTTGAAGGCTCTAATGAAATCTGGTTGGAGCTGCAGGGCAGAGCTGAGAAACAGGCGGGAGGGAAGTGCAGAATATTACAGAGCGGCGACGGAGCGCGGCGAAAAGTCTACGTGTTTCGACGCAAAATGAGATGTCGAACCTACACAGTTGATTGGTTTACAGTACAGACTGTTTACACAATATCTCAGAGGCTTGACAACTTTTTGAGAAATAACGTCTAATTTACTGTCTACACTTGATTAGCTAGAATACAATTTACTTTCGCTCATGAGGTGTGAAGAAAGGCAAAAATAAGTCCTTTTGCGTTCCTTTGCGAGATATCACCAAAGCTACACAGTGTGCACGGGTGTTTGTATGCAAATGACGTGTGAAGAAAAGAAGTTTTCACAGGATTTGCAGATGAACAGTCAGAGGAATTACACCGTGGTGCAGAAGCTCATGGTTGAGTTTGACGGCCTGTATTTTTTCTGACTGAATAATGAGAACAAGGAATAAATCACGAGGAGCATCATGATATATAATATGTGCAATCATTTTTGGTTAAACCTGTTTCATTTTATCTTCTTCTCCAAGTCCCTGATGGTCTTCTTTACAGTTCCCTCAATGTCTGCATCTTCTTTATGGCAGGCATATTTTCGTATAACTCATTAGTGGAGTACAGTATCCTAACTTCACACTGTGGTGGGCAGAAACATACTGACAGTGGCAGGAATGTCAGCGCAGATGGTTGGCCAAGACCCCCTGAATCATAACTGCCATAATACTGTCTGAAATGTCTTTAAAGGTGCCAAATCACTATTATGGGCTGCCTTCCATTCTCTGCTCTTAATTGTGCGCTATGAAGTATGCTGAACAGCTTGACAATTAGCTGTAAATGGGTTGACAGAGCAATGCCTTAATACCCATTTTACACTCATATGTCAATAGAAAATGATCATTAACATGACATATTACATCTCTGTGCGTCGAGATTAGACCGCTGCCAGCACAGCTAAGTCCCTTGTGGCAGTTAGGCAGGGCGTCGATTCACTGCTCCCATCAAGGGTAAAAAGTCCCTCCCTGCCCCGCAGACCTTGTTCTGTGGTTAAACCAGTGTCATCCCATTATAAGATGTGACATGAGTGTTTACCAGGCTGTTCCCTTCACAACAGACTTGTGACAAGCAATGAAAGAAGTTTAACGTTTGACAAAAGGGCTATTACAAGCAGGCGTGGCAGCTAATGCTGCTCAGATGAAACTTGCCCCATTAATCTTCATCTTGTTATTCACAGCTGAGGATTCCATTATTATGCTGTGTTCGAATAATAGGATGACAGTTTCAAAGATCAATGCGATCCATGTCACAGAGGTGTTACAGGAAACCGATCTATGTTTACATGACGCTCACACTCCGCTGGTGCGGTGAAGAGCGACAGTCGTCATGACGTGACCGTCCATATGAGCCACCTTCCTTCCTGGTTTGCATACTTACTACAGATTATGATTCCATACATTTGTAATTTGCTGTCTTTTCACTGTGGGCTACATGGAAGATAAAAACATTATACCAAAATGACTTCGAGTCGGAGGGGTGACTCTGGAACCACGTCCTTGCTGCTTGATATCATGCTGATGTTTTACAGAGCTGAAAAATCCACTGTAGCATCTCATCTATGTTTCCAAGGTGTCCATGGGAACAAGGAAAATACACCACCAAAAATCAAAAAGCAAAACACAAGACATGGAAAATTAGCTGCTTCTGAACAACCATATCTTTTATAACAATAATGCAATATGTTCAATTTATGTAGCAGTTTACAAAGAGCTTCATATGGATTGTCCTTTGAAGGTAATAATCAGTGGTTTACTCAGTTATTAAAGCTGCAGTTGGCAACAACTATCGCTGTCAATTTAACAACTGACCATACACAGAGTGACACCTTCCGCCTCGTATCACTCCACGAAGCCCTCCCACCAAATCCACAAGTTCACACCGCAGCAGGAGTCGGTTTCCCTGCAAAACCTCAAGCCTCGTAGGGCCTACTCTGCACAACGCGAACCTCGCCAAGACCCCGGCCCCTCTCGCTGCAACTCATCTGCTCAAAGACGCCCCTCCACCACTTCCCCACTGTTTGTCATCATGCCTCTTCGCCACTTGTTGATACGAGCACCACGGTATCGAACATATGAGCCTGAAGCTCTGTGTGGAGCTGTACCACAGCTCTGACATGTCTGCTTACCATTTGTGGCAGAAAGCAATTAAAGCACCAACGTCTCACCTTCTAAGCTTCAAACTTTCATCCGGCCCTCTTTCCCTCCATCCAACTGAAACACATTTGCGTCAGGGTCACCTGGTCTGCTTCTCCTGTCACTGATGCAGGGTGGTCCAGACAGTTAGACGGCCCCTCTCTGCAGCAGGCAGGCAGGAATTCATAGAGCCCCCTTCTGGGATCAGCTCAGTTCTAGCTCTGCACTGTGTGACCCACTTATCTGACAGCAGCTCTGTTAAAACTTTCAGAAAACCAGTGCTTCCCCTGCTGGGCAACAAGGGCTAACGTCATGAAAGTGAAGCAGAAATTGCATCATCATCACAGACACATTTGTTTCAGTCCACTGGCGCACAGAGGAAGTTTGTGAATTAGGAATGAATGAATGGTTTATTTCATTCACATTTTTCATACCATTTCATATCTTCTAAGTAGTTTTTTTTTACTTTTAATTAACTTCGCTGAAGCAGGAAAATCAACTTACAGAGGTTTTAAAAGACAGGTAATCCATCACAGTAAATATGTAGCCAGCTTCATTGTTTTAAGAGCAACACTGAGGGAAAATGTCTTTGTTGGTGCGTTCAAGGGCTTTTGGAAAGCCTGACATCAAATACTTGAGACTTTGCTGCCGATCGGCAACCTATTTAATGCAAGAAAATGGCCGATGCACTTAAGCCTTTTTAAAATTATGTTCATGCTTTCTTACTGTTTGTTCTCTGGGTTGAAGTTTCTGAAAATAAAGCTGACGATTTTTATGCTTTTTTTTTTGCAGCGGAGTCTCAAAACTCATTTAAGAGTCACACTAAACATACAAAGATACATCTCCTGTCTGCAATTGTTGCTGTCTAACGAAAACCAAGTATCTCCAAACGCAGCGTCACGTGACACCAAAGTAACTTTGAGTCAAAAAAAAGTGGTGAAAGGTTAAATGTGACGGATGGCCTACTTTAAGGTCCAACTGCCCACTTGCGGTAACAAGTGTAACAAGTTAGAGTAAGAATTCATTGTTGTTTATGCCCGTCTATAAACAGAGCGTTTACGTTTATGCTACACTATACAAACGATACGCCGCTAGAGAGCTAAAATTCTCGTTAATCGATCGTTGAAAACTTTTTGAAGACACAATCTCAACAGGAGGCACAGTAAACGCCAAAAGCAGCCAAACAACTGTTCTTAAAACTAAGGCAACATTGAGGCAACTCACCGAATACGTCTCTCGGTGATCCACAGATCGATAAAACTCCAACAGAAACGGTCTGGTAACATCGCCAAAGTCCAGACGATCGACTGCAGTAAAAATACGTAGTCCAATAGAAGATAATAATCCATAGAAAGATATTTTGTTTTCTGCTTTCAAATCGGCAGGTCATTCACTCTTCTTCCGCTTGCCCTCTGCGATTTTGCCGTTACAACTTCCGGAAACGTTAACAGATTTCAACTGACACCTCACTTAACCAATCACAGTCTGTCTTGTGAGGCCTAGTAACCAGAGAAGCCAATAACAGTGAGTTGAGCAGACATGCCTCTTTTCTTCTGGCGTGAGATCGAGCCAATCGCAACCGACTTTGCAATGCATTGAATGGCCAATGAAATTCTCAACACACTGATACGTTCACTTCAGCGGTTTTTTTAGAACTCCAGTCACCTTGAATTGAGGATTTCAGTGCTAAAAGGGATATTCACACAATTTGAAGTGCTAAATATATAAAATGGCCTCAATATAAACATATATAGATATTATATCTATATTTCGGCTATATATGCTTATATTGATACAAATACAAATATGGATGGCCAATATTAGAGAAAACATAAACATATTCAGTTTCTGTGGTAGTGTTATCTGTTTTTATTTAACTTGGACTAGGATAAGGCTTCATGCTGTGTTCCCATTGTGTTTTGCAGCTAATATGTTCCAGATATGTACATTGCACATCATAGTTTAAACATCATTGCACTTTTTAGTTTGAACACGAAAGTTTTGGTTCCATTTCCACAACTGCTTGACCTACAATGACCGATGAAAACATTTACTTAGCATTTATTTGAATGAACATGGCCAAACCTGAAAATATGGAAGACATTGTCTTTGCTTAATTCGCAAGGAAGTCATTGCAGTGATGAATGTTGATATTGAGTATAATGTTAGAAGACGCCATGAAGACAAACAGTAGTCCCATGCTTTGAATATTCGCACAAATCATGAGCAGAACACCAAACAACTGACACCTACGCTGTTAGCTCAACAACAGCAACCAACGAAATACAAGAAAATACTGCAATAACCACCTATGAGGTAACCCCGCTCATCACCCAGCACAGAAAAACCCTGGCAACTTTATAAAAGAGTGCCTCATTAGTGGCTGAAATAAAGCGCCCAGAGGAAACACAAGAATTAAACCACGAAGAACAAAAAATCCTGATGTCCTACTTACTTATACTTTGCTGCATGTATCTGCAACCTTGGACTTGGAAGCATGAGCAAAATGAGCAAATGTAAAATTATATTCTTTATAATCCAACCAACCCAATCAGAAACACCCTCCCGGTTAGAAATCAAAGTAGACAATATTTCAGTTTCAATATTTCCGAGCTTAATTGTGCAGTCCTATGGTGGTCTCAGTCTCACATCTGAGACACCATGAACTGAGATTTCTTACAGACATAGACCAGACAGCAGAGGTGATATCTGACAATATGATGTAATGTTTCTCACCTCAGCACCATGGGACAGACTCCTTTTCCTGAGGGCCGGGGAGGGCTCGGCTGATCGTAGAGGAGTCAGACCTCCGTTCTTCATCAGCTCCCCTGAGGGCGACTTTGGTACAGTCCACACAGGAACACCATCTGAAAAAGGACAAGGCAGCGTCAGAGCCGACTGTGGCTTTTACTGAACAGTGAGGAAGAGATATTTGGGATTTATAATATGATTTATACTGTGGATCCAAGTCTATTAATGCTTGATTTTGGGGTGGATAAAACTGATAAGAGGAATCAAAGAGGGACTAGAGAGAACTCACCACACTCTATATCCTGTGTATTTCTGACAGTCAATATAAAGATTCTCATGAATAGTACTGAACTGAGGGTGTGTGATTGACAGAGACTAGGCAGGAAATTGTGTGTGTTCTTGTGTGTCTTGTGTTTGAATTTAATATGTGTTCATTGTTATATGCTGGCCTGTTGTGTTCACTCAACTCAGGTAAGACACACAGAAATGATTAGACTCACTATTCATTTTGATGCCGACCAACAAACACAATGTTCTGCAGATATATTATAAATCTACATCGTGTACAGTCTGTCTCATACTGTTTCTGAGGCTTGAAACAATTTCATGCCAGTCATTGCACGCATTTAAAAATCAATATATAATCTGAAAGTACTGCTCTATCTTCACCTACGGAGGACAGAGTGGCAGAGGTGATGATCCAACTTGACAGTCTTTTTAAGGCTATAGTTTGCAGTGCTGTTCAGCAAAATCCCTTAAAAATCAGTCAACTCTTTGTTTTTGCTTGTGCCATTTTTCTGTCTTTGGAAAACATTGTCAGACTTTTGAGGCTTTCCCTCAGACAATGTTAACAGGCTATGTTAGGTAGGTATGACGTTTACCATCTTCACCATATTAGTATGCTAACATTTGCTAATTAGCACTAAACACAAAGTAGAGCTGAGGCTGATGGGAATAAGCAATTGGTTAATGTTGAATATGTGTATCTTAATATAACCAACCAAAGTTTTGGGCTAACTGAATTTTTGACCTGATGATGGTACTCGAGGAAAAGGAGATCAAAATTATTCAGACTCATCCTCTGGGGACTGGGGAATGTCCATACCAAATATTGTGCCAATCTATCAAGTAGATGCTGAGATATTCCACAGGGTGATTGAAAACTTTGAACTGCTTGTGGCACCAGAGGAAAAGTCAGGGATCACCAGGTCAGGTTCATCCTCTGGGGAGCATGAACATCTGTACAAAAGTCATGAAACTCTATAGATGTTGAGATATTTCAACTGGACAAAAGTTTAGGACCGACCGACCAACCGACATCGTCATCTCTAAAGATATGTTGCTAGCATGGATAAAATTTCAGGCAGCTACACCAGTTCAGATTTATACAATATTACAATGAAAAAAGAGAGAAAAATGGGTATTGTATGGTGAACATGTTGTATTAGCATTTCACAAAATTCTGCTGTCCAATTTTCTGTTAATCAATTTGATTATATTAGGAGTGATGTTGTATATTTGTCCGACTTTTTCAATATTGTCATATTCATTTTAATCTTCTCACTCTTCTCACTCAGCCCTACCTCAAGGAATCACTAATATTAAAGCAGCTTCAGTCTAAATTACAGTTACAACTTTATAACCATAACCGTAGTGTGGTAAGGTGAAAAGTCTCATGACTCACAGGAAATATGTATTAACTTAAAATACTGACTTAAAGGCTCCTCACTGGAAATCTGCTTAACAATACAATGAGCTACAGCCTCAAAAACAGACATCAAATTCAGTCACCACCTCTCACGACCCTCTAACATTGTGCTTCACCAAATCTGTATTTAATGCAGGACTATCGCACTGATCGAATTTTGTGTCTTCTGTATGTATGAACATCCATCAGAAAAACAAGCTACAATTTTTCTCTTTTAAAAGCTCCTTATACACACTACAGTGGTAGATCCCATTTCAAAGTACAGTTAATGGAGCAGGACCACAGGCCCTTCTCATCTCAAGTCCCAACACTCAAATTGGGTTAAAAGTCTAATGCACCAAGAGGCCGTTCTTTGATATCCATTAGTGAGAAGCAAGCTGTGCTGACACAAGTCGACATGCTGGTGAGGCTGAGGCGAGCCCGTCTCGACAAAATCTGCTGAAATAGCCCTCAGGCCAGGCCAAACTGACAGTTTGACTGACAGGAACCTGAAAAGTGTTAGTGAACCTCCTCCTACGATACTCGACTCCCATACAGCGCAGACATGAGCAGGGGTGGCTCTGCCTGAAGGCGAGTGAGATGTGAGAAAGTTGTAAATACAGTGAAAATTGAATTTTTTGAAAAGGCTATTCTCGAGACATTTGGAGGTTAATAGATTCCTGAGAGTTCATTTCAGGATAGAGTTGTAAGGGAAACATTTCTGGAAATAGTTCATGCGTTTATGCTGGTAATAAGTTAGTGGCTTACCAACACAATTTATGACAGATCTACTTTCGTACTTTCTCTGAGATGTCACAAGGAAGCACCAGAAGTAGAAACACTCAGGGGATGTCTGGGCCATTGGATAGAGGCATGCAGG
Organism: Chaetodon trifasciatus; assembly: GCA_037975065.1. Taxonomy (NCBI): domain Eukaryota; kingdom Metazoa; phylum Chordata; class Actinopteri; order Chaetodontiformes; family Chaetodontidae; genus Chaetodon; species Chaetodon trifasciatus. Next base: position 9,290,935 of record JBBMOE010000015.1, read on the forward strand.
TGAATCAAAAGGCTGTTGCAAATCAAACAGTGGAGAGACAAACATTCATGCAGTAGAAGTAGTTTCCAATGGCTTTACCTTCCATTTCTGGGCTGTGACATCAATTCAGATTTTGTGATGCTTGCACATCCAACTCTTACCCTTCATGTTCCTCTTGTCTTTTATTTTGTGTGTAAAATAGTCGATTTTCTGTCCTTATGTTAAGCTGCAAGGGGGCGCATTTGCAAAGTAAATTTCCTTTATGGATTTTAATTTCCTTAAAGGAAAATGTTCTGTGTGACAGAGACGGAGGGTTGGGCTTCAAGCTCTTTATGGCAGTGACAGAGGGGAGGGGAGGGGGATCCAAAAAGAGCTAGAACGAGCAGCAAAGATTCTCCGTGACATCAGCTGATAATATTCTGTCTGGTTTGTGACTGGCAGGTTCTTGGTGGGAGTTTACAAAGATCCTTCAAGTTCCTTGACTGTCACTGCGACTACTGGAGCTGACTCAAACAAGCTGCTCTGGTTTTGTAGTAATAGGAGCCTGGAGGGACTAACGTGCCGGCCAAACTCAGTCCAACCTCATGCTTGGCTCTCTACCAAAGAGTTATCTTGCCCATGCAGTGGCAAAGCTTCCCTGTGAGGGCATAACAAGACCACTCAACCAACCGACCAGCCAGACACTCCCTTTATCAGCTGCATCAAATCTGGATGCTGCCCATGCTGGTGAGCCACACTACCCATCACTCGGCAAAACCGAGGATTCTAACAAAAAACTCCTCACTGAGGTGTGGGGGGTACATGCCGGAAGCGGGGGGCAGCTGAACCTCCACAGGACTTATCAGCCAGGCAGCGGAAGGAAAGAGGTTTGTACTTGCGGCCCGGTGGTCCCACTCCACACCACCCCCTGTCTGATGAACAGGTACAGGGTAGAGTGACTGTTGGTGTAAAGAGAAGACCAACAAACTGTGAGGACCGGCAGATTGGCTGGGATCCAGCACCCACCCAAACCCAGACCCCAAAAGACCTTTCTCTAAGTTGGAGATGGAGGTTGACAACAACTTCTTGGCTTACATATTCCACTAAACACATGCACCTGTAGGGCCTAAAAGATGGCAGCGGTCATCAGTTTGGATTCACAGCAGTTATAATGGGTTCCAATGGGGACCAAGAAGTCATGAGAAAAACACACATCAAAACCATCCGTCCATTTTCCCCTGCTTATCTGGGTTTGAGGCGTTGCGACAGCAGGTTAAACAAGGTAGCCCATGCATCCTTCTCCCTAGCCCTGCCTTCCAGCTTAATGGGTTCCCAAGCTTGATGGGACATTTCATCCCATCAGTATCTCGTGGATGTGTTCCAGGTTCATCTCCCAGCTGAATGTGTTTGGAATACTTTCACAGAGAGGGGTCTCGGAGGCATTCAAATCAGTTTCCCAAGCCACCTCAAGGAGCAGTGTTCCTACACTGAGGTCCATGCAGATGTTTGAACTCATCACCATATCTCTAAAGATGTGTTCAGACAGTAAGTAAGGTGAGTTTTAGAGGTTGCATGAACGCATACAAAGTCAGAGGAAAGACCAGAGTGGGCGAGAATAGAAGCAATTAGCATGGGGCAGCGTGAACTGAGGCAAACATGATCCATTATTATCCTAGAGATTTGCAAGTCTGCTTAATATACCACCAAAGACGAGAAGAAAAAGGAGACTGGAGGGAAAACCAGAAAGAACTGGAGTTCCTGGTGAGTCCTGTTATCAGTCAGAGGCTGAGCGGCCACACACACACACACACACACACACACACACACACACACACACACACACACAGAGTTTGTTTCTAACTAGTTTACAGCTAACATCTGTACAGTTGATTCACTGGCTTTTCGAGGTGAGCAGCAGTCCAATTCTCCTCACTTTCTGTCTAAACACAACTTTAGGGTGAGCCAAGCACCTTGCAAAGAAAACTCATTTCTGCTGCTTGTTTTGGTGATTCAATTAGTTCAATCTAATCTCCACAGAAACTTTCCAAACAACTTCTACAGCATAATCGACTTCTTCAGTTTTCGTCACCCAATTCTAGTGCCAGTGAAATGTTGAATACACTACTTCCAGCAGAGCTTTGGAATTATGAAAAGGTAATAGTGTAACACAGAAGTAAGCCATTTAATGCTTTATTGGCCATTTTCAAGTCCACTTTGAACATCGTTTCCATGACCGGTCCAGAACAGCAAGTAAATTGACCTTGAGTTGAAATTACTCTGTCAACAAGGAAATTCTGCTGCAGCTGTTTGAGAAATTCCTCTGGGCAAAATGACACATTTTTTGCCTTAACTTGTGTGTGATTGGCATCAGTTGTCAACTGCTGTGAATCCAAACTGGCTACATCTGCCATCTTCCTCACCTTTAAGCCCACAGGCAGTGAGTGTGCTCAGTAGCTTTTCAATGTATCAGCGTACTCCTTCAGAGCACTTTAAATCATCTCCCTTTTCTGGAGAGATTTATGCTGCTGTTGTTCTATAGCAAGTCGACTGTAAATGGATTACAGGTATAGCTCTGTTCTTGGGAAAATAGGATTAGTTCATAATGTTTGGATGGATTTCACATTATCTTAACAGTCTATTCTTGTCCTGTATTTGGAGTCTACCTTCCACCTTTAGGAGCTGTTCCCTAATGCTGATCCTTGGTGTTAGGCCAATAGAACCACCCTCAGGCTGCAAATGGTTTAAATCGAAACAACTTTATTGGATCCATAGTGATCTGGCACAGAGAGGGTTAAACATGGCAGAGGTCTGACATTTTAGGCACCAGTGTGGATTCCTTTGGCAAAGACTTAATCCTTTGGGAAGATTTAGAAGTGCATAGTATTAGTCATTATATTTAGGTTTACTCATTCACACATAAACCCTGATTTTTCTGACATGCATGTTGGGAGACAGTCTGCAATGCTTTCAAGGATTCTGTAAACAAGATTGACAGTCAATTCATGTTCATACACACAGGTTTGTACTTGGCACTACCATTTTGAGGAAATATTGGCATTTCAATGCAATTGGCGACACTGAAGAGACACAATAATGAATGGAAAACAACACAGAACAACATTAACAACCACAAACTATGACAAAAAAAAACATAAATGGAACAAAATAAAACAATTTAACACAAATGCAACATTCAACAACATTTACTACAAACATTGAAGTTCATGGTAGCCATTAGGCAGGGACAAGAGCCACAGTCCAGCTGCCCCAGCTGGACCTTGCCGCTGGTGCTGGGCTCTAGAGGAGGGGACTGGAAAGACAAGAGGGATGGGGGAGATGGAGGGGTCGGGGGCTCCAGTAGCAGCACTGGAATGGGGCCCAGGGCAGACTCACCGGAGGGGGCTCCATGGGCAGCGTGACTGCGGTCAGAGGCCTGTGACTGAGGTGGTGCCTGGCTGTGGCTCTGGGTCTGTTGGAGGATGTTCAGGCACTCTCCCAGGCAGCTGAGTGTGGCGGCCGATGTGGCTTTGAGCAGCAGCAGGTCCTGGTCCAGACAGGAGAGAGGGCCTCTGGTGGGTAGAGAGTCAATGGATTGGACCAGGTTTTTCTGTTGGCCCTCTGCTTGGGACATCACCTGGGGGACAAAGGTGATGTACAGCATTAAAATTCAAAGTCATCATTTAAAACCATGATCAACAGCCACTGAGTTACTTAGCAGTTGGTGGCATGGATGCACATGTTTGCTGGATGAGGCAATGAATCATGTAACTGCATTTCCCACCATTTGCCTCATCAGACAATATTTAACCCGCAATGCAACATTAAAAACTTTCCTGGTCATTGGATGGCAAGAAAATTACTATCACTACTGGTGAGTAACTTAAAGTATATAATTTAATGTATAACAAACTGTACCTTGGCCCTACAAACTTACTAGAACTTACTTTCTACTTAAAGTATGAGGCTGGTGGTGTTTTTATTTTTCTCATTCATTCAGTGAAAAGACCAAGAAGTACAAAAAACACATCAGTGAGCTACACAGCTGCACTTACTGATGTTCCTTCATTATGACAAACATGGGCACTGTAGTCTGTTTTGAGGCAATCCCACATTATAAATACTCCGTCGTGCACCAAAAGTGTATTTATCCGCAGCTGAAAATAGTCCCCCACAAATGCACTTCTCTTTGAATAAAGTTTGGTAAAAACTACTGCGCACAGCTGTTTTTGTAAATTATTTGGCCTTTTTAGGCGATGAGGCTACAGATCTGGGGCAGTTTTTGAATTTTTTATGTAGAATCATGTGTTCAGTAGGAGCCAATGAGATTGGGGCAGGCGGGGCGGGGGAATCAGAAAGTACTGAAATACACCAGCACAGCTGATTTTGGTCTTTTCGTGGGATTTGTTGAAAAAAATAAAAAATAAACACAATAGCTCCAACTTAATCAATAAATGTCCATTTCACTGTCGACTCATGAATTCCAGACCTAATTAGCAGGAAGCTGCTGTTTCACTGTGATAAGATGGATCATCAAATCCGCAAAAATAAGATTAGTTTGCCCACTTGTTAAAACAATGAGGCGCAAACTAGTTAGGATTTACATTTTAAAGCTGGTTGATAATTCAATGCTGGGCTAATAATTACGGACATCTCAATATAAATGCAAATTTGGTTTTTTAAAATGTTTTCCAGTGTTAGTAAATCAAAAAACAAATGCGACATCCTCCACCATCTTACACATCTTTTTTACAAGTGCGTAGGAAGTGATACAACACTCTGTCACCTCAGTCTTGACTGCAGGCAGCAACTGATCCACACAACCATCTGCTCATAGATGGCAGTGCCAAAAAAGAACCTGCTAAAACTCTTCAAACAACAAAAGTTCTCCCCTATGCTCCTACAGACTCACAGAACGCTTCTTACTGAGAATTCTTTCTGTATGACTCACCTATCAAAGTCTAAATGTATCACAAAAAGGAAGAAGTCAGTTTTTCGCTGGCGGGTAATAAGCTTCTCTCGGGGCTAATGAATCTGGGTTGTTTATCAGCCTGGAAATGTTGTATTCATTAATATTGTATGGCTTCACAAACACTCGTCCTCTGCACGCACTTCAATAGCACATCTGTCTCCCTGCATCAGTACACAGAGCTATTTTGGAGTCACTGAGAAGTGCTGCGGTGGGGTTATATGTGGCATAGATGTTCATGCAGAGGAGGTTTATTTTTTTATTTTTTTTTCCCTTAAACAGAGCTTGTCCAATTATTCAGCTATTTACTTGTGTCGGAACTTGAATTCCTCAGGCAGATGGAGCTCAAATTTTTGTCTCCGCTGCTTGTTATAAATAGATTCTTAGTGTTCAGCATGCTGATAACCGTATCATTTTCACAGTGCCCTTCAAATAATAAGGACTTGCTGTTTCCTTTCACACAGACGTTTTGTTTTTTACAGCTGAAACCCTCGAGACAGATGTGTCCATTTCACGGCTGACATCATTTTTACTGCCCTTCATAAAGTCATAAAGGGCAGGATGTAAACGGTTATTGTCTTCCTGTATTATAAGTTCCCAAATCCTTCATTACATCACGATATCATGGTTAACATTTCATGTCTAATTTTCATGTCTTACTAAAATGAATGAGCAGAAAGTGTGCTCATGTGCAAACCAGTGCACACCACCATACAACCACCAAGGGGCAAATCAACAGGAAGAATATTTCATGCTAAATAAATACACGTGGTTTGTTTTGCACAAACATAACCTCCAATTCCAAAAAAGTTGGGATGATTTGCCGATTGTTTTTTGGCATATAGACAATATAGTTAATGGTTGACCTCATCAGCTTCATAGATTTTTGTAAATATCGTAAATAACATTTCCAACATGTTGGGACAGGAGCAACTAAAGACTGGGAAAGATGTGGAATGCTCCAGAAACACCTGTTTGGATCATTCCACAGGTAAACAGGTTGATTGGTAACACGTGATAGTATCATGATTGGCTATGAAAAGGACATCCTGGAAAGGCTCAGTCGTTCACAAGCGAGGATGGAGCGAGGTTCACCACTTTGTGAACACATGATTGTATAAAGGATATGACTACATGGACTCATGCACTGTTGACAAACACTGATTGTAAATTATTGCATCCTAACTTTTTTGGAATTGGGGTTGTACGCAAAAAGTGACATTTTTACACAAATATGGAAGAACGCCTATAGTGGAGAGGAATATTACATTTGTGCCAACAGAGACACAAATATCAGTTAAAGTCATAGCATGTGAGGTCAGGAAGAGTAAAAGCCAACTATAACACAAGGTATCATCTCTCAGAATACCAGACTGAATAAGGACACACACACACAATATGCACCCAAATAAGGGTCCTTATTGTAAAACTGTCAGCACCTAAACATCATAATTACAACTTGGCCTCATGTGTGCAACAAGGGTCACCACTAAAGAACCTGAGTCACCTTTAAGTCCTCATTCAAATAGACACACAGACACCGAATACGAGTACATATCTTCCTTATAATCCAACATAAACCGGTTCATAAAGGTATTTATATACATCAAAGCTCTAGTTTTTAAATAATGTTGTGCCCTGTATGTGACTATAGTTCATATTTGCTTGCTTGGTTTCCAAGTCGATTACACTGTTAGACATGAACATAAAAGGAACATAAAATTGCAGCAGACCTCAGTCAGTGGGCTTATAGTAATGGCAGCTCCCCCCACCACACATACACACATACACATACACACACACACACACACACACACACACACACACACACACACACACACACACACACACACACACACACACACACACAGCTCTCTGGAGCCAACAGGACCAGTGGTGCTTCCAGAAATAGCCTAACCCCGGTGATCCAGCTCTGCAGCAGCGGTTTAAGAGCCCAGTGGTGCTGCTGCACTGCGAGTCGAGGCGTTTGATGAGTTCACATCAGCCGTGACAAGCAGGCTGAGGAGAGACGGTAATGTGGTCTGACTCCCAGCGCCACACATTCAGAGGAAAGACAGATGCATGCATGGATGGACAGATGGATGGGAGGTGACAGCATGACAATAGCCTGAACATCCAGTCCAAGACCTCGGCAACATATTAGTACTTAAGTGCTACCTTTTAGATGCTGCATATTTATTTTGGAAAAATGTTACAACCTGATATTTATCAATTATTACTATCAAGGTTTCTCTTACCTACAAAATCTAAGAGTCACACTTTAAAATGCGTAAACACACAAAATCAAAAAACGCTTGTTTTGCCACTCCATGTCATATAGGAGTAACTTTAATTACCAGGTTCCATGTAACAAGCATTCATGTCAACATCGTGACTGTAGAGATGTTTCTGAAAATTCAGATGTATCTGACTTCATGCTTAATATGTGAAAAGTACCTGAAAATCAAACAAACATGGACCAAAGTCTGTCATTCAAGGTAATCAAACCCAAATTTAATATTCACAGTGTTTTCATCCTAATACACAAACATGTTCAGTTGTCAGATGACAACGATGGAGTCGTAAATATGGGAATCTTTCTGATCTGAAGCATTACTTTAACAATAAGGCAGTAGACTGTGTGAAATAAAAAACAGCCCCTTCATTCGTGTCAGTGAGGCACAGCGAGGATGCTGAAGCACAGGGAAACTACTGTCTTACCCCACAACCGTCGAGATGGAGGATTAAATTGCTGCCATGATCATTTTCCAGAACTGTTAGGTGTCAAGAGTCTGATTAAGCCTTCAAACACATGGACGTGTTACTCAGACTGGATTTTACACATCACATCCAGCTTACTTGTCACAAAGAGCACCATTAAGGCTGAGAAAGCAGCTGTGTGACATCGTCTGTGGCTCTGGAGGGGGTTTCTTTCCAACGTTTGAAAAAATAACCCTGGTGATCTCATTAGGGTTGGGAACTACTTTTGTTGCAGAAAGCCTGTGTGACAAACTGGGGGCATGGACTTTTGAAAGACATGGAAATGTACCCGACAAACAGCCTTTGAGCCAGGTGAGTGGTGGACACTTTAATCCTGTTACACAACATTGGTAGAACCCTAACAGCCGAGTGTCCCGCCTGGTGTGAGGATGGTTCAGTGAGCGCTGGCGGGACGGGGATCAACGGGCAGAGCTGAGGAGGCAGATCATGTGGAGACTCACTGAGGTGCAAAGACCTCGTTCCCTCCATGACTTTGGGAAAAAAAGGCAGTGAATGCATCTGTAGCTGGGTGGGGTGTGTGCTCCAGGAAGTCCCAGAGTGGTGCTTATGAATATTATCAGGGATAGTGAACAGAGAGCATATGAGATGTACAACACAACATTCCCGATGCCGCTGTTCGACCATAAATCCACTGATAATCAGCACGCAGCAGCTTTCTGGTCTCTACTGAGTACAGTGGTGCATTAATCACAGAGCAAGCAGACTCCTTTACTGTCGACTCCGGCATCCTCCAGCCCTGTGCCAAACCTGTCAGACAAGTTTATGGGCCTGTGATGAATAAAGGAAGGGGAACAACAAATGACATGAGGAAGGAGGGAAGGCGGTTGGAGGCTGAGAAGGAATAGAGAAAGTAAAGAGCGATGAAGACGAAAGCTAAACGACGGCAGATATGAATCAGGTCACAGGAAGCAGCAACCCAATTCTCTTGGACCAAAAGAATGTGAAGCCGAAGGGAAAGTGACTCACACATCACAGAGGGCCTTGTTTTCTCAATCTGTACAGAAAACACAAGCAGCAAAGGAGTGTTTGTTTTGCTTAATGATCGCACCATCTGCTTGGTATTTACTCCAACTGTCCCAGGTTCACTCGAGGAGACAGACTCTGCTCCTGAGAGGTGAGAAATTATTCTCCACTCACACTGATCGCTCGTTGCTCTCTTTCTGTCACAGAGTGAATCACTTAGACGGATATTCTTAGCGAGACGAGGAAGACACACAGTGTGGCGCATCTGAATGGGGAATTTAACAAGTTGAAGACAGCCAGGTCTTCAATGAGCAAGAAGGCATGAAAGAGAGATCCTCGCATGAAATATTGATGCTCCTCCAAAAGCGTCATCAGGATGACAAGCAGAGGGACCGGACGAGGCGTTGACACTGTTTAGCTAATAGTTCTGCAGTCTGTTCACTACTGTTTGTTTAAGGACAGGTGACACAGTGATACAGGTGTTCAGATCCTACTGTGAGGTTACATGACAGGTTATTAGATGAGTTTTTTGTTCCCGTGGTGTATTTGAACGGACGCCATTCAAAGCAGCTTTGTCCCAGTTTAAGACAGCCGGTAAATGTCTTTGTTATTCTGGAGGGAGGATCACACAGCCACAGGTGAAAGATTGTCTTCTTATCCCTGCAACCTTCAAAAGGCAGCAAAGTCAGAGCAGACAGAAAATTAGTAATTTATCCAGCATATATCACTGTAACCTGGATATCTATCAATGTTCAGGCTGGTTTTGACTGTTCATCAGACAAATTAGTCATTTTTTACCTCTAGCAGTGTGATGGAGATATTTATTCAAGGGCAGGTCCCTGCTTTGTTTGTCTCATGCACACAAAAATGGGTGATGCGTTACACATTCCTGTCAATGAGTTCATGCCATTCTACTGATCTACAGATGGTGGTGATGTGCCAAGAAAAACACGGCAAGGGGAAGAGAAGAAGACTGCGAGCCAGCTAACACAAAAATGTGAAAAAAAAAACAAAAAACAAAACACACTGGTAACACTTTATGAGAAAGGAAATACGCTCCACACGTCTGTGAGAAGTCAGGGATTCACACAATGTGTTTTGGGGAGTAACACTGAATGTCCACATCGCTTTATGAGAAAACCTCACAGTAACTTTGAATCATCACCCTGGCTTGTTTTCACTTTTTATAGACTGAAAAATCAGCTGATTAACACGGATGAACAGATAATGAAAACAATGATTTGTTGCAGTTATTAAATGAATGTTTCTGTTAGAGATGTGTTATCCAGATGCATGTGTGTATTTTGTCAATGCTCGACACAAACTACTTTCTAACCTTTGAACTTGCATTGACTGAAACAAGCTGTAAATACAGAACTTTTGAGTCGATATGGCAAACTGTTGTCAATTGACAAATCAAGCAGCCCCAGAGCAGCAATAGCACTCATTTGGACTCTTCTAATGTCCCTTGTGACCTAATGAATGTGCAATATTCACTCTCTTTTAGCTCTGTTTTGGTCCCCGCCACCTCCTGAGGGAAATATCTGGCTCTTAAGCTGCTAAATGTTCCACTATGTTCCAGACAGCTGTTGTTTGGTGCTGAGCAGGTAGTGAGTTTCACAGCTTTTTTACTGGACTCGGCTGCCTGCTGCTGCTGGAAACGTCACAAGGTGATTCTCACTTAAAACAGCTTTAACTTATCATGCAGCACTTCATTCTTTTGTGAAAATGTGTCACATTTTTCAACGTGTGGCTCGAACTTAATCTGTTCTGGGTGAGTTACCAAAGGCACTGAGGGTCTGCATAATAAAGGGAATACAATTTATCAAGTGAAGTCTATGTGTTTGCAGGTAAGTGATGTACATCTAAACAGCTCAAGGACAAAAACAGCTCAGAAAGTCTTTTGTGCTGACCCAAAACATTTTCCATGATGGCCGAATAACCGCTTCCCTGCCAGTTTCTATTTTTCTCTTCTGTACCAACAATTGACATGGGCAGAAGCGTTTTACATTTAGAAAGCTTCTTGACTCTCCTTGCCCATGTTTCTTCCTCCATCCAAACTGTAAAGTCATCTTATCTCCATAATTCAGCGGCCAGATGTGCAGCTGCCTGGCAACAGTCCGAAGAATGCATTTCATCTCTAAGCAAAAGGGTGAATGCAAAAATGCTGCAGCTAATGGCTCTGTAGTTTGCCAGCCAGGCATGCAATCATGTCTTCATCATGTCTTTATAATTTTCGCTTTGCAAACCCGACTTCAGGGCTAATCTCCTGCAATTAATCACTAAAATCCAACTGCAGACAGGCTATTAAGAAGAGAAAGAAAAAAAACAATCGCCTCTTGAGAGATAAGCAGTGAAAGTGAATGACTGTGCTGAGTGTATGGAGATGTAGCAGATGAGGACAAAGTGGTAACTAGAAGTGACAGGCCTGGTGACTGAAGCGGACAGAATTAATGAGGATTTGAACTTCAAACTATCAAAGCCTGATTGGAAATTTGAAGTGGAGGGATTTGTAATTAACTCAGGATGTGCTTCCAGGTCTGTATGTTTAAACTGTGATGGAAATAGTAGTATAAAATGTAAAGATGTATACATTCAGGCATCAGCAGGGCAAGGTCATTAATATCAAATGTTCCATATGGACAAGCTCACTTTTTCCCAGTCATCACCTCCACTATTTATCTTCTTCTAATATGTTGATTACTGCACACGCTAGCCACACTGACCCTGATTCAACAACATACGCTCCACCAGCTCTTCCCTCTGTCACCAGCAGTGTTAATCAGTATTGATATATACCAGAAAAAATGCCAACAAAGCTGAACTTTGAAGAAAGACAGAGCACACTGCAGTCGCTGTCAAGCCTGCCAGGAAGCCAGAAATATCTGCTGAACTCACTGCACCAGTGTCCCACCTGAGACCAGTGTAGAGGCTCTAAAGACAGAGGCCACATAAAATGTATGCCGCTTCTGGAGTTTGATCCAGATGATCAAAAAGAACAAAGTTTGTAATAGTTGACGGATTATTTTTTAGCTAACTGCTCTGGATCTAGACAATGCAGCAACATACAGCAGATGTAAAGGTCCAGGTTAGCTGAACATATTTAGAAAAGTTGAAGAGAAGTAAACTCGGGAGACTCGAGGAACCACTACGACCTGCACGGCCAAAGGTGTCAGCAAGCTAGTTTTTAGTAGCCTTGCTAGCTTGTCTACTTGTACCGTCAGAAATTCTTCAGAGAGGAAGCGCATAACAGTGTCCTTGAGAAATTAGATGGTAGTGAAATTTGTAAAATTTTACAGCGCTAGGAAAACCTCTTACAGCAGTAAGGAGTCATTCACTCAAACAGCATCATCCAAAAGAAGAGGACAGACGAATAATAACAATAATAATAATAATAATAATGTTGAACATGAGAGGGATGGAGTGCCTGCCAAAATGGCTAAAAGTTTGTGTACTTCACCAAATGGAAGCAACATCAAATGCTTTTTGTAAAAACATTCCCCCCGCAGGGAAAAGCGACAAATCTGCCAAGCATAAGCTCGCCAAAGAGGTGCAGGAACATGCTTCACCAATGACTGCATTTATATTATCTCTCCCATCCATTTTCATAACCACCCTCTCCTACCAACTGTCTCTCTTGCCAGCAGCCTCTCTTGAAATCACAAGTGAAGCACAATGTGTAAATGATGTGTACATATCCTCCAAGTAATACACATTCAGACGTGCTGAAGTGCTGAATTTATTCGCCCTTTGGTGTTTTAATATATTTAAGGCAGGGATGTTGAGAGCATTTCACTTTCAACTGGGTGTCTGATTGTGACCACCTAATTGTAGTCACTTACTTAATGTAGGAACTAGTTAACCCAGTCCTTGTTGCTCTGATATTAAGTGGTTACCTACTGGAGATTTCAGAATTCACTGTGTGTGCCAGCGTCTACATGTAAATGGCACCTATTCACTTGAAAGAGTGATCAATGGCGATAATTCAACACTTTGCCAACCAACCAATGGCGAAAATTCAACAGACAGGCTGTCAGTCACAGAAACCACAGTTGCAGGGCTGAGCCCGCTGTTGTTGTATAAAGCAACATCTTCAAATCCACAGTCAGTGTGGGCTACAGTACAGTGAGCTTGTGGTAAGCTAGCTTGGCTACCCCCCGCCTTACTGTATGCACTTTTATACAATTATGGATTTTTAGCAAAACATTTCAAGTAGCCAAACTGTTAGCTTGTTTACAACCTGTGTGATCGTCTGCACCACACATGTTTTAGCCCAGGTGGACTTCGTAGCAACATTGCCGTATTCACAAATCTAAGCAATGAATTTGAGCATAATATTAACATAACTGATAAGAATGATGACCCAAACTATGAAAATTGGAGCCAAGTTGTAATGAAACAGAATTACACTTTCATGTTGTCTTGGCAAATCCAACTCCACTTGCTTACTCCCTGTCTGTGCAACCTCTTGAAAAGGCAAAAACATAAAAACTACACCCACTCGTCTGCTTTGAATTTCAAGCCTGGAGGCCAAGCACTGAAATGTTGCTAAGCCTGTGACACCCACCTCTTTGACCTCCAGCAGCCGTCCTGGGTACTGACTCTTGGCCCGCCGAGCTGCAGCCGGAGATTTGTGGTGGGTGATGGTGACGATGTTGCTGGGTGAGGCCGTGTGGCTCAGGTGCCTCTGAGAACCCGGGGATGAAGATGGAGTTAGGTGGGGGAGGAGGGAGAAACTACGGGTCCGACCAGAGGATGAGGAGCCCTGGGGGAAGCAGGGGGTGACACAGAAAGAAAGGGAGAGAGAGAGTTGTGTGGGAATTTAAATGTGAAAGGATCATGATAATGTAAAGGAAGAGCATGCTCTTCAAAATAATCTCATTTAAAAAAAAAAGTTTCAATAAGGAATGCCGATTCTGTTCCCCAAATCAAATAAACTTCAGCCACAAAAAGCTCCAGTATTAGATTTGTATTGAAAAAGAGCCTTTTATGTTCATGAGGTTGTCCGATTTGCCTGCTAATAGAGAGGAGAACAGCGCTGAGCCTATGCAATCTGCGCTAACTCAATTTTGGCCAACCCAAGTTGGTTCCACTCTTATTTTATTTAGATATCACTGGCACTTTAACTGTCTCAGTTTCTTTAGTGTAAGCAAAAGAAGGCAAACAAATTAGCATAATCAAATTGTGCTCTAACATGACAATTAACTGTCAGTTAAGGCTAACTGTTAGCTAGAAATAAGTTAACCTCAAACTAAATTTTAATCTTAAAGCTCCTTGTAATGTTTAAGTAATTTAAATACACTAAGTGGATCAACATGCAGCATATGGTAGATATAGGAGTGTAGAAAGAGCTCCATGAATATGTCCTCTCTGTATTCAGTAGACATTAGTTTGGCTAACATTAATGCTAGCCAGCATTAGCTGTATGTACGGCAAGTAAAGTTCGATGTTGTTTGGTTTTTCTTCATATTACTAACTTTACAATTTACTCAAAGTTATGAAAATGAGATGTTTTCGGATGACACGGCTTAAAAGAATAGCAATTATAGCCTATAAATTCTGTGCAAACAAAGAACTAGCCATTAGCTATTAGCGTTAGATGTTAAGCAGAGGTTGACAAATCTGCAACTTTTTGCTTATCAAAATGTGGCTTAGTTTCAGCCTTGATCCATTTTCTTTTTATCTGTGTCCTTGTTTCTTAGATTATAAGAGGACAATTATCACACAGTCCAGACAAAGTTGCTGTAATGTGTAAATGAGGCCCATTTTCACCCCTGCCCTCTACACCAGCATCTCAAACATTTCACAGAAACAGCATGCTACAACAAAATGCTACCTCTGTTCTTTGTGTTTGCTGGGACTCATCAAACCAACGCCAACGCTCATTTTTAACAGCACAAACCAACAGAAAAACAATCTCAAAAACAAATGGATTATCAAAATTGTTTAATTCAATGTTTAATTTATGTTTCTATATTTGTATTCAATGCATTAAAATAAATTTCCTTTCTGTATCTGTGTGTGTAGAGTGTGTCACTGTAGTTTTCTCTGTTGCTCTTTTGTGTTTAGGATTGTTCATTATTATTATTACCATTATTAAAAGGTTCACTATAGAACCACTTGTTTTAGGAGTGCAGGGAGAGGTAAACCTATTTTTTTATTCATGACAAATCCCAAAAAAGTGAATTAAGCTGAGTTCGAGCTTTATAAAAAAAAAAAAAAAAAAATTAGACATCCCTTTTGTCATTTCTTAGTTCTCGGCACCAAAGCTAAAGTCACATCACATTCTTCATTTTGATGCCTCCTTCGCCTTCCCTCTGCGACTCTTGTCTCTTCAGTTTGCTGACCTCTGCGCTCACGCAGGCAGCGATGTCAGAACAGTATCTCTCTCTTCTGTCTTTACTCTCCATTACTTTACAGCAGCACAGGGAGACAAGGCACCAGAGATTTATCCCTCAGAAGAGCACAGAGGTCCGGCCACTGCGGCGGTGAAAATAAGATAGATCAAATAAACAACTTCACCCCCGGGACACCAACCTTTGCTACGTGGTAAACCAGGTAATCACACCTACGACTACCATGGTGTTTTAACATAACGTCACATACATGATTAGGAGATAAATGTTTGTTATTTGCTTCTGTGAGTAGGCTTTAAGAGGATAAAACAGCATGCAAAAACGCATTTTTACAAAAAGAAAATCATATCAATATGCCTGTAAGAACATCTCCTTGTGATTAGATGCATCCAAACACTAAACAGAGGGAATTGCAGTATAGCAGGCAGGTTCTTGTGTAATCATTTTAACAGAAAATAATCAGCTTACAGGAGAGAACACTGTTGTGTTGTGCAAGGCTAAGCCACGAGTCGTGAGTAAGCAGAAAAGGAACAGCATTTCAGGAGTGCGAATAGATGGACAGACTGAGGTTCTGTGCTCCAAAACTGGCACAGAGCCCCGAGCATTTCAATAAAAGTGGAACAGAAAGAAGATGTTAGACCGAGAGGAAAGTGGGAAGAAATGCAGGAAAATATCGAGTATCACAGATGTGAGGAGCATACTAAGCACAGGGTTTGTAATGCCAATGAAAGTGAATGCATATCAACAAACTATCAGAAATAAGGTTAAGTTGGGTCACATGGGATGTTGGCGGATATTTTTGGTGTGTGACCAATTAAAATGAATCGATATCTAGTTGTTTGTCCTTTTTCTTTCTCTTACTGTTTCATTCAAGAATTTTTGGAGGCCCAGAGAGTATTTCATTAAGAAGAAATTAAGAAGAAAATCCTGCAGTAATCTTGTGACGTTCAGCTTTATGTTGGGGCCACCATCACCCACCACCCTGACACACAACAGAGTACCATTACACACATCAAGGAGTATATGAACATTTTCCCAATTTTACCACTTTGATAAACTAAAAATAGACACCAAACCTGTGATGAAAAACATAAATCTAAGGCCATATAATCGCACCCTTGGTAAGTTTACAGCCATGACTGGGACTCCAGGCTTCTGATCTTACATAAAAGACAGTGTGTGCCTGACAGACTTAGCTCTGGGGTAAATAAAATCTATTGCTTGCTGCTTCGCAGGTGCTCCGCTGTCACTCGACCGTGGGCGGACTTGGCCCTGTGAGAGGCCGGCATGGGTAGATGGTACACCGGTCAGCTGCTGACCTGCCATTTTCTTCACTGCAGGGAACAACATTAATTACACACAAGCTATTCAGTAATAGCCTTGGTTAGAGCGAAGGAAAACAGCTTTTAAAAACCTCTACCTCTACCTCTATACCTTTAGTATGAAATTACCAACTGAGTTTAAAGCCCAGGACAGACACTGACATGTGCATGTCCACAGCTTGACTCTTTGTGCCCTTCGTGTCAGGAGTTCAGCGTGTTTGTGGTTTCAGCCTCACACCTGAACAGTGAGCACACACACACGGTAACTGGCCTATTTGTGAGGCGGCTAGCCAGCTTGATAACCTGCAGCTGTGCTCACCGAATCTCCACCTGCAGCATCCTCTAAAACCACACCTGCATGTGTCGGTGTACGTAGAAGTCTCTACAAGTTTTTCAAAAAAGTGTCAGTGCTGACCGATCAGCTGCTTGCGCTACAAAACCCAAAAGAAGAAGCTGTTTCTGCTGTTGTCATCTTCCCGGATATTCCTGTAACGCTCTTCGTCTTCATAATCTTCATCTGCGGACAGCATAAAACATGGCCAATACTAGCTGACGGAAGAACAATTTCAACTTGACCAAACGAAACAAATTCCTGCAGACCTCTCTCCATTTTTCTCTCAGGTGGCCATTTTTCTTCTTCTTCTTCTAATCTGTTTATTATAGCCACGTGCAATGTAGCTCACACCGCCGACTTCTGACAAAACTATGATTTACACTTTGCTTAAAATTCACTTGACTATAGATGGAAACACGGCTAGGGTAGAGAAGCCTTTTAAAGAAGCAGGTAGATGAGATTCACAGAAAATCGCATTCTGTCGATGTCACAAAAATATGTACATTCAATCTGCATTTGGATTTATACCAGAGGTTGTTAAAAATGATAAGAAATAGCCTCTATTGCTTCATTTTTTGTGTTCGGTTGTTCTCCACTACCACTTATGCTCCTCATACGTGTAAATACACCCTAATTTTGCTGCCAACAAAATACAGAAAATAACATAAAAAGAATAATTTATATTCGAACAACACCATCTCATGTCTTTCTCTTAAATGGATAAAACTGAAACTCTGAAACTAGGACAACTAAAGTTAGACTTCAAAGCAGCAAACAAAGCAATAACCACCGTAAGCAGCTACCTGCATTTGGACAGAGGAAACCGGCTCTCACTGCAATGAACAAGGTCAAACTCTTCAACTAGACCTGATGGGAATCTACAGGAAGCTCCAGGCAGAGAGATAAGAGCATCTACTCATCCCTTTCAGAGTTATTGCTTTATTGAACGTGAGCTTTCTTACACTGACAATGTAGCTGCAGAAAAGTGCATTCCTGTGGTTTTCTTGCATAAAATGGATAAAATGATTCTGACTCTCCCTTTGAAGATATTACGTACTGCTTAGCTCCACCAGATTACCAACAAGGCAGGAGAGAAAGACGTACAAGGTACATCTGACGAAACACAGCAGCCCTAGATTACCTCAAGGTCCATCATGTGGCTGTTCTGGAGTTTTCAATCACAGCACATGGAAATGAGATTCTGCAAAAAGCTGAATAATAATGATATAACTTTACAGGCTAGTCACCTTGAAAGTGTTTCAGTCAACACATTTATCCAACATTTCCTGTCAAGTAGATCATCAGTGTGCAGGTGGCCATGAAATCTGTGTGAGAAGAGTCCTGCCATGGATGCCTATGGTGCACTGAAGTCGTAGCCATCAGTGTCGGATTTCACCTGCTGATATCATCACTGGGTGTATCATATGATATTGGACGATATCATGCTTTTAACAATAATTACACTGTATTTCACCCTGGTGTATTTCCCATAAACGTGGCCATTGTGGCTCTATTGGTTGTGCTAACTTGCCGCCGAAATGAGGACTCATGCAAAGCGACATATATATCAGGGCAAGCTGCAGGAGCTTCCAACAGTTTTCCAAACAAACATCATATTTACATGAATTATTTCAAACCCCCATTTCTGAGCTCAACAACCTCTACCTGATCTGATGTTTCCTCGAGGGAGAAGGACCGAGTCAAAAGACAAATGTTGGTGAGACTTCATCAGGCCGGCGAGTAGCTGCTGTGCTGTCATAACATTACCCTTGGTCCTAACTGTGGGAATGTGTTTATCATTACTAATTCCAGATCAAACATTAAAGTAGCCTGCTCCTTGTAGCATAAATAACTCTGTAAATAAAATGATTGTATGTGAAACTTGTTGTACCTTTCCTAATTGTTATCCAGATGCTGCCCAGCAGGTGTATAAATAATGACCCAACGGGACGAAGTTTAATCCGCCTCTTGCATTTGCTTTTAATGTTAAAGCACATCCACAGCCGTTTTCTCCTTCTTTTCTTCTTTCGGTACACAAGACTTCAGCATCACACACAACGCCGCTGTCAGTTTGATTGACAGCTGCTTCACCTGCTTCCCCGATGACATCTGAACTCGTGCGTGATCGTGAGATAAGACGTGCTGTGATCGATCGCGGTTATACGTGCAGTCTGGCCTGTCAACGACCAAGATGCAGTGTGATGGTTAAATCTGACACGGTGACAATCGTTTAAGACAAAAAAATCATGTAGTCTGAAGCTGGCCTAACTCTGCTGATGTTCCCGCTATTTTGTCCACCACCCATGTCTATCCACAGCTAAAACACTGTGGTATCTATGCTGAGGAGAAGCCAGCATAGCAACATACTCTACCTCATCAGCATCAAAATCAAAGCCTCCCAAAGCCAAGTTTGAAAAATGTATCTCTGCATCTGTATCTAGCCCCACTATAAAATGTGCCTCACTCTTTTATTCCATTTCTTATGAAGACAGATTCCCTTGTCCTTTTTTTGTAATGAATAAACCCTGCTTCACCATTTCTGCTAAAGAGGCTCGTTGTCAGAGGTGCAGCCGAACCTCCACCGCTGGCTACCTCATCGCCAGAGTGGCTGCGATAACGATCTGAGAGGCAGACAGTGCAGCTCAGGAAAGGATTAGACCACAGCAGTGGGTACAGTAATAACAGCTGCTGCTGTGGCGATGCCCCGCAGTCAACGAACGGGAACAAAACACCCGCAGGACAGAAGGAAAAGGAGAGACAGACCACCGTCCCCCTTCCACTTTTCCTTGCTTATCCAATTTTCTCTCATCTTCTGATTGCTTTTCTCATCACGGCTGAGCAGAGTAATTGGACTTTCCCCTCGCTCCAGCTGTGCAGCAGTTTGAAGTGGTGAGGAGCTACATGTTGAATAAGTGAGGTGGCGATGAGGCAGCATAATGAGGCTGCAGTATTTTAATTGTTAAAAAGACACATGAAAGAGCGTCAGCACGGAAAGAAAGTGAGTGTTCATTGTCCTTTCTAAAGTTTGAAGGTGAAACTATGTTTGTGAGGAGCGTCTTATGTGCTCAGAGATGAGTGTGTGGTGACTCACCAGCACGTCCTGGCCTCCTGCTCTTTCCACACTCAGGTGTTCATCCGAGCCCTTCAGCTTCCTCACCTGAAATCAAACACACATGCAGACAAATTAATGGAACATAACCTGACAAATTAGTGAGGAATTATGACAAAAGCATAAGCCTCTGTGCAAGGGGAAGACACTGAATTGTCTGATGGCTGCGAAACTGATGTGAATCAAACGCCGTGATGCCATCACAGTCAACAAGACATGTGGGACATTTTGGACTAACTGGTTTGACAGCACTAATACCCTGTGCAGGATTTATCACGTGCCATACATTATAGCAGAATCTAGTGCAAGCATCATTTATTCTGAGTCAGAATGTTTGAACTCCATCAGTCCCGGTCCATCGACGGGGAGTTTCCTCCAACTAGTCAACAAATACAGTCATGGACACTATGCTTTTAGTCAGAGTCAGCAGTTTTAAAGAAGTTAAATTGTCTTGGCTTTCAAACATTCACAATTTGAAAATGGGGTGCACAAATGAATAGAAACATCTTTCACCTCAATGCAAACCAATACAGCAAAACCAGCAAGTAGAAACTTAAAATTTGCCCCTTTGACGGTGTCAGTAAAAATAAAGCTTTATAAGCTTCACAAATGCAATTCAACACAACTTGGTCAGTTGTGTTGAATTGCATTAGATTGGGCGGATGTTTCCAATAAACTGGTAACTCCGCTGCTTAAATATACACCAGTCACACAATGGACTTCAGAAGTTAGAAACTCAGCTTAAAACATAATACCAGCATCCCAACATCAGCTCGTTCATTCAGAGCTGCAGCGACGACCAACAACAAATATGCCTTCACGGTTAAAATCAACTTTAATACCAAAAGTTTGCAGAAGAGATAATAAAGTTTGGATTATTTTTCTACTTCGTGCACTACTGATTTGCACACTGTCACAACCTGCAGTGACGCACCGGACGGAGCTCTATAACAAGCCTCATTCTCTACTGGATCAGGCGGATGGGGATGTACCCCACCGAGATACAGACAGCACACACAAATACACCGAATAATCCCTTGAAGGTCTCACTAAACCTCCCAAAATGCACATGCCAACATATTAATCCATGAAACCCACATTAAAAAAGACTGGTTGTGTACAAAGTTAGTTATTTCTACAGCCCATGCAGTAATCTTTCAGAATTAGCCCAGAAGGATATGAAGAGGACGGTGAAACCAGGGACATTTAGTGACACTCTCATCCTCAAATAAAGCAGCAGGAGCGTGCTGCCACATTTCCCTAAGTCGCTTCTGTCAATGGAAGAGCTAAAAATACTCTTGAATTAGACAAGCAAGAGAAGCTACACATGACACGAGGAAGCTGAGCTCTGCAAACGGTGTCCGTCCCGGATTTTCACTTCCTTTACACTTTCTAAACGTAGTATCTTTCTATGTTAAACACATCTGCGCTCACTGCTGTTGCATCTTTTTTTGCATCCTTTCTCACTTTTTGACTATATTTACTTTTTAAATGTTTTTAATTGTTGCTTTTCATCATTTCCTATTCATCCTTCGTCATATTAAAAATGTCCTTTACTTTTTACTAATTTTCACTCTCAGACACACATGGACAGATTTAATTAGGAAGCGTTACTTGCCAGCAGAGACACGGCATTTAAGGTCTGCAACTGTGGACTCGTGTTCAACTTGTTCACTCGTTCACCTTTGTGGCGAGACAGCGAAGGGAGTCAGAAAACGAAAGAAACCTCTCACATGAAAGAAAATGATGATGCGTATGGTGTATTGAGACCATAACTCCCCAACTGAGTTGACTCGTAACTGCTCAAGCGTTCAAGTTAAAATATTTAAAAAGTCTTTGGCCATCTGTTTCAATCTAGTAAAAGTTCATTCATGTACCCCGAAATACCTGTGGTCCTTCGCACCAGCTATACATAAGTTCTCTCTTAAGTTAGGACGTTCACATTAAACGATATGTTGAAATTAACTAGTTTGATACTGTCGATGTTTGGTTGCACCACAGAGACCTAAGATTCATCTCAACAACTGTCAAGTCCAAACAAACCAAAATATTGTTATCTATCCTGATATATTTGCTTGCTGGCATTATAACAGTAGTTTCTAATGTCAGATTTAGTCAAGTTACCAGCTTTGCTAGCCTTATAACACAGTGTTAGAAGTTACGTTCAACCACAGGCTACGTGTGAATTTCCACACAACTGGTACAACCCAGTGCTGGTCACTGGTAAATGCAGTGCCCAACATTAGCTTTCTGACATTCAAGACACAGTATCTGTTTTTATTACATTACTGCTGTTTGGTAAATGTCCACAATTAAACTACAAAGTTTGATCCATAATCATTAGCTGAACAAAAAAAAAATCTTGGAGCAGCTTTAAAACTCTGGAGGACATGTTAAGTGGGACTCAGGGAAGATGATGCCATTTAAAATGAAAAATGGCACGAAAAAAAAAAAATCTGTCACCTTTAGACTCACTCAAAAAGACAGCAGACTATAAGCAGAACAGGCAGTAAGACAGGGCCAGGACTTGTCCAGACTGTAGAGAGGGTCTTCACCTGCTGAAGGATCTGCTCCTGTGCACACACCGGCAAACTGTTGAACTCATGACCCTGACCTGAGTTTACTCAAATGGGAAACTGTCGCATTTATAAACACACACACACACACACACACACACACACACACACGCGCACACACACACACACACACACACACACACGCACACACAACAGGACTCTCCAAGGAAATGTCAAGGCTTTCCACTCACTTCTCTTCCTGCGGGAACATACGCCAAGAGCTTGGACCAGGGTCATGTTTACAACTCACTTACTGTATGTGTGTGTGTGTGTGTGTGTGTGTGCGTGTGAGTGTGTGTTACCTTGGCACTGCTGTCAGAGTGACGTCTGGCACACGCTTGGAGCTGACTCATCCAGAACTGCTGCTCCTTGGCGTCGGAGGCTACGAAGACACACAGAACAGAAACACATTGCCTTAACTTCCTTTACACAAAAGATGTTGAGAATCACAGTTAAATCCTTACATGAGTTCACAGTCTGGTCAATATGCAGTTAGAAGAAAGCCATCTGCCTTAAAGTGTGTCCACATGCACCGATGGTTAACATTCAGTTCTTGTACTGTGGCTTCTATGTCCACAGACAAACTTTTAAATTATTAAAGCACTAAACATCATCAGAGGAACGAGACGCCTGTACTCATTAGAGTTTACAATTTGAAGCTCTTTTCTTAAGAAGAGCATTCAATAAATAAAATAATACAAGGAATAAAGTTAAGAGTAAATGCTGAAGTCACTGAGGTCATGTCCTTGATATGATTACAAAGAATATGGGAGTTTCAGTGGACTGTGAGGAGTTATATGGGTAATATATGAACATGGGTATTTAATTGGCTGATTCCAGGACGAGTCTTAGACTTTAAATATTAAATATGTGACTATTTTTAGCCAACAAAATAAAGAAATTAATATTAAATTCACTGCTCCAGCACCAGAAGTCTGTTCTTGGCAGAAAAGACAGAAAAGATAATTAAGACGTTAATGTTTGCTAATGTAACAGTTAAAAACGGGGGGGTGGGAGTGGGATGACTAGGAAGACCTGGACTCATGCAGGGCTGCAACCGATGGTTTATTTTCATTGCTTATACTTCTATCCTTTTTTTTAAATTAATCAATTGCTTGTTTACTTACTTGGTACTTGTTTTTAGGCTATAAAATGTCACAAAAGTGTAATAAAATAAAATAAAATAAAATCCAGAGGCGATGTCTTCAAAAGTCTAGATTTGTCTGATCAGCCTAAAGATATTCAGTTCATATTCGTTGAACCCTCCTTAGCTTAAGATCAGGTTCAACCAGTCTGAACCAACAGAGCAAACACATTTTAAATGAAAGGAAAAGTGGCGTGATAGGAGGCAGAGACACAAACTCACACATGCTGTAACATATCGTACGCAGGGCAGGTGGTGGGTGCATGAGGTTTCAAGAGCGGCTTTAGCCAGCAGCCATTGCGGATGCTAAAGCTGCATTTTCCTTTAATTTAAAGTTCAAAACAAGGCTTCATAAAGACAGATGCCCACAAGGCAGAAAAAGAACCTGACAGCATCAGATATATGCACATTAAATATATTAAAGGAAGAGTTCAGCATTTTGTTTAACATGCCTGTTTGTTCTGTTGCAGGGAGTTAGATTGATACCACTTTCATATCTGTTGAAGACCAAAGTCAGCAGCTGGTTAGCTTATCTTAGCTTAGCATAAACACTGGAAACAGGGGGGAAACAGTCAGCCTGGAAAATCATCATGACAAACTTCCTTTTTCACCCGTTTCTTGGTGCTAAGCTACGCGCCTGCTAACTGTAGCTTCATATTCACTGTACACACGAGGCTGCCATCGATCTTCTCATCTCACTCTCAGCAAGATAAGATAAAACTTTATTGATCCAACGCTGGGGATATTAAGTCGTTACAGCCAGCAAAGCATTTAAAAGTAAAAACAGTGACAATGAAGAGTTCATGATAAGGAGGATACAGGATAAAGAATAAAATAGTATGTATATACACAATACATTATGTACAGATTCTAAAAATACTATCGCCAATATTCTTGCCATATGTTGAATTGCACTTGACAAATGCTGTTGCATACATAAGTCTATGTATTTGTAAAATATGTTTGGCGACTGTCTAAAAACAGTCGCCAATATAAATTATAAATACAGTGTTTGTACTTTTGCACAGCTGAAAAAAAAATACAACAAATTAAAAATTGCACAAGATGTAATGGTGTTGCACCAGATGCAGTGGATAATGTGAGCAAAGAAAGCAAGAAAGAGAAAAAGCAAATTTCCCAAAATGTTGAACCGTCACACAAGAAGCTCAGAGAACCAGCACAACCATGACAGAACATGTTTTAAGGTGGAATGAGTGTTTTTGATTTAACTCGTGACTGCTGCCTTAAGCCTAGAAGTAATGGAAACCGCTAACACTTGGATGAAGGGTGATGAAGGCTGCATATGACTGAGGCATCAGTGAGGACGACCTGCTCGGTGATCTCATTTGAAGCCAAATGATTATTCAACTTGCCGACTGTTCACCTGACCATTTGATCCTGTTACCTTCTGAATGAAGTCCTCGGGGCTGATTTCACATCTGAACCTCTTCATTTTCTTCTAAATTGAACATTCAGTATTCGAGAAACAACAGCAGTTCATTTGGCTGGTTTGGAGCAGCACAGGAAGCAGCTTGATACTCTCTGCATGCTTGTGGTTTTCCCTTTGGCACGGAGACAATACGCCCTGTTATCTAAACACAAATAGCCAGTTGAAGCCCAGACTTGCTGACTAACACATCGAGCTGCAGCCCTTCCAGTTGAAGGAGACACTGACTGTCTGCTTGCGTTGACCCACTCCAGGTCAAACTGGAAAAGAATATCCTTCTGATCCCATTTCACTGACTAATTATTACAGAACAATGTCTTTGATAGGTCTGATGATGCTGAGTTTAGTCTGTAGGTCAATCCTAACTGAGGCACCAACAGAAGAAAAGACTCACACACTGCACCTGCTCATTCTGTGCAATAAATAAAGAAATTAGAAATAAAAAAAAATCATTCAAATCACAAAAACTCACCTAAAACAAAGATCCCTCTCAGTAACAAAAGGCAAAGTGTGTGTCAGCACACCTGCACACGGCCTCATTTTAAGGTGTGCTTGATTTTGTGTTATCAGTGGTGAGTCGACTGCCAAGGTCTTGTATGTACACCACTGCAAATATACAAAAAAAATACAGTAATACACCCATCCACTAAAATAAGTCACCGAAAATAGTTTCGGGTAATACATCATTGTGAAGTCTGAGCAGATGCAAACTTCACCAGAGGGTCCATCAGGGGCTCATGACAGCACTTCAGAGCAGCCTTGCAGAACAAAAAAAAAAAAAAAACAGGACTGGGACTTCATGCTTCTTTACGGACCCTCGCATGAACGTGCACACTAGACCCAGAAGACTGAGGCTGGAAAACAGGTAAACATCACTTATTTCCAGATCATGACTTCAAAATGCTTCAGGTCTGCCAAACATCAGGCTTCATTCAGATCTAAACAAGGGTGTAATTAGCACTTATCACAGCAATTAAGCTTCAGAGTAGTCGTGAGTGATTTCAGGATTTATTTTGGCCTGCTTCTCAGACAATGTACAGGCTGTCGTATCCTCTTGGTGGAGGTTATTAAGGCTGTATGCAGCCTGTGAGGCCGCCTGCAGACGCTGCTCAGGGCTGAGTGAAGTCCTGCCAAGCCCCCTTCGCATTTTGGGGTGCTCTGATTTACAGATAAGTCCCCTAAAAAGACAGATACAGAGATAGTGTAGTAAAGGGCTGAGCTCTTTGGTCTAAGGATGGAAATTCATACATATTATCTTAAAGGTTAATCCTGTTTTGTCGTGTTACGTGTTGTCATGTGTCGCCTTTTAAAACAAAACTCCACACATTCCTTTTTCAGCTGCGTCTTTCAGTAGATTTGCCCAATAATTGTTACATTTATTTTATATAATATGTACGTATACATATGTATACTTCGACTATTATGGAAAACATGATGACCAACTTCATCATTATTTGTGAGATTAGTGAGTGCTGAGCGAATCGACAGCCTTGGATCCAAACTTCTGCATTGCAGTGTTTTAAATGTCAGGTTTGAAACCAATTCAAAAAGCATATTTTCACAAGCTGCTCACCTCTGAATCATGCAGCACAGCTGAAACAAAAAACCCTCTCATATACTGTTTGTGTTCGCCTGCACGCTGGACTGTCGAGCCTTTTGTGGAAGGCAGGAAACAAAGAAGAGTGAGGTCCTCAGTGCGCTTGAGTGAATGAAACACGACATTTATGTACATGTGGATGGTGGGCGTATAAAGTGAAGGACTGTGACACCAGAGTCCAGGCTTCACCTCCAGACTGTGGTTGGATTTAGGCAACAAAAAGCACTTAGGTCAAGTTTGGGAAATATCCTGATTACTGCTGACTTTTTCTGCATTGAAACAGACCGTGAACAAAACGCTGCCAATGCCTAAACAGAGCCATAAAGCACCTGAATAATGCTGCAGTCACGACGAGTAGGTGCAATACACTGTCAGTAAACCTGAATTCAGTAACAACGCTTTTACAGCTTGCAGGTACTTTAATTAACAACACTTCCCCATTATGTTAATAGAAAATGTGATTTGGTTTATTACATCTCCTTGTAACTGTATTTGCGATTGCAAATTAGTTCAACATAAATGTAATTACTGGGTCACTTTTTGCATGAGTACAAGTCCATTAACGCTTTTGAGGTGAGACTGTCTGAAAGCGCGTGACTTCATCCTCAGAATTTTTAGTCTCATGTCGCATGAAGTGGTTCGTTTGAAGCCTGCTGAACCTTTTAATCCACTACTGTTTGAAAGACGGCTGAATTAAACTCCACTCTGCGTGTCATCAAAGTATTTTCAGTATCTCTTCTCTCGATTCTCATCCGGAGACAAGCTTTAAACGCGTAAATGAATGCAGCACTCTCCCCATTAGTGACTGGATAATGAGGAGGGATAGCTTCATTAGGTTTGTGTTGCAGGAGTTGCATCACCACCAGAATGAGACTTCTAAATCTTCTGTTCAGTGTTAACTGTTTTTTTGACATGCTGATGGAAGACATTTCAAAGCATGGAGCATTCAATTTGCACTTGTCAGTCACTGCCGACATCCTCCGCAGCCATGAGAACACCTTGAATGAGGAGGGAACTCTGAGAAAATGAGACGTTTAGAGAAACTCTTGACGAGCTCAGCATTCGAGTCGTGCTGGGGGGGGGGGGGGGGGGGGGCTGCTCACCTCTCTGGGGAGAAGAGAGTATTCATGTAGAAACACCTGTGCAAAGCTGCCTCTCTCCAAAAATACCAAGTATCAACCTTCCCACTTATTTCTTGTTGTCATCGTCCACAGAAATCACTCACTCTAAAGGGGCCACTTACCCGAAGAGTGAGCAGGCGCCTAAATCAGATATTTTTCTCTGATGCGCACAAGCCTCGCTGTGATTAAAAATAATTAGTTGTCTGTGCTGAGCAGAGCGTCCTCCGTATGCGGCTATGCTAATATGCACCTGCTCGTACGGTGACGCAAGAGATAACCACACTACTTAGCTGAGAGCAGGACGTGCTGTTCTCATTCAGGGAGAATACTGTGATACTGAATGAAAATTTCAACGCTGGTTTTGTGTCACAAGGGCTGCAGACTTGGAGGTGACATGTTGACAGCTCTATTCATTTGATGAATGCGCGAGGTTTGCGCTGGAAACCGGGGGGACCAACAGCGAAATGAGAAGCTGGTCCGTCTGCCCATTTAAAATGAGCAATAATAGACACGCATCCCGGCCTGTGTATCCTATTTAAATGTCAATATCCATCCCAGAGAGACGGTGAGCAATATCCGAACACTACTGAGTCAGAGAGCTCCTTTCCAGTCAATCATAGCATGGCCATCATCGTCTAATTACACCCATTTTAATTACAGCATCGAGAAAGATGTTATTGGTTAAGATAATGGTACGTCTGAGGATTAATGCTTGGACCAGCAGTTTGATTTGATTAAAGTGCTGAGAGATATTATGAGCGAGGCACTTTAAACATATAATTCAAGAAAATGGACAGGCTGACATGGACTAGAGAGGCTGGAAGAGTGGCCCAGCAATTACAGCAAGCAGCCTTTCCTCATTAAAACGACACAATGGCCTCCCTAATTATTCATACTGAATCAGCAACGTGAAATTATATACTAGGGGAAAATGTGTTGTAATTTCAGCTTCAACTTTATGTTTAATTGGCTTTTAATAGCTTTTATTCACTCATGGTGCAGACTGCTGCACCTCACATTTGTTGTGCGGAGCAGTTTATTTGAATCTTTTAAGCAGTCTGGCAAAGGGGACTTGAATGTCACGTTTAAGCAGAGTGAGTGTTTACTTTAGTGGTGTTGTACATCATGAAAAGAAAACTACACAAAAGTCTCAAAAGACCATGTGTGGAAGTGAACTGTGGCCACTGACTTGATGTATGTATAATGTATAAAGCAAAGAGTAGACTCATATTCTCCTATTATTTTTCCCTAGAAATAAAAGTGCCAAGGCAAAAATCTACTCCAGGAAAGGTATGAAGTTGAACAAAATGTATTCAGAGAAAAGTCACTTTTTAGAGGGCGTGATTCTTTGTTCCAGTTCACAATTTGTTCCAGTTTAAATGGAGTGAGTCCCAGCATTAAACCGCTTTTTTTGACAAATCCGATCAAAAAGTATGCTTTTACATTAAAAAAGGAAATGGAAACGTGACACTTTGGGAAATAAGCTTTTTAGCTTTCCTTCTGAAAGTTAGATGAGAAGACTGATACCACTCTCAGGTCCGTACGCTACGGGTTAATTTATCACCATCAGTTAGCTTAGCTTAGAATGAAATTACAATGACGACTTCATGTTTCTGATTTTGTATAGATTAAACAAAAGAGAAATAACATGCTAACTTAGGTGCTGGTACTGGTTGACACCATTAGTTTTACTTTGCTAGCTATGCTAGCCGTTCCTACGCTAACCTTCTACTGGCTGTTGCTCTATATTTAGTATATCCAAACCAAACTGTAAATGTATTCTTTTAATTACAGTAAAAGGATGCTTTGATGTTTCCTCTACGTAGATTGCTGAAAAAACAAGAACTATTACCCTCTTCTGAGTCAACTACAACTCTACACCGAACAGTAATAATGATAATAATGATTTGAATCTGCAGCCCCGCTGTTCACTCACTGAAAGTCACTCTGGATAATCACATCAACTGAAAATGTCAAGTTAGTGAAAAGCTAACAGGGGATCATCACGAGAAACAATATAAATAGTCTGCTGTTGCAAATGGTAGACATGTTTTGGCAGATTTGTAGTGAGGTATGATCTTGGCAGGCTTATAAAAATCAATCGCAATGACAGGCATCAAACGACTGCAAAAATACTGTAATTATTATGATGCAA
The DNA here is from genome assembly GCA_037975065.1 of Chaetodon trifasciatus. Taxonomy (NCBI): domain Eukaryota; kingdom Metazoa; phylum Chordata; class Actinopteri; order Chaetodontiformes; family Chaetodontidae; genus Chaetodon; species Chaetodon trifasciatus. The sequence continues at coordinate 9,320,764 of JBBMOE010000015.1, forward strand.
AAAAAAGATTGTGTCAGGAATCCTAATCAGCCAGTTTGAAACACAAGGTGACATTTCATTGGCTGACTGTCTCATTGTGACATCGTTTGATAAATTGCTTAATTTGCCGTTGGAGCATTCAGACATGATTAAATTCCCACTGTTCTTCACCTTTGCTCAGCAGCAAAACACAAGGCGCAACAGTCTCCCTCTGTGCGATAATGAAATACTCCTTTTACATCACTCTGCTTTAACTAATAATACCGTGATTCTCAGACTGATTTAAGGCTCTGTTAGATGTCACATGTTAAGCCCCAATATGGATCAAATGAGACATTCTTGCATTTATAGAGAAACATTATGAAGAGTTGTGATCAATTGTTGCACAGAAGAAACCTCAAAGCAAGAAAGTAAGTTTGGTTTCAGAAGTTTGAGCATATATGTCGACTGTCGAGTCGAGAGGTACATGTTTTGAATGGCCTTTGGTTTCCCTTTGTGGATTTACTATTCCAGGATTTTACTCATTTTACTCTTTGCTTTGCTTTGATGTGCCGCTCACTTTAATTTGCACAGCACTCTGGTTTAAACATGCTAGATACATAAAGTTGACTTGTGTCATATAAGTATTTTTGTCTTCACTTATATCAATCTATATCAAGCAAATAATACATTATACTTAAATTGGTTATTATGCTTCCATAATGATGCTAGTAAACACAAAAGCCACATAAATTGCTGTATTACAATGCACCAACCCAATAAGAGCCTGCAAGTTCCTTGTGAGACCTAATACTTTTTGATAAATTTGCTATAACTACCATTTCTAATATCAACGATGAACATTTAGAACCCAAAAAATAATGCTTCATATCTACCTTGACTACAAAGAGCGCTGTTTTTTCTGCATCTTTCATAAATCATTAGTTCTAGTGTCTTTTCAGAAGAATTACCTGTAATTAAAAGCAGCTAAATTGTTTTTTTCCCACCAGAAAACACAGTGGTGTTGGGGACGTTTTAAGCCCTGAATCTTTCCTAAAAGCTGCATACAGCACCAACAACCTCCACCATTCATGTAGGGCAGCTTTTATGTTGCCTGAGAGGCAAAATCCAGGACAAAAAAAAAATCAGAAAATCACTGGTATCTGCTTTGTGATTGCACGGTATGACTGGCTCTGATGGGCTTTTCAACATTTTGATCGACTCAGAGATTTTCCCATCTGGATTTTGGCAGTTGGACAGTAAGAGGACATGATAGAGTGTCTTCTCACTCTAGTAAGCAGCAAAGAAATATGTTCAAAACCCTCTTGGGAGAAGGTATCGACCTGAAAACAAAGGTGGCATTTAAAGCTTTAGACACACCATCTGTGATATGATACGCAATTTATATAAGACTCCCAGCTGAACCTTCAAGTTACTCTTTTTCATCCCCAGGTTTGGACTTTCAGGGATTCCCATGGTAACCAAAACCAGATCTGAAGGGTCCCGCCTAATCTTAATCACAGACTGTTGAGGGACTTTGAACCCTGTTGTTTGAGCAAATTGAAGTTTTGGAGAACAAATGCTGCTATTTAACTGCAATTAATTTCAGGGTAAGAATATCTAAAGAGCTGTTTTGTTGTTGGGTCATTGGGGGGTTGTGCGCCAGTCAAACCTAAAAACAGACCTTGGGTTTGTCTGGCTGAGCTGCATCAAAAGATTACTTTTCTCTCTCAATGACTTTCTTGATTATTCTCGACTCACTGAGGCGCTGGAAATGGAAATACCTCTGCCTGTGAGCTACTCAGCCCAACTTCTGCGTCTCTGTGTGATCATTGTTTCCTTTTAGCTCAACACACATGGATCACCGAGTTATTCGGGGAATATAGGCCAAGTTATTCTGATATCCTCCCCCTCGAGAGCGTAAGGGGACATTCCAGCGGCTCAAGTGGAGCAACAGTGAAAAGGAGTTTCTCTCGCTTCAGTGGATACAGGTCACTGAAAGCAAAGGCCTTCAACACAGTGACCGGCTACAGGCTCTCTGTCTAGCACTGGGTCTTAAAGCGATATTTCAGTCGTTCTTACAGAACTGTGCATTGATGTGGGAGACATTTCCAACTTAACGCAGGAAAATCAAGCAAATAACATCCACTCCTACATTAGATACTTGCAAAGACTTGACAAGACTAGATCACAGATTATCTGAACAACAGTTTTAACTCAGCAGACCACTAAGTGTTCCCCTGTGTATAGTCCCTATGTGCAGTGTTAGCAGCATACATTTCTTCATTTAGTCTGTCTCTGCTGTTCTGTTTTTGTATAAACAGCACGTGTACAGTGTAAACAAGCCTGCACGATGTTGAAATGACAAGACTATGTTGAACCCAATTAAAATGACAATAGAACTGAACATAATTGAAGCAATCAATCAAACGTTTTCTCTATAAAATGCCCACAGCCTAAAGTCCTTGAGAAGCTTATTTTGTCCCAGACAAAACAGACAAAAAAACTAAATCTGGCTGAAACTAGTACATTTGCATGATAAATTACCTAAATGATTAGTCATGATTACAACTGTTGATTACCTGATCAGCTATTCTTTATGACATGAACTGAAGTAAAAAACACTTGAACGAGTTATAAATTTGTGAGAATTCAATATCAAATATATAAAGTGACATCAAATTACTCTACACACAAAAGGACAAGTTTGATTTTAAAGGGAACAGATCTTTTCTGGTCAATAACAGAGCAGAACAGCATCTAGTGCAGATGAATGTGTGCAATTTATAAAGCTTCCCTACAGGTTTACACCTACATTAACTGACGTTTCGGCCATTTAAGGGCAGTGAAACAAGCAGTAAACACAACATTGACACATTATCACTTTATAAAGTTGATGCAGCACACTTTTTGGCAAACAGTTGCATTTTTACACAACCAGCAGTCACGCAGCAACATTACCACTGAGTCATTATTCTGGCCTTCTGATGAATGTAAGTCCAATATTCACTCTCTATCTCTGTTTCTGGTCTTCACCAACTCAGAGGGAAATATCTGGCTCTTTAGCTGCTAAATGCTCCACTATGTTCACCAGCTCGTCACTAACTGTGTCCGTCTGTATTTAAGTGCTGGGCAGTAGCATGCAGTGGGTTTATCAGAGCTTTTTCACTGAAAACAGCTGCCTGCCACAACGGAAAGAAGCATAAAGTTGCTCATCGTAAAACCAAACCAATGAGTTTAAAGACGCTAAAATGCTTTGTAGACCTGAGGGGAGCTGCAGAGCCTGTAATAATCACTGCAAACAGCTGCATTTTCACACATTCAACAGTCCCGCAGCAACATTATTGTTAATTTGGAGTTGTATTTCTGGCCACCTGATAAATATTCACTCTCTTTTTATCTCTGTTTTTGGTCTCCTGCAACTCCTGAGGAAACATCTGGCTCTTTAGCTGCTAAAAGCTTCACTATGCTCACCAGCTCGTCACTGTGTGACTGTCTGTCTGCCATTTAGTAATAATTCCTTGTTGGATTATCACAACGAGTGACATCTTTCACGTGGCACAAAGTCATCTGATCCACTGTCCATCTAAAAATATTGATTAGAGCAGCTTAAAGAGCAAAATGCTGCAGCTTTAATTCTCTCAAGAGCTTTCCATTACCAGCTGTCCAGTGCATTCACAAATACTGGACAGAAAAAGTTCATTCATAACACCCCCAGTATGTACACTGCACACCAAGTGACTCCAACATAAAACACACACTCAACTCAGTGTTTGTACTTTGCCATATACGGACAGCCTGAGGCCGGCGAGGGTCCTACCTCTGAGTTTGTACAGCTCTCCATTGACAGAGTTTACAATGAACATGTGCGGAGCCTCCTCGCTCGGGGTTACCGAGGCACCGATCAGGGGCAGGGACCCACGGGGCTTCTGGCTCTTCCCCTGCTCGTTGACAAAGTAGTGCAGCTGTCCCAACTCTGGATCTAACACAAAGTACCTGCATGGGAGGAAAACAAAGACAGAAAGAGGGAAGTTAGGAAAGTAATGGGCCAGAGAGAAAGAAAGGGAGCGGGAAATAAAGGAAGCATTCTCATCATTTTGCTTTATGTTCTCATTACTGCAGCTTGTTTACTGATAAAACTTTTTTTTATATTCCTGTTGCACAAACTTTTCGGGCTTTGGGAAATAGCAAGAAAGTGAGTAGGAGGGTTATGAATGAGTGTGAGATGAGAGCTGCCGTAAAAAACACACAGCACTCTTAAATTTCTCACCTCCCATGCAACGACGCCTGCAGGATATTATTTACCACAGCTCTCCTCATGCAAGACTCGTTAAAAATACCCCTCCGCTCACATTAAGGCCTGCTTTCGCCAGCATCGAGCCGGCAGCTCAATTCCAAATTACTCAAGGTGGCGATTAGAACGGTCATCTTGAGCAGAACCCACAGCTCGAGGCGTGGAAATTAAACCCCACATTTGCCCCTTTGTGATTAATGAATCACATTCAATCACTGCATAATTAAATCTCTGCCTCGCTCATCGCTGGCTGGAAGACTCAAACCCAGCCAGACACATAACCTAAGACTCTGAGAGGCAGACACATTTCATTTCCTCTAGCCAGAAAGGATTGTGTATGACATTCAAGAAACCGGCCCGTCTGCCCCGCTTAACGCTTTGTTCTGGTTCTGCAGTTCAATACAGGCCAGAGTGGCACTGGGTGGCTTTGGCTGACCTTTCCATGTTTGTGCGCAGTGGCCAAACAGCAGCTGTCTTTGTCCTGTCTTCTGGTTCAGCACGGCCCCGCATCGCCCTCTTTTCCCCGAGATTCCCCGTGTTCACAATCAATGTTCTCTTTCCGCCCGCGATTACAGAAGCTGCAGTATTGATCAGGCCTTTGTCGAGCAGCATCGCTCTCAGCTCACACACAGCGTCAGCTTCTTCCTGCGGCCACATCATGGCTGAATGTGACGGCCGAGCGCCACGCTGGAGCGGTCACCTGTCGGCTGCAGCATCTCACAGATGTGCTGTTTTTTAATAGGTGTCTTGTAGATTTCAAACAGCAACAGTTCAACAGACGTCTTCAAATGGCTGGTTTTGTCCGACCATCAGTTTAAACCCAAAGATTATAACATTAGACAAAGACAAGCAACAAATCTGCACAATTGAATGTCCGGGTTTTAAACAATTATCAAATATTTGCAGACTGATATTCCACCCACTGACTAATTAATTAATTGGCTAATCATGTCAGGTCTAGTGTCTGTATACACAGCTAAGAAATATTTTCATCACCAATTGATCTGCTTATTTTTTGGATTGTTCTGTTAATATTTAGTCTATAAAAAGGTCAAAAGACAATGACATTTGCATTTTCCCAGAGCCCAAGGTGACATCTTTATAGCTCTTGTTTTGTCCAGCCCACAGTGAAAAACCCAAATGCATTAAATCTATAAAGCTAGAAAACAAAGAAAAGCGCACACTCACATTTGAGGAGCTGATAGCAGCAAAAGTTTTAAACTTATTATTAGGTATGATCCAAACGTGACAATTCCACAGTAAATACAGTTTCTTTGAGAATGTCATTAGAAAAATGTGCAATCTCTGTTATCAGTTCCATTAATTCAGTCGTGGCAATTGGGTACAGATGTCCACAGTGCCTTCAGGATAAATCTCAGTGACTTTGATGATCCCCAGACTTTTCCTCCAGCGCCACCATCAGGCCAACTTTTGCAAATTCTTCTGCAAAATGTGTGACAAAACACCAAATCCTTACATTTAAGAAGCTGGAACAAGCAAATGTTTGACATCTTTACTTGAAAAATGACTGATTATCAAAATAGTTCAAGCTCTGCTGATGTTAGCATTTAACTCAAAGTACCAAGACGTCAAAGAACTGAAAAGTGCCATTCAGAAGTTCCCAGAAGCCCCAGGTAAAGTCTACAAATTGCTTGTTTTGTCCAAAGATACTGCAAAATACAAATATATTAAGTTTGCAATGAAGTGAAATGCAAATGTTTGGTTGATAAAAGACCAGATATTTCAAAAATCTAAATTGTTGTTTGATATACTAATCAATTAATGAGCTACTCTAAGCAAAAGAAATCTCAACCATTTATTAATTCTGATTACGAAAAAGATGCCACTGGGAACCTAAGCCTTAGTCTTTAAATATGCAAACGATAAGAGGGCAAAGAACACATGCAGCATCCCTCACATCAGGCATTTTCCCATGAACCCTCTAGGGTTCCCCAGAGAGGATGCAGTGAATATTGCTCTCTGAAAATTGATCCCCACTCACGGTCTTGCCCCCTTCCATCAGGAGAGCTGGTGATTTATGTCGACCACAGCCAACCAGGGAACAATCTGCCTGCGTCAGTTTCTATCCAGCCATCTCTTTTTCTCTCACACACACACATGCTGTACTGTATATGAAGTCTTATCCCCTGTTCAGTCAGCAGATTGGAGGCTTTTACTGTTGACCTCTTCAGGCAGTCTTGCCTTTGCAGCTAAACTACAATACAGACCTTTAACATGATGGATGGTGCTGGATAACAAAACCTTGGGCTTTACATTCAGCCCCTCGTGTCGTAGCAGTGCTGATATCGCGCGACCTGCAAGGCTGCAGACTCTCTGCGCTCACAGTGAACTTTTCACCTTTGGAAGCACGAGGCTGCAGCAAACTGGGCCAAATCAAACATAATGACAAAACAACACTGAAAGAGCACCAGAGTGTTGCAGCAATGTTGCTGCACTTGTTACACTGCTTGAAAACAACCCATCTAAAACCACCATATAAAAAAAGAAATGGGAGACAAAATCAGGTCTACGGATGACTGAGGAAGACTGGAATAATATTTGGGAAAGCCAGGCAGCACAAGGTCTTGGCAGGAGCTTTGTTGGCAGATCACAGAAGAGTATTTTGTAACTCCAAAATGCAACTTTATACTAAAAGATATCACCAAGAAGATCATCAAAATATTTGGAATAGAAGTTGAATCCTTTGTTTTTAACATTTTACCTGGGCAAAATCACAGATTAACCTATGTCACAGGACAGATACTTAGAATATTTTTGGTTGCTTGCAACAAAGCTGTCACATGGACATGTCTGCAGGAAGACGACAGGATGGCTGGACTGTAGTTGTCAAAGAAATGGAGAAACTGACCGTCATCTTAAGATGACAGCTCCTGCAAATTGGATATTCACATTTGGCCAAAATATGATTAAAAATGAATGTCTCTTGTTAAGTATATGATGATTAATCAGGATTAAAATAGCTTGAGAAGCATTTTCAGACCTATCTGTATATACTTGCTTTGTCAGGCATTGAAAACACTAAATATAACTTCAGTGGCTGTTCTGATTCTTCATCAAAAACCATCCTTGGCTTTCAGCTCTGAACTGTAATCACTCATCCACTCAATAATAGACATCTGTAGCAACAAAGAGCTTTCCGATACCGGCTTTTTTGCTGATATCATTCAAATAAATCACCACCAAAACAATAATAACACTGTAAAAAGAGCTTAGTCAAGCACATTTATCCACATCAACAGAAACACTGCCATTTCCTAATGGCTTCAACATTGATGCTGCAGGAAATAGCTTGTCAGCAGAATTTGCATCTCCTCCCTGCTCTTTTGGCAGTTAATTCTCAAAAATGCCCAGAGGAACATCGGACCAGCAGGAAGGCAGTAAATCACGCCGGTTATTGGCAGAAAATGTGGGTTTATACTTGTTAAGTGATAAAATGTGTAGTGTTGTAGTGTCAAAGGGCCAACATCTTATTATCACACAGCATCAAGGGAGCATCTTAAAGCTGTGTTATGTCTTTTTTAACCATTAAGGGTCAGAAAAACTCCTAAACAAGCTCAAAGAAACACAGGCCTGAGATATCCACTTATTAAGTGAGTGTAGCTAACCGGTTAGCTGTGAGTTTCCTTCTCACACATCCAGCAGACACATAGCAGCATTGTCATCCTGTTTCTGTCCATGTGACAAATTCAATAATGGCTGGCTTTTAACTCAAGTTTGGTCTCCACCAACTCCTGAGAAGAATCTAGTTCTTTCGCTTGCTCGACTTTCTTCACCAGCCACTCATTCACTGGGGCTCTCTGCACTTGGCTCCCTAAATTTACCCCCTTTAAGACATGCACGCCTTTAAGTTAATCTAATGGCAATTTAACATGTCTCTCTCAAGTCTGAATAAAATTAAAGACACAATGACAGTCTCTCTAGGTTGGATCTAGTAACAATTCCTTATCACTTTCAATATGGCACATGTCTGGACTGAATGCCGTCAGAGGAATGTAAAAAGGTTGCAGCAGCAAAAGGTAAAGATAAAATGTACATATAACCACCATCTATGATCACTGTAATAAATGTAATATATCAGCCTTCATTACTTGCCCACACAACATGAAATCAGTTGAATAAACAACCATCTGCATGGAGGAATACATGAACACCCAGCAAACAGAAAATAAACAAGAAACATCCTGTCATTCAATGCTTGTGTTGAATATTGTGAAACAAGGATGTGGACTCGCTGTAAGAAGACAGGGAGACCTCGCCTTTACGCCAGTCATGAAAGAGTACCTTAACAGCAACGGTAATATGTAAGAAGTGCAAAAAGAGTGCAACAATAAAGGGAGGCAATGCAACAAACTTAAGTCGCCACCTCAAGCAGCAGCTCCCAGTTGAATACGAGCAGAGCCAAAACTCCAGTGAGGAGAGTGCAACGGCTATTGTGAGGTCAAAACCGAGCAGGCAAACTGCATTGGCTCAGCACAGCACCGCCAAATATTTGGCAAGTTGTACTCCATATTTTGTCATATAGTCAAGAATATCATTTTCACAGAAATACCCTGAAATAATGATATCATTTCAGGGCCAAATCACCCACCCCTAACCTCCAGCAGTTTTAACTGTGCAGCAGAGATGCATGAGGAACATTAAGCAAAAGACAACTGTCTGAATGACATAAAGCCACCACTTCAAAAGATAAATGAAGAAATTTCATGTCTGGAGCAGGTTTCTTCTCTGTAGGGGGACTGAGGAGAGCATTGAGAATCAACCAGAAAACTAAACATCAAGCTAAAAGTTGGTAAAAGCTTAAGAGCTGACAGGCATTTCTCAATGGGTTTGCTGCAAAAATAAAGCAATTTAACTCAAGGACAACTTACTGGCCTGCTATGGAGCTTTCAACTGTATCAAATGGGCTTTGCAACAGCTGCTTAAACCTTCCATCGTCCATGTTGACTTCCATGTTGAAAATTTCAACATCTACCTACATATCTATCTCACGTGGCCAATAAGCAAACTCTGATGATGAGGATGGTGCGGTGTCTGTTAACTCCTCTTACAACCTTCATTTTGCAGCTACCAGGAAATCAACCAACAGCCGTTAAGTGAGCGTGATGACAGCGAATGCAAATTCACTTAAGGCAGCAGAAGACTAACCAGGCGTTTTTTTCAATCACGCAGAAGTCAAACATCTTAAGTTTTCTCTCTCTTCTGTGCCATAGAGGCACCCACCAGAGCCGCATTAGCTCGAATCACAGCTTTGATCAAAGCAGCACAGCGTTGCTCCTTTCCTGTGAGCACATCTGCAAAGAAATGATTCATCCCTTACAATGTACTCCCCACCCTGCTGACCGCTTAGGAAGACACAAATTTAGAATCTACACATGTAGAAACCCTCGCAGTTGCAGCCTCATATTGTACAACCTGATATGTGAAAAGGAGAATGAGAGAGCTTTGATTGCTTAGGATTCTGTGGTCTGCATGCAAATGTTGGGATACCTACTGTATATACGGTACACACAAACACTCATCACGCTGTGCAGATGAAAACGAGACTATGACCCAACAACAGAGGAAAATCTCCCGCATGAAAATACTGAACACTGGACCTCATTTGCAGTTTGAAAATAATCATTAATAAGTCCATCTCCTGCACCATCACCCTGGAAACCAGCTCTGAAATGCCATCTACAACCGAAAGCCTCCGATCGTCTGCTTCAGCAGCAAAGTCAACTTTAAAATATGTATTATCACACACTAAATATGACCAGCTGACGGCATTCACACACACATACACACACACACACACTCCTGTATTGTATACTGCATTACATTACAGTCAAAAGAGCTCCAACATCTTACACCAATCTCGTCTGACACACGAACGTCTTTGTATCTCTAATAAAAGGCCAAAGCTCAGCAGGGATATCATCAAATCACTGCATGCACATTAAATATCTTTTGAGTGTGTGTACACAAGTGTGAGTCAGTGTGTGTTTGTGTTTGTGTTTGTGTAAAATGCTCAACAGTAACCTGATTGTCTGGTCTGGGGTCTAATGTAGAGTCAGCCTATTAAACCTGAAACAGATTCTCAAGTGAGCATCTTCTAGTGCAGCACTAACCTGATGAACATTCATGAGATGTGTGTGTGTGTGTGTGTGTGTGTGTGTGTGTGTGTGTGTGTGTGTGTGTGTGTGTGTGTGTGTGTGTCCTGTATTTCGACTGTTGTGGGGGCTCATTTGAGTTAAGTGTGGAAACATTTTGGCATCATCACAGGACTGTTTGAAGGTTAAGACCTGGATTAAGTTAAGATTAGATTTAGAGTAAATTTAAGGTTTGAGTTAAAGTGTACATCCCCAACTCCAAAAGGGTTGGGACACTTTGTGAAATGTAAATAAATTTGCATGGATCATTTCTCTGAGTAGCTGTAGAGGAAAAAAATCTATGAAAGTTGAAATTTAAAAAAGTATTCCTGATGTCAGTTCTAGGGGTTAAGGAGTGCATTATGTTAATGAGGGTCCTCACAAGTGTAGTATGTATATGTGTGTGTACAGAAAAAAAAATTGCTACCTAGCACATTTTCTTCAACACACACACACACACACACACACACACACACACACACACACACACACACACACACACACACACACAGCACCCACACAACATAACAGCACTTCACACTGACACATGGCCACCCACACAGTGGCAGAATTAGCTCCACTCAGGTCTGTTGCCCACCATGACACCGCCTGCCAAACACAGACAATGTGTTTCTCCACGTGATGAAGATGGAACGTGACTGCCGACTGTAATTACTCCAGCACCATCTTCCACCTTATAGCCTTATAGACCTTATTATTCTCTGCTGTCTGTAATTCTTGTCTTTTACTTTCATTGACTTTTAGACTTAACCTTTGCACAAACTCCTATGTACATGGCACATGGTGAATAAAGCGATTCTGATTCAGATTAAGGTTTCTCTCATTTATAATTTTGATTATTAATGTTTTCTGATGTTGTTAAAGGTTTGTTTACGTCAATTTTGGGGCCTTTATTTTCATTTTGTTTAGCTGAGAAACACAAAAACGCTTATTTTACATAATTCAATAAATATACACTCAATATAAATCAATCATTTTTAATATTTATGTGTACGGTTAAAATTAGTGTTTATGCCTTTAATTTTCACACATTCATGTCACAAACAAAGGAGATAATATCCAACTGTGCTTTGCAAATGTCAAATAGTCTAAAACGGCAATGAAAAGACACAAAAACACAAACCCTACTGCAGTGATTGCTGACCTAAACTGCAGCCCCAAAGCACTTCCATTTGCAGTATATTTGTAGCTCTTATGCAAAACATGACTCCAGGAATCGTCTTAATCCACTGTTATAGCGTTAACTCGTTTTAATTTCAGGTACAGATAAACATCACGTTTCCATTAGTCACATTCAACCTACGTTCTATATTTGGAACCACCGGCATGAAACGAAATATGATTAGTAAATCTGGCCTCCTTCAGAAGAACTGAGATGTCAAAACGGTCTCCTGATGAGTTAAGAATCTTGATTATAACAGGAGACCAGGACAGGAAAATAGTAGCCATGGCAGAAGGTTGGTACTGCAATAAATCATTAACATTTACTCTGATCTCATTGCATACTCAAAGAGGCTTTTCACTCTTGGGCTACATTTCAAAGATGCTTTAGTGGACACATTAACCTGAGGTGGAGGCCGTGGCGCTCACTCAGGGTCAAAGAACCAAAAGGAATCTCTCCTTGAAAGCAAGCCCTTCGCCTTCAGGCACTTTGAAATTGAAACGGGACAGCTATCATCACCCCAAAGAACAAACGGATCCTTTGAATCCCTTCCTGCTGACAACTCAACTTACAAATCAGCACAATCCTGCTCAGAACGACCCAGGCTTTATATTCTATGATTTCTGTTTGCGTTTATGTATGTTCAAGTGTTTGTGTGAGCAGAGGTGACAAGACTACAAATCCCACATGGACGTCAAACACAGTTACATTTAATTTGATCAACCACTTCATTTCTCCCTCTTTCAAATGAGTATGTGTCTTTTCTTTTTCATCCAGGATGCGTCTTACACTCAGGTATTCCCGTGGGTGCATATCAAGATGCAGTTCAGTGCATCATCTGCCTGTCAGTTTAATGGGAGAGCAGGGAGCAGCCATTCTTTCTCTCCACCTCCGCCTCACTACCCCACCCGTCTCACATACACTGGCTTCCAGCCCAGATCACACACTACAGCCTCAGCTTCTCTGCAGCACCGCCACAGCGACAATGGGACGTTATAAGTCGGTAATTTTTCTGTGCATATTGGTAAAAAGGAATTCCAATCCCAAATCACACGACAGCTGCAGAACAGAGATCCTGCATAATTCACGCTAACTGTGCAGGAGTTTGGCAGCGAACAGGAAATTCACAAGAAAAGGCTTTCTATTCTCCTAAAAAACAAAAACCAAACCACAACCAGATGCTTCACAACAACAAGTGTAGGCTTGAGTAATATTTCGAACTTAAAAACTCATAGCTTCCCATAACAAACTCTCCCAGTATCCAGCAGTGTCTGAGCCGAGTAAATCGGACAGGGCAGGGAGTGAACCCATGAATGCTGCATGAAGTACAGTCGCACAATAATGCACTGCTGTGATCTCGACAGTTGTGGCTGAGACATTCTTCATTATGAGAGCGGCTGCAGAGCCTCATGAGCGGCGAGAATATCAGACAACCGCAGGATATGAGCAGCGTGTCTGTTCAAAGCAATAAAAAAAGCAATAAGTTAATATATCATTAACCACGGCGACCCAGAACAGGCAAGCGTAAACACATAGGCTACAGTGAAACGGCATTTGCAAACATTTCAGGGTAAATGTCCCACACGCCAAGCTACCGTTTTATTACATACACCCACACAATTCAATCCAACAGCCCCATAATAAATCCTAGCCTCATGAATCTTAGAACTAGAGCTGCAATGGTTAGTTGATTAATCAACTGACAGAAAAAATGTTTCGATGATGAACTGTTTCAGTGATTTTTGTGCAAAAATGCAACCAGTTCCAGCTTCTCACTTGTGAGGATTTGCCACTCGATACTTGACTGAACATCTTAATGATCTGAACTGCTGGTTGGACGAAATGTAATCAGCTGTCTTGTACTTTTAGCCCCACTGATACTGGATTTTTGAGGCCTCAATCAATATTTGAGAATTTCAAAAATACGATAAGAATTTATCCAACAGTTACTTTTTAACATAAACACTTTCATAAGGATCCCTTAGATTTGGTTGTTAAGCAGTATTTTACAGCTGCAATGACTGAGCGAGTATTGTTCACAATTTTCTTTTGACAAAATGTTTACTTGATTAATCAAGACTATAATCTGCAGATTAATCAATGCTGAAAATCACCATTCGTTCTACTGAGTGGAACATTTTATGGATACAATACTGTATGTAATGGAGACACTGTTTCTGAGGTACTCCAAACACATCACTGGCATGTCTGCACTGCAGTTTCTTCACATTCATGCTCCACAAATTGGCCAATATATCCACCCAGGTGATTCAGAGTAGACCTCAAACAACAACTAGTAACCGATTAGTCAACCATTTTTCAAGCAAAAACGTTAAATATATCAAACATGAAGGTTCCTGCCCTCACTGGTCTTACATTACAGTAAAGCAAAAATCTTTGGAGATTTTTTTTGTTTGTTTGAGAAGCCAAAATCAGTTCGTTTTTGGCCATTCTGCTTAAGAATGACTTAAACAACTCACCAACTATCAAAATAGTGGCAGTTTCCTCAACAACAACACTGGATCTTGCCTCAACAATGCCTGTGGAATTGGGTCAACACATGCCTGATACAATGTCCACCAACATGACAAAATATAAAAGATACTGAATGCAGGACTGCTATCACATAACATCTCTTTGCTGACATGGGAGTTATAAGTGTCCGTTTGCTTCATAATAGTCAGTGAAATAGTTCGTGACCAGGCCTACAAGCATGTGTGCTGGGTTTGGATTTAAACCCCCTCGCCTCCTCACCCCTCCTCCTCCCCCTCGCGGTGACGTGGTGGCAAAAGTGCAACGTGGACGGGGCAAATAACAACACGAAGCCATCTGACACCTGAACCCAAAGTGACTGCGTCTATCGCCACCTCTCCCCTGTCCACCTAACTCCATCCATGTGCTTACCTGTTCTGCCAGCCTTGGATCAGGTTGGTGTATTTGCTCAGCACTCCTTCCAGCTGCCTCTTGCGCGCCTGCTGCTGCTGCAAATTCATGCTGTTCCCAAGCACAGCTCCCCGGGTGCCTGCTGCTCCAGCCGGGCCGCCCAGGGAGCCGGAGCCGGGGCTGTGCGACCCGGTCCTCCCGGGCTTCCTCGACGATGGTTTCCCACGGTCCGACGAGGAAGAGTTGGTTTTGTTGGTCCCGGGATGCGGACTGTAGAGCGTCTTGTCCATCCTGGCGACGGGACGGCAGAGAGCAGCAGGAGGAGGAGGAGGAGGAGGAAGAAGAGAGGGGAGGAGGGGACGGGGATGGACCAGAAGCAGCGGCAGCAGCAGCAGCAGCAGGGACGGTTTCACCAGCGCATAAGTGGTAAAGAGGGCGATGTGTGTCTGCTAAACTAAAGCAGAGGCAGTGCATATGCATTGACTGCGCTGCGCCGGTGGTCTGAGGGTCCCTCGGTGCGTGAGAAAGCTGACATATTCCTCGGCGGTGTTCGCGTCCTGCTCGCCCCTCTGCAGTGCGCGTCTGAGTGGCACTATGGGTCTCCTCCAGCGTTTTCCTGGTGGGAAGGGAGAGCAGCGCGCAGGCACGCCCACTCCACTCTGGACCTGCCCCCGGATATTACAGTGCAATCCTATTACACACATGATCATAGCAAAAAATCTAAACACACTGCAGACATCAGCAGGAAAAGCTTGAAGTGACTTACTCACGAGGCTGATGCACATGCAGATTTTCTTTATGATATTTTCAAAGGTGCAGGTTTGGTTCAAGTGGGAAACAAACACACACACACACACACACACACACACACACAGAACTAGTCAGAGGTTCTTGGTAGGTGTACTGATGTTGCGTAACAGAAACATGTTTTCTTATTATTATCTCTGTAATTGTCTTGTGACCCCTCAGATTTATCACGTGACTCCTACAGAGGACCATGACCCCTGGGTTGGGACTCAGTTTACTGTAGTATAAATACCCACTTGAATATTATGAAAACATTATAGCCAATACTGCCACAAAAAAGGGGACTATACAACTATTAGCATTACGATTACAATTTAATATGTATAATAATAAGAACAAAATGCAGCAATGTTAATACAGCAAATAAAATCGCTCACTATATATATATATATATAGACAGTCTATATATAGACTGGTCCCAGATGTGTTTTAGGGTACATTTAACAGCTTTTACTAAAGTTAAAACACAATTCTCTATTGAGTCCCAAAGACTTTTTTATTTGCTAA
This sequence comes from Chaetodon trifasciatus, assembly GCA_037975065.1. Lineage (NCBI taxonomy): Eukaryota > Metazoa > Chordata > Actinopteri > Chaetodontiformes > Chaetodontidae > Chaetodon > Chaetodon trifasciatus. Next base: position 9,336,548 of record JBBMOE010000015.1, read on the forward strand.
CATTTTAACCTGACTTCTGGCTTCAGATTACATCTGTCTGTTTGAAGTAAACTCCACCACAACCCTGTAATTCAAAGACATAAGAGACAGATGCTGGAGACACACTGATGGTACACTACGTTTCCTTGGGAAAGCTATGTCATATATTTACAAGAACAAAACAGTGACGATGTGCATTAGCAATACATTAGTTGATATATTAGTATATTAGTGGATACTTCTCAGCCACTTTAGCAGCGTGGCTTTAGGGACCACAATGTCAGTCCACCACTTGTTCCAGACTGAAATAACTCCTCAACAATTAGATGGATTGCCATAAAATCTGTTGCTGACTTTCATGTCCCCCTCAGGATAAATAACTTTGGCTTATAATGAAATACCTGCAAAACTTATGACATTACCATCAGTCTCCACTTTGATTCGTGTTCTATGCTAGTTAGCAAATGTTAGCATGCTAACATGCTAAACCAAGATGGTGAATATGGTAAACACATCAACACTTATGCATTTAGCTCCATGCATCGTTGTGCTTCAGTACTGTAATGCTCACAGGGCCTTAGTTTTGTTTCTTTTTGTTTGGTCTGGTTATTGACAACAAATTTCCAATTTCTGAATAGAATGTCTAATATATTCATACAAGACATTGCCAGGGATCGCTTCCTGGACTTATTTACCTTGTGATTTTACAGTCCTTCAGCTTTTATAGAAAGATGAATAGGAAATATTAGAAAATACTTTAGGACCAAAACACGAAAATTAAACCAAATATCTATCTTAATAATTTTTATTAAGCCAATTAAGGAGATAGGAAGGTTGCATCATTGTTTGATGAATTCTTATATCAAATCTTTTCTAGTCTATTTGTGAAGTTTTATAAATTTGGGAAGGCTTTCAGATAGTTACATGTCCTTGAGATTTTTTTCTTCAAAGTATTATATAACCTATTCACACATACACTCACACACACACGCACATGTCCATGACAACCAGGATAAAAAGAACACGTTAATGAAGACCAGACTGAGGAGCACTGCAGGCTATTAAGAGGAGGCCAAGACAGCGCTGAGCAATTGAAGGCATGCCTCGGTGAATCTCCATAGGACACTCAACAGAGCACGGCTAGAGTCCTGTTGCTTGTCAGCTGAGGCAGCCACAAAGCAGAGATCAATAAAAGAGGGTAAAAAAAGATCCCCTATGTAACGGACAGTCAGTGGTTTGTTAAAAGCTTGTGCTAAGAGTCAAGCTCAAGTCAGCTGCATTTGATTACGAGAGGTCATACCAGTTTCTCTGAGGCTTTTTCTTATTCATTTTGAATTTATAATGTATTTAAATCATAAAAAGAAGAATTTATCATCTACATTTTGCTGTTAAAAGTAACTGACTGTTTGATAAACCCCACTCCTGATCTTACACCTACAGTAGTAACCTGAGATTAATTCATCTCAAAGGCAAGGGGCATTGTACTAGATCACACATTATTGTGGTGTAGCAAGTTAGAAACTACCCATACAGGACTGAAACATTCATCGTGCAGGTGTCAAGTTGCTAGTAGGCTACATAAGATTAATGTTAGCAGCTCTGTCCTGCTATTTTATTTAGTTTGGGCAAGTTTACGCTCCAGCAAGTCCATCCAAACTGTCTCATCCTCAAACCTTTCCTTTTGTAAAAGTTAACTTTCCTGTTTGAAAATATGAACACTAAAACCACTGTGTTACCTGTCCAAGCACATTTTTCTGTAGTAAGATTTCAAACCATCCCAAGGTTATGTTACAATTAATAGCACTTAAATGACATTATAACATGGGTGCATATACTGTATACATGTGCATAGAAATGTAATAGCTTGCAAATGGAACATGTTAGCCTTAATCTTTTAGCATTATGTCTATATTTTAGACCCTTTTTACATAGTTCTCATTTTAAAAAGAATCAGCTAAAACACTGAAAAGTCAGCTAACAACAGAGTTTTACCCTAGCATTAGCATTAGCTTCTACTTTACCTACATCTGATCTAGTCAGCTAGCCACTGTCTTTGCCTAAAAATGGGGGGGCAGCATTTGTTTACCTTTGTCTGAAGTTGAACACCCGCTGTATAAAAAGTTGCTGTGAATTTTAGTGGTAAATGCGCAACCTGTTACCATTTTAAACTGCTTATGAGCTATGAGAAAACGCACAGCTTGACATGCATAGCAACGGTAACTGTGGGGGGCGGGGCTTAGCCGAGCCGTTGACCGAGGTGTAACCGCAATTTCCGGGTTGTATTAAAGAATTAAGAAATTTTCCTTTAAAAGCCTAATGAGATTTGCATCGACATTAATAACTAAAAATACAAATATATCATCAAAATGGGGAAATTACTCAGCTGTTGCACTCTACTAGTTTTTTAATGGGAGCTGTAGTTTGTTTTGTGTTCACCAGCAGGCTGCAGTGTGTGCTGTTTTGTCTTAGAATACAAAAAAAAAGGTGAAACTCAGCAATGTGTTAACTTATTTCAGAAAGACGAGTGAAAGAAATGCTGAATATACTGCATAGAGTTCCAGCAGATAATGGAACAGCAGCTCTCTATTTTCTTCTGACAAACTCTGCAGAATCATGACATTTAAAATCCTCATCATCTTCATTATTTCTTCCTCTTCATCCTCCTCGATTCTCTCCTCCACCTTATCATCTTCATCACCATTATCCATGTCATAAGCACTTTGAAACGGCTTGCATCACCACCATCACTCTGCCGAGACGGAGCGAGCTGCTGCAAGAGCTGCCTCTGTTTCCTCACCTCAACACTGTAAAATATGAAAGAACTCATTCCTCACAGCTGTGATTCGCTATGTTTCTTCTCCCCAGCTACACACTGACTTCGCAACAATCTCCTCCATTACAGTCCTGCGTCAGCCCAGTCAGATTTATGGCAGCTGTGACCGCCAGAGGCAAGGCCTCATCATCTTCCACTACCAGTCCGCTGTCAGCACCAGAGCCATTACAGCCCAGAAAGAGATACTTTAAAACCTAATAGCTCCAAAATGTCAGCTTTTTAGGAACTAAGAGCAGCAGCCTTGTTTCTAGCATCATAGCAACACATTTCTTAATTTATGTAGTGACTTGTGATAAACTCAAATGACAGTCCAATGAAGAACTTCCTCAACTTTTCTAAAAATTAACCCCTTAACATCCACTTTTTAAGCCTTTAACACCTGTAATTTTATACACATTTCCCCTCTTAAACAGCCTGACACATTTTGTGTTTTAGCAAAGTTTGGCAGCTCTAATAAATTTGAAAATGAACTTTGTGGGTAGTTTGGCTGCCATAGCATGAGCTTGTAGTGGTTATGCTGGTCCACTCACAGGTAATGGAGATTTAAGATGAATGAACAAAATCCAAATTAATGAGGTATCTACTTGACAGTGACTATGCATAGATTTATGCATTTGCATTTGACAAGGATCACACCTAAATATACACCTGCATGGGAAACAGTCTGCCAGCATCAGTGCACAAGCTGGAAATAAGGTCACCCATGTCACATTGACCTACCACAAAAATGTAATTACCACAGTGCTGAAGGTGCTAAGCTGCCATGCCTTTATGCTTTCCTGCCAGACTGTTCCTGTTAGATTTAACTGTTGAGCAATGTTATACTTTTACATATAAAAGCAATAAATGAGTCTGATGAAATCTTTTTGGCACCAACATGGTGTGCCATCATCATCATTCTGCAGCCGTCCAATGATGCTTGTTATGTGATTGAAAAAAGACATGCTGGGCAGATACAGAGTGTATTTATACTGTAGAGGTAAAGCATGTGAACACATGAGCTGTTACCAGTGAACTCTGTACATGTACATTTATTCTCAAAGAAGGAAAATGGTCATGGTCCAGAAAGTCTTTGATCATTGAATGCAACTTAAATAAGATGCTTGATACAAATACAACTTTTGTGCTTTGTAGAAAAACTGATCACATGAAGCTTTTGTTAAATTGTATTTTAACTGTTAAATGGCAGCCTAGCAAGGCACAATCACTATAAAGTATTTCATATATGTTCTCATGCAAATTCATATAAGATGTACATATAGTATATGCAGCCAAATGTATGTGGGCATTCCTGTCCACATATTTTTCTATACAGTTGGAGCTTCACTCTGTGTTTTCTTTATATAGTTTGCTCATTAAAGCTAATAAAGTTTCTTGCTGAGAGTTAGATAAGAAGATCGGTACCACTCTCATGCCTGCACAGCAGCTATGAAGCTTCAGTCAGGAGGCTTGCTTAGCCTCACTTTTTGCATGGATTAACTAAACTATAACTACTTAACTGGTGAGCTTTGTAGATGCTGATAGGCAGATCTTTTTTACCTTTGGACAGAGCCAGGGTTGCTGTTCCCACCTGCTTCCAGTTTTTCTGCTCCACTAAGCAAACCAGCTGCAGGCTGCAGCTTCGTATTGACTGAACAAACATGATACTGGTTAAAACTTCTCATCTAATTCTCTGTTAGAAAGTGAGTAAGAGTGTTTCCTAAAATGTAGAACTATTGTTTTAGAACAACAGCACACAACGACTGTAGACAACAGTGTGATTCGATCTTTTTGAGAGAAAAATGAAAGGAAATCTGTGCAGCCTGGAGGCCAAATCTTGTTGAAAACTGGTGGTTTTGGAGTGAGAGGGTGCTGTGTTCAAGTATATTTCGCTATATTGCAGCAGCAAACTTTGTGCAAGCAAAACCTTGCCTGATCAAAGTGTGCTGCTGTCCAGCACATTTGGCATTTAGATGTCTGACAGCCTTTCAGAAAATAATTGATGATTGATCGCGAGGCTCAGCACAGAAAAAGCCCAGCAATCAGCTTTAAAGATAAAGTAGTGTGAAGAAACCCTCCATCAGGACTCTTTCTCATCTCTTAGTTCTAATGCCTCAATTTCCAGAATGTAATATTTCATAACTTTTAATGGATCCTGGCATCTCAAAGGCAACTGTATGAGTGTCAGGGCAGAGAGTTTTGTTCGCTGACACAGTATGTTAAATGATCATTGCTTACTAAGTGCACAGTTTGAAAGGTTATGGGAAAAACTACGGAGTGACAGGGTTCATTTTAGAGTAGGCAGTCAGACTTTCAATAAGGATGGGTGTACTGCACCATCGATCTTATCGATGTTGGCTGTATGAGTTTGTCTGTCCTTGTCCCTGACAGATATCGGCGCAGTGCTGCACTGCCCAGCACTTTGTGTGCAAATACACAAACACACACACACAAACAAACATAATCCACATATGTCTCCTCCTCCCTGAGACTCCAAACCAACCCAACGGTAATGTACAGTGAGACATGACTGACCTTGGTCTGTTTCGCTGACGCTGCGTTTACAAAGAACAGCTGGATCAGATTAGCATTTCACCTGGTCTAATTGTTCCTGGCAACCACAGGAACTGAGATTATCTGGAGTCTGTTTGTTTTGGGAACATTTTATCTGCTTGTTGTAAACTGCTGCCTGCCAACATGGCTCAGTAGAATGTCTCTCTCCCTTTGCTCTCTGGAAAGAAGCTTAGTTGGCGTGTGAAACAAGCTTAATTCCCTCTGTCGGCTCTTACTTTGGTTTAACTGTAATGTAAAACTGTAATATTCAGTCATATTGGCTATAAGCGTATTTCACTTTATGGCATTTCTCAGGCTGTTCAGATTGTGACATTATAAATGACATGTGGTGATACTTGGCTTGCCAAAAGCTGGCGTATGTTTGTACAACAGCCTGCATTATTCACAAAGACCAGCCAGTTCGTCATAACTACTTAATGGACTGGAAGGAGGCTATTGACCCCGTACACTGACAAGGCCAACAGACTGTGTGCCTGTGTAGTTATGTGTAGGACTGTAAACTGAGCGCAGGAGAGAGGGAATTTATAGTTCAATGGTTTGTGTGCCTGTGAGTGAATATCTGACTCTGCGTGCTGTCTTTTTCCATGCCGGGCTGAAAGATGAAGGCATGCATATTCATCAAGGCAGCTAAAGAATGAGGCTCTATGGTGGCTAGAAATGAATATGGAGGCCAGACTATTCATAATTTTTTTTAGTTTTTGTGTGCCAGCCAATCAGCCACTACTCTCAAGGTCAAAACATGTCTACAAGACAGAGGATGGGTAATTAAGACAAGAAAATCAACACAAAAGAACTTAGCATGTGAGTATCCAAGACCACAAACCCAGCTGCTTACATAAAACAAACTATATTTATGTCCAGATATTCTCATAGCAAGGCATTGGGTTAAAAGAAAGCCAGTAAGTGAACGCAACACCTTTCAAGGGCAAGACAGTACGAACAACAGTATGTAAATGAATCACCATTCAAAGGCACTTCAGTGTGTAGAACAGTAAGAAACCACATGTAGATTAGTAAGTGAACGCATCACCATTCAAAGGGGTTTAAGAATCTAAAACAGTAAGCAAATGCATCACTTGCAAAGGCACCTCAGTACTTACAACAGCAAGCGAATGCATCACCATTCAAATGAGCATCAGTTTGTAGAACATTAAGCAATTCGTGTGCATCAGTAAGTGAACGCATCACCATTCATATGAACTTCAGCTGGTAGAATAGTAATTGTGTGCATAACCATTCAAAGGCACTTCACATAAACAAGCGAATGCATCACTGTTCAAGGGGACTTCAGATCATACAATAATAATTGAATGCATCACCATTCAAAGGCACTTCAGGGCGTAAATCAGAAAGTGAATGCATCACCATTCAAATTCGTTTCAGTCAAAAACACTGCTATCTTTTCCCCAGTTCTTCTTTTATTTGTTGTGTCCTCAAGTAAGAACTGGAAGAGAAATGGAAAGAAATGAGAACAAGATAACAGTGTGCAGGTATTTTAGCATCTTTCGATCTCCATTATAGTGTAGTGCAGTTATTGAGTGTGTGCTACCAAAATGGTCAAATGTTAAATGTTACCATTAGCCAGTGGCTGCAACATACTCTCCAGCTAAAAAAACTGATGCCAAGAAATGTTAAATTAGCTAAATATTGTGTTAAAGAAAATGTTGTTTACTGTGTTTTACTGTAACTCCAGATGAAATGAACACGTCTAATATTTAGGTGTGACTATGGAAATATAGATAAAAGCAAAAGGAAATGTGCAACAATATGAGCAGAAGATCCATTTTGCTTCAGTTCTTACAGCTGAATTTTCCTTTTGAATCATTAAAATCTGTCTGCAAGTGTCTGACAGCTGAGTTAAAGGTCACAGTTAAAGTTGTTACACTAATGAACCCTACACTTTGAAGACAGTATTTTCTTCCGAATTAAATCACCTTACTGGACCAAAAGCACAAAAGGTGGACAAAGATACAAGAAGGCAGTGACAGACCTTCAGTAAAAGTGGCACCAAAGCTCTCTGTGGGCTCAATTATCGCTCAGTTGGGGTAGAAGAGTAGAAGGACCTCCAATTCGCGCTCTAACTTGGCACTTTTTGTGTTTGTCAGAAGAGCAAGGAGATAACAGCTAATGGTTCCACTTGATTTCAGACTTTTTCTGCTAAGCAGACACTGCAGAGAGACACCGGTGTCAAAATGTGACAGTTCGAGGACGGTCATTTCCCTGAAGCTTGTTTCAGTGGGATGAGATACTGAGACAGAAACAACACTTCCTTCTTTTCTTCTGCACTGTCATTGCTCGCCACTCTAATATCCTTTTCCAGTGACAGCAGGAAAACACACACATTGTTCACAGACACACACAACACACACACTGTGGCCCTGCAGTTATGTGCTTGTTTTGAGACTAGGTTTTATTACCTTCCTTGTTTTTCTGCCTCTAATTTCCTTTAGGGACTCTGTGATCACCGTCTCAGTTAAAATCACTTTATGAATCAACTTGACGTATGTAGATGCATTCAAAGCAGCAATAATGCCATAATGGCATCTGTACAGGGTAATTTTACTACTTGTAAATGTCAAGATGGACAGGTAATATGGAGTTTTGGTAGTAAATCATCAAAATATCAGCAAGCAAAACAGGTTGTGTTTCAAACGAGTTATTGCCTCATCCCGTGACATTGCTGCAGAAATAAACATACACAAGGAGCAAGTCAGTGGTTTTCACCCACAGCAGGTTGTGGTGGACGTTTTTCTCTGAGGCTCATTAGAGACATCTACTGGCCAGAACGCTTACTGTGAGTTTATACTTGGCCTGGTTGAGAAAAAGATGAGATCACCTTTAAGATGTGATGTCATTTGCTTCAGAGGATTCGGTAATTCAGGCCAAAAAAGCCAAACATTTGGTTTAAGATTGAGTTCAGACCAGAGAGGAGTTTTTGACATGTGTCAAAAAGATGATTCTGGTAGCGATGCAGAAAGGAGAAAAAAAAAAAAAAAAAATCAAGCCAAAGTGGAAGTGCAATTGCTGCCCTGCAGTCACAGCAATCATCGTGGCTTATGGCTCAGTAAGCAGCCACTCCAATCACTGCACTTCCACACAGACAGCTAGACAGCTAAAGTAAAAGGCCTTTTTTCAGAGCAGACATTTCGACATGCCAAAACATGAAGTGCACAGGTGCATATGAAAAAAATAATGATGGCTGAATTCACTTAAGCTGCTTCAGTGTCAGGGTCCTGGTAATGCGCACGCGGGCAGGTTTAGGCCAAAGCTAATTTGGCTGACCCTTTCCTCGTATTTGTCTCCTGTAGGTATGTAAAAAATATTAATTTCAATAAAATTGGTAACTTAATAACATAAACATAAACTATAGCCTAGCTTCTGCTAGCCTAGCTTAGTGGAATAGCTGCCATCTCTGCCTCTGAGTGAATTATCTGCATTTTTCAGATATTATTTATGGTTTAATCAACAAATAAAATAAATAAATAATCATCTTTTATATATTTTTGTATCTGTTGGGTAGTTTAGGTTCATTATCTACGCCTAACGTAGATTATTTTCCCTCTTTTTCGACGATGGCCTGACCTCCTGTCTTTAAAATAGACATAACTATAAGTTTGTAAGAGCAGAAATAACACAGTGACACATTATTTCTTATTGTCCCTTCATAGCTGGCCAAATGTTCAGCCGAGTCTGATGAATAGATGGACCACTGTCCCTGATGACTTGTCTTTATTACAAACGCTCAGATTAATACAGTCATTACAGGCTCATACATGCATGACAATGACTCCACTTTCTATTCCTAATTAGGAGAATAATTTATTCTCGTACTGGTACCACCTCTCTGACAGGCCCATCTCTCTGTAAAGGGCACAGAGGAGAGGGAATGAGGATCATGAGACTGTGTGTGTGTGTGGAGGGCGCACATGTGTGGCTGCCAACACACACGCTCTTCCCGTCCATTCCTCTTAGGACTGGTGTGCTTTAATGTAATGAGCCTTTACAATGCAGCTCATCGGTATGCTGAAGGGAGGAGAGGTCCGTCCTAAGCAGTCTGGATGAACTGGAGTCATACTTTATTCTACGCCCACACTCAAGGACATTACATTAGCATTGATTGTCCTCTACTCCACCCAGTATTAATAGCACAGAAGAATAGGAGGAGGCTTCCATTCACTGTCTATTAATGATAAGACTCTGCTTAATCACTCTTTTTTTAATCTAAATATCTGATCAAAACACTATAATATCGATTATTATGGCTCCAGCATGGTTGCAGGCACCTCACTGCTGTTTCAAAGTCATCATTTATTCAGTTAAGGTTATGAAAAGATGGAACTACATGTCCCAGAATGCCACAGTGCGCTTTTTAGTCCAACCACAGCGCTGCACCGGGTTGACAATGCGTTGTGTGACTGCCACCGGACGGCTGTCGGTAGAAAGTGCAGAAAAACGTGCCATGCATTGACACACACATACACACACACGCTACCATGCAGGCAGCTCAGCCCGGACCATCAGCAGCAGCGGCAGCGGCAGCAGCAGACATGTAAAGACGGATTAGAAAATTATGTGCCTCGGCTGTCATCATCATGTTCCCGGGAGTTTTCTATGCACTGCTGGCGGGTTTCCTCGGGGCCGTGGCGTCGTCGTCGGCCAAACTGTCCCTCGGAGCCGACTACCTGAAGGGAGTCTGTGAAACCGGACTCCGGACGTGGGGAGAGCAGCGGAAATTTAGACAAGCGGACGAAACTACCGCCTGTGACCGGGTGAGGCATGGAGGGGCCGTTAAAGTTGCGTTAATTATTAACACAGTGTGGACGCCTGTGAATAATGCAGCGTGCACGCGTGTGATTTCTCACGGAGGAAGTCGGGGGTTATCCCCGCCCGCCTCCCCTCTCCGCCCCGACTCCCCCAGCATCAGCACCGTCAGCAGCATCACTCGGGGGAGCCCGTGCAGCTGCTGCGCCCTCGTGCCGCGTCCGCGTGCTGAGTGACATTGCAGCTCGTGCGGGCGTGTGCGTGTGTTATCGCGTTGTTTTGGTCACTCGTGTCGGCGCGGTGGTGTCGATGGAGGGGAGGAAGGCTGGGTTTCTACATGAAAGGGGGTCAGGTTTCCTGCATGGATGTATTATGGGTTTCTTGCGTGACCTTCACGCTCTCCGCACACGTCAAACAGTGATGTCAGACGCGTCTGCAGGCAGCCGTCTGTAGCTTTAGAAACGCCAAACTGACCATTAATCTAAGGGATGTCTCCATCAGCACATAAGGTGCGCAGGTGGATGTAAGACAGATGCTCTTAATATTCACCACGAGCTGTGAATGCGTCATGATTCTTCAGACATGCAGGAAATAGAGACCCTTCATTATATAATACTCTGATTAAATTATTAAAAACTGTGCTGAATGTAATATTTGTTGTGATTTGTAAATGTAAAGTACATTTACTGACTGAACTTAAGGACAGTTTTTAGGTATTTACACGTTAGTATTTTCATTTTATGCTACTTTATTGTATTTATTTATTGTACTACATTTGTCAGACATATATAATGACTTGCTACTTTGCAGATTTCCATTTTACGCATAAAATGTGATCTGTTTACAAAATAAGATGCATTGTTAAACTACCCCAAAATATATATAGCAGGTAATAGTAGCTTCACATCCAGCACCTGCAACATTAAAGTGCTTTGCAAACACTAATGCATCTGTTCACCAATGGACTGTAAAAACTGCAGCTTTTGGTGATAGTGCACTGAATTTCTTCACTCTGTCTGGTGTCACTGTGGTTACTTGTCCAGAATTGTAGGATAAGCAAGGCCCACAGCTTTTAATTTGTACGCTACTGTTTTTGTTTTTCAGCTCCATATCCCTCTGAGGCTGTTGTGTGGCGGGCTGCTTTTCACCTGCAATGCTGTGATGTGGACCTTCCTTGCCAAAGCACTCAGGTACTCCTCTTCCTCCACCCGAACCACTGTGACCACCACCGCCTCCAACTTCATATCTTCCGTAAGTAACAGTCTCTCTTACAGGACCTCCGACTCACCTTTCTTGTCTTTTCTTTATAATCTTACCACTAAATACTTCACATCAGTCTGCAGTGGAGTGTAAGTTAATTTCAGAGTGACCTTACATTGTGTTGTCCTTATAGAAGCTGCTTTATTTTAGGAAATAGGCTGGACTATATTCAGAAATAACTTGTCGCAGTGATTTAGGCTTCTTACAAGAATTTCTTGTCAAAGTTCATCTCCTTGTCCGACATATTCCATCCAGACTTCCTTATTGGCTGTTATTTAAATGGAATTACAGAGGCTGATTTCCTTTGATAAAGTAGAAACCTTTTTTTCCTCCTGCAGGCTTTTCTGGGGCAGCTGATCTTTGGTGAAGCCCAGATAACGCTGTGGTGGGTTGGGATCTCCCTGACCTTCTCTGGTCTGTTGGTTCTGCAGAGGGTTTCACCGCAGGATGGACATCAGAACACAGTCGCCAAGGATGAATAATATGTCTCGTCTCCACTAGCTCAGGTCAGCTTGGCTCCAGCCGGCTGTGGTATGTGATGTGTTTTGGTCAGCATCTCCTCTGATTTTCAACATTTAGCCAAAGAATATTGAATATTGGTCAATTTTGCTCTTTTACAAAAGTACATATGTTAAATTAAGGACTCTCTTCCTGCGCTGCAGTGAAACAACAAGAAGAATATCCAGATAAGTAACTCTGTGGCCATGTAGGCTGAGTAACACTGCTGGCTCAGCTGTGGTGCAGCCTTGTTTAGGCCCATTCTAAAATCACAGGGGATGTTGGCCCTCAGCCAGTCTGACCAAGGCACAGCTACAGTGTGGCTGGTGGAGACAAGCTAATGGATGCCTGTGCCAGGCTTCCCAGAAGCTCTAAAATCATCTTCGCCCACAGGCTTACAATGAAGCAAAAATTATATTAGCTTTAGTCAACAACAGCACAACAAGTCATGAGCTAACAGAACAGATGTGAAGGAAGGGAAGAGACCAAAAGGAATAATTTGACATTTTGGGAAATGCACTTATTTGCTTTTCTGCTGTGAGTTAGACGAGAAGACTGATACCACTCTCATGTCTGTACGCTAAATATGAAGCTGATGCCAGTGTCTGGTTAGCGTAGCTTAGCATAACAATGAAAGAGGGAAGCAGCTAGCGTGGCTCAGCCTGAAGGTAACAACATCAACATTTTTGTGTGGATTAAAAAAAAGGCAGACTTTGTTATCATTAGACAGAGCCAGGCTAGCTGTCCCCCCTGTTTCCAGTCTTTATGCTAAGCTAAGCTAACCGCCTCTCAGCTGCAGCTTCATATCTAATTGACACACATGAAAGTGTTGTCAGTCCTCTCATCTAACTCTCAGCAAAAGAAAGGACATAAGTGCATTTCTCAAAATGTTGAACTATCGTTTCAAAGGAAGAGACAGAAAATACAAGATACATGTATATAATTTGAGAACCTGTGTGCATATTGACGGACTGATCTGAAGTCAATCTTTTGGGTTTTGTTCATGAGCAATGAACAAATAGCACCGTTGGCTATGCACATGATGTGACCATCAATCAGCCTGCGCATTATGTATTGCAGCCGTCAGATCACCAAAGCTTTCTTAATTCTCACATTTCCTTAAGTTGCTATGACACTCACTGTAAACATCCTACACTGACATTGCATTTTATGCATGCTCAAGGTGATGTTATAAATGGCGCACTTCGCTAACAATGTACTCGTACTTTCACAAGTAATAATACTAATGTAGCACTGAAAGGCTCATCCCTGGTAAGAATTTGCTCTCTGCCTGGATCTTTCTTTTACTTTTTATTTGCCTTTCTTGATAGCTTGAACCTTAACCTCAAGATATGAGCCTGACACATGTTTTCAGAGGCAGCTGGTCTTCCATATCATGATAGAAGTGTGCTTGTTCCTACAAAGGCCTGAGCTCAGATATCTCACACCAAAGCATCCTGGAGTGTCGGCCCACATCAGAGGGACGTCCCTGTGAGCTGCCTCATTTCATTAAACTCAGAATCGTGCGACTTAAGTGGCCAAACTGTCTCTCCAGTGATAGAGACATCACATAGCCTCTTGATTGCCTGTTGAGCTTTACGTGCCCTGCGTTTGCAATCTCATATTATTTTGTTGCAAATCATGAATATAAGTCCATCACACATAATCTCTCGGGGTTTCCTAGACATCAACTTCATTTAAAGCTTCCTTCTACATCCCTGGAGTTGTCAGTGAGAGTGCAATAACATTACACTTCCTTTAAATCTCATAACACTGTGATGTGTGTAACAACAAGGGAGCTTTGAGCATTAATTATTGAGCATAGAAAATGTCAATATATGCTACTAGAAGGATGTTTCTATCAGCGTGAATCAGATAAGTAAGTGTATTGTGGTACACAGGGATTTGCTTGAACATCAAAGGTTGCTTTATTGAAAATGTTTTAAGATCACACTTTGCTGTTCGGATACATATCATAATATAAATGCATAATGGTAGCTATAATACCTGTCTGTAATATTCCACAGCAGCAATGCACAAATATAATGTCAGATGTCCATCCAGCCGCTGCTGTGCAGGTTTTGTATCATGTGATTTACATGCATCCCTATTAATGTGACTGCAGTGACAATGTGATTATATGGCTCTTATGTTAAAATGCCGGCTGAGTGATGCTTCATGGCAGGGCTGTATTCACCATGCAGGATTTTTCAGCAGCGATCACTCACAGCCGCGCACAGACAGCGTTTGTGCCTGCATGTTTGGGGATCCTGGGAGTTTGCATTAAAGAATAGTTAAGCACTTTGGGAAATTACTCTTATTTGCTTTGTTGCCAAGAGTTAGATGAGAAGATTGATACCACTCTCATGCTTGTATGGTAAATATGCAGCTTCAGCTAGCAGTCGGTTAGCTTAGCTTAGCATAAAGGCTAGAAACGGGGAAACAGCTAGCTTGGCTTTGTCCAAATGTAACAACATTTGCTTACCAGTGCCTCTAAAACTCACTGCCTCGTTTACTTTAACGAATAATTTGACATTTCTCCTGCCGACTGTCAGATAAAAAAAAATTGAAGCTAGTAACTTGTTATCTTACTTTAGCATAAAGACTGGAAACATGGGGTAACAGCCAGCCTGGCTCCGTCCAAAAGTAACAAATTCCACCAACTAGCATCTCTAAAGCTCACTAATGAAAATGTATCTCGGTTATTTGAATTGTACAAAAACTGAGGTGTAAAAATAACAATTTGTGGGTTCACAGAGGGTTATGTGTAGGCCAGGAGTAGTGACTTCCTAATTGTTGTCACCGTGACCGAGCAACCATCTGGCAAAAAAGTTCATTAGTGAGCTTTCGAGGTGCTGGTAGGTGAATTCTGCTACCTTTGAACAGATCCAGGCTAGCAGTTTCCCCCTGTTTCTTGTCTTTATGCTAAGCTAAGCTAAGCTAAGCTAACTGCTTCATATTTAGTGGGCAGGTGTGAGTGAAACCTTAAATTGTGGTTTTATTGGTGTTCATGTACTGGATTATTTCTTGGCATGGAGCCGTTGTTGCAACCAGCAGAGACTTGCCAAGAAATAACCCAACACATAACCCCGGTTAAAACCACAACTTGACATTTTTACACTTCATTTTTTGTACAAATTAGACAAGCAGCATAATCACAGCATATCACTTGTTAAGTGACCTTTATAGGCGCTGGTAGGTAGTTTTTATTACCCTTGGAGAGCGCCAGGCTAGCTGTTTCCCTCTTGCTCCAGCCTTTATGCTAAGCTAAGCTAACTGGCTGCTGGTGGAAGCTTCATATTTACATACAGACTTGAGAGTGGTATTAATCTTCTTGTCTAACTCTTAGCAAGAAAGTGAGTCAGCGTTTTCCCCAAAATGTCGAACTATTCCTTTAGCCTACCTTTAATACCTGTACTTCGTGCTTTTGTTTATGAAGATTTTTTTGGTGCCTGGCTTTTCTCCAGTTAACGGCATGATATGAAGGTAAACCATCTACCTGTGAACCCACTCTCACTGTTATATAACCAGTCAGAGCTTTGCAGTAGCCACATTTATAGCTCTGTGACAGCGGCATGGCCCTGAGTGTAATCTATTTATATCCGTGTGCACATAAAATGCAGATGTACAGATTTAAAAAACACTGAAATACAATCATGGCCTGTCACAACGATGAGTTCATGTGCTGCAGTCCAAAAAAAAAAAAAACATTTACTTTATCAGGGCTTCTCGTGTTTGTCGGTACTCTTTAACCATAAAGTCTGTGCATATTGGTCACTTTAATCTGAAGCTGCAGCTGTACAGACAAATTTAAGATTAGGATTAACTTTTTAACACGAGTCAAGACAGCGTGATTAGAGGGAGAAGCTCTGTTTGCTCTGATATAAGCCGTTC
Source organism: Chaetodon trifasciatus (assembly GCA_037975065.1). Lineage (NCBI taxonomy): Eukaryota > Metazoa > Chordata > Actinopteri > Chaetodontiformes > Chaetodontidae > Chaetodon > Chaetodon trifasciatus. Next base: position 9,352,326 of record JBBMOE010000015.1, read on the forward strand.
ATAATGTGTCTTACAGATTATGTGAAACAAACATTTGTAAAAGTGTAAATATATTCTGTTAATAGGAAACACTTAAAAGGATGTGTAAATTGCCACTGAGAGAAGAAACACTGTTGAATTATTAAATAAACATCTCATCTGACAAACAAGATTCTTGTGTGCGTCGCTCAGATATTGTTGGCTGTGGCAGGATGTTAAGTACATCTTCATGACAGAAAAGCTTCTTTGTCCTTCGTTTACGTCCAGATGAATTGAATTAGACGTGAATAACAAGATGAATTATAATGCACGTGTTGAAGCGGATGTGAAGGTCTGTGTTTTCCTGCAGTAAACACAGACTTTGTGTTCATTTAGCTCAGTGTCCTCTAATGTCTAATGAAGATCACGCTCACTGTGGTTAATGGTGCTGCTTGTAATATTAGCCTTGAGCTCATGAGCTTTGTGCTCACTGGACCAGTTCCTTTTAATACGTATTGTAAAATTAATTAGTAAACTAATTTTGAGGCATTGCACTGGAGAACAATTTAGTGTAAATAATAATTTAGCTTTTTTTTTTTAATGGTAACGACTTTAAAACTTATGCTGCTGCACTTTTTAACATTGTTTTTTTCTACACTGGTGCTAAAATAACAGTTAATTTTAAGTTATGTAAGTTTAAGTCCATGCCTGAATTAAAACAATTTAGTTCCTAAATTTATCACAAAAGAGGATCAAACCACAGAAGTAAAAGCAAATCAAGTCAATAAAATATCCATAAAATAATGTAAATTAGAATAACTGGTTTACATCAATAAAATTTAAAGGTATTTATGTTTTTTGGGGGGGGTTTTGGGAGGTGAAAGTTGATTTTTGCACATTTTAGAGATGTTTTCAAATGACAAGAAACATAATTACAAAGGCTAAATGTGGCAGATTTGGAGATTTCTGCTGTCAGATTTTGTTGCAGTTTGTTAATTTCAAGTTTTTGTTTTTAATTCAACTGAATTAAAATATGTCCCTGAATTTAAAGAGGACGGTCTGAATTTACCAAAACATAAACTTGATAAACTGAACTGAAAGCTGTGTCACATATACAGATTTATTTCATTCCCCTTGAAACAAACACATCAAAAAAAACAAAAACAAACCATAATGTGGTCCACAGTATTACAAATGGTTTTCATACCTGACCACAAAGAACATATTGAACAATTCAAGAAAAACAAAGAAAGCTGGTGCTGTATGTGTAAACTGGATATCATCCCCATGTGACGTTAACGCTTTGTACATGTTTTAAAAACTCAGTGATTTTTAAAGCCGAAGAAAATGTCACTCTTGACTTCCTCTGCTCTACTTGAAATGGTCACTTCAATGCCTCCCTTCATTACGCAGTCAATTTGGCACCATGATCAAATATGTCCTTTCATCGCCCTCAAAGCACATTTTAGAATTACAGTAAGGCTTTCCAACACATTTGGGCAAAGGCATTTTTAGTGTTAAATGCTTTGACGTGGCCTTTTTCCGACCTGCATCAAATCCCCATCACCAGAGGTGAATTCAACACTCGTCTCTTCGCACTGGGCGGCCCAGGACTTTCCACAGCTGCGACAATTAACGTGTGTAATTCTACCAGGGTCTTTCAGGCCTCAGTGCACGTTTTCTCCTGTAAGGCTTTTTTCCACTTCAGTCAGGCTCACGACTACAATCTATGACAAACTGGATTATCCACGGGCAAATTCCATCAATTGAGAGCGCGTGAATTACACTTGGGGTCAGTGCGTTCAGAGAGCAGCGTGTATTGCTTTATTCCCTGACTGTCCATCTGAGCTGGTGACTGTGATGGAAATGGTTTTCATGCAAAGAGGTCGGCTCGATTTAATACATCAAACGATCAACAGAGGGACGCTGGTCAAACTTTAGGAGATACCTAAACTGAAGTGTCACTTTCAGTATTGTACAAGCTGAGAAACAAGTGTCAAGTGTCAGATGTGGGATTTAAAATTATAATCCTTAAGATTTTCATGAACTCAGACCCCTTTTTTGATACGGTTTGTGGTTTCGAGCGATATCAGTTCAGAGTAAATGAATTATTACCCCTCTTTGCAGTGGTTTTCCTTCTTAGTGGCCTCCATTCTCAAGCTGTATTCAAAATGTATTCACAGGATGTAATCTAAGCATATAATACTGCATTTTTAATTCTATCTCATGGATATCAACCTCACACAGTGCGCTTCCATCCACTTGTTTTTGTGCACATTTTAAACAGTGAAAATTCAAATTTACTTAATTTGTTTAATTTCTATTTGCACCCTCTTCTTCTGCACTGGTTTTACGGCACCTGACGGATGAATTAGTGCCACCAACTGTTTATATTCATGCATCCAACTGCTAATAATCACATCCTGGGAGTGGATGGAAAGATGCATTCATGTAAAAATACGATGGTACTGACATCATCAACAGACTGTTTGAAGGTTGAGACTTGAGTTAAGATTAGATTTAGAGTAAGTTTAGGGTTTGGGTTGGACGTGTACAACCCTGATTCCAAAAGTTGGGTCGCTGTGTGAATCTGAAATAAAACCTGAATGCAGTCATTTGCAAACAAGCTGTGTTTACAAAGTGTTCCTGAGCCCATGTAGTCATATCCTTTATCCAATCATGTGTTCACAAAGTGGTGAACCTCGCTCCATCCTCGCTTGTGAACGACTGAGCCTTTCCAGGAGGCCCCTTTCATACCCAATCATGATACTATCACCTGTTACCAATCAACCTGTTTACCTGTGGAATGATCCAAACAGGTGTTTTTGGAGCATTCCACATCTTTCCCAGTCTTTAATTACTCCTGTCCCAACTTGTTTGAAATGTGTTGTTGCATCATATTCAGAATAAGCAGATATTTACAAAAATCAATGAAGCTGATGAGCTCAAACATTAAATATATTGTCTTTAATTGAGTTTATGTCCAAAAAGGATTTGCAAATTATAGCATTCTGTTTTATTCGTGTTCTACACGGCGTCCAAACTGCTTTGGAATCAGGGTTGTGATGTTCAGATAACAGTGGATGAAACTGCACATCGCTGGAAAAACGTGATGAAAAAAAAAAAAGCAAATTATGGACCCATTTACTAAAACAACAGTTTGTTTGACAGCACTGTTAACAAACTCAACAGTTGCTCTTCTGTTGTGTTTCTGATAAAGCAGCTGCTCAACGAGTGTTTGCCGTAGCATCAGAATCGCACTTGCTGTTACAGTTTCTGTCACACAGTAACCACGGCTGCCGCCAAATCACGCAGGACCGAAATCTTAAGGATTATAAGTTCGACTGGCCACTGCGAGGCTACCTTTGTCCTTCACAGTGAGCTGGCACCAAATAAGGATCCGACAAACTAATTCAAAAGAGTGTTTAACCAATGTGATCCTGCCTCACCCTGACTGTCACGTTAAGGCAAAATAACAGAAAGGCAAGTCATCCGCAGCGGATGGAGAAGCGACAGGATCACAGCGGTGTTTACAGGAAGACAAACCCCGGGGTCCATCTTGGCACCCGGGCTGTGGACTTCAGTTTCAGATTCACATTGTTGAGTCTTGGAAGCAGGAAATGATCAGACGTACTGCAGGAAATTTGACTCTGGAGAAGGCAGAACTCAGTCCCTTGGTGTCGTTTCGCCAGCTCTCATCAAGTGCTTCTTGTCAAGCTGTCGCTGCTGCTTGCTTTGAGATGTTTTCTTTTCGTACAGCTACACCTCATTAATCTCAGTCAGCACCAAGAGGGAAACAATGACATGAAAAGAAGGTGACAAGCGGTTAAAAAATAAACATACTCTGACAAATGTAATAGCTTACAGTAGAACACCCTGAAATATCAATAAATGAAATATTTCTAAACGGAAGAAGTGGTGAAGAGGAGTTCATGCTCATTGAGGTCCAGCCAATAGGAGGCCAGACCAGGACTGATCAGTCTAAGTCCACAGCAGCAGAGCTCAGGGTTCCAGCTCTCACACAATGTACTGGTACACATCTGCCTTGCCGTGGTCGGGCGCTGCAAAGGGGCTCAGCCAGGCTATAGAGAACGGATGGCCGAACACCACCTTCATATTCATCCACTTTGACTTTTTGGCCCATCGTCTCTCCTCCTTCTTCAGCTGTTCGATACCCTGCAGGGACAAGATGTAACAAACAGGAGGGGATGTGAGTCTGTGCTCCTGGTTCACGCTCAGAGCTGATATGTGTGTGAACATGCAGCCGTGTATTTAAATTTTAATGTACCAGCAGAAAATATCCGGCGCAAGGGATTAAAAATGAAACACGTTTTGCATTCTTTTGTGTGTCTCTCTGAGGTCTTAATCAGGGTTAGGTGACTCACTCTCAGCGTTTCATCATGTCTAAGAAGAAGATGCAGAGTACTGTCGGCCATATTGGACTGAAAGTGACTGAAATAGATGATCTTTGTAGTGAAAATTACGACACTGTGAGTCATCGTCGTGGGTGGTCTGAGCACACACGTTATGAGAAACTGCACTAATCTCCACCCACCATGGAGGCTGAAAGTGAGTGAACTGCTCCTACTTACATCTGATTTACTGAACAGACAGGACAAATTTAAGAAGCCAAGAGCTGCACTATGAACTATAGAGCGACCCGACACAAGCGCCTCGTTCACTTAACTGTATCACTGTCCCTGCAGTGTGTCTGCTGTTCCTCATATTATGGTTTTAACTTCGTTTTTGGGGGTATTTTATGATTTTCTCAGAGAGTCGACAGGAAATTAAGGAGGAGAGATTTACGGTCGGTGCTATAAATTTACAATCCTTAAGATTTTCCCACTTTTGATGCTATTTATTATCTGCCTTGTTCAGCAGCAGCCATCAAATGTATTCATATTTAGCAATTATTATCTTTCTGTATTGTATTTTTTAACTTTCCTGTGCTGGACTTAAATGTCCTTCACACTCATAAAAGACTGACAGGAGACAATGCAGCATGTAATCCAGCGTCCCTGTTTGTATCTTTATCTCAGTGATATCACTGTTTATCGCTGATGCTGCTTTACGTTACTGCTCATGCAAAACCAGCATTTCCCACTGCTGCTGCCTCACATCAGCAACAAGCGTTCAACAGGACCTGGTCATCATGGCGCCCCAGACTTTTAAACAGTTGTTTTATGGTGTAAACAACTTGTGGTCAGGCTCTTCTGCGTAATGCCAAATAACCTCTACACCATTTCTAAAATTACTATAAAGTGCAGCATCTTGTGGTATAAAAAATTACTTCCAACTCATTTTAGGCTGAAAATGTATAAATTAAATGGACCCGAGCCTGGCTGCTGTTTCGGTGAGGAAATGTCTTTTGTAAGGTGGAGTGAACAGCGCAGCAGCCCGCAGGGAAGGTCAGAGCCAGTACAGCTCGTTTTCCACACAGCCGGTACGATTTAGTGACTTGCTTAAAGGCACTTCAGCTGGGTGGAGGGCGGCTGACGGAGGCTCGGAGGCCGATTCTCCAAATTAAAAGACAGCTTCCACTCTTTACTTCCCTCCTGGCTGCCTAAACTCAACCCATGTGGAGGAGGTGCAGAGGAGTGACGCTGCTCCTGCTGTCACTCACCGTCTCATCGGTACAGATGGAGTGGACCTGGGTCCCAAACATGACAGCAGTGAAGATCAGAAAGAGGAGACCCTCAAAGCAGAGGAGGATGAGGAGGATGACAGTCGCTGGTGGGGAGAAGTTACTGCACTCTGGAGAGGGAGGAAGAGCAGAGAGAGATTAATCTTGTTCAACCTTACAGCTGCAGAGTCGATGCTCAAACAATGAAGGTACAAAAACATGCAGCTTTCATTCTCTTTTTTCTCTTGGGGGGTATAATCAGCTATATTTGCACACATACAGAGTCCCAGTGCCTGGCTGCTGCACCAGTATGTTACTTACTTGTCCAGTCTTCTTCAATGCAGAAAACAAAATGGAAGGCCACCAAGACTAACGCATGGAAAGATATTAGTGCAATATACATCTGGGGGGGAAAAAAACAAGGCACAGATTTAGTGTTAAGACTCTTAAAGATCTTTTTTATTTTGACAAAAACTATATTTCATAGTGAATATATTCAAATTCAGGTTGTCAGATTTATACAGTAAATATATATATATATATATATATATACACACACACACACACACACACACACACACACACACACAGACTAAGAGTCAAGTGCTTCACTGTGTTCTTGCTGCTTCATCATGTTCATCAAACTGTGTGATGTCAACGTGTTTTCTGGCGTTTAAAGACTCACCGTGAAGAGCACAAAGTATTTCTGGTTGTTCTCTCCGACGCAGTTGTTCACCCAGGGACAGTGGTGGTCCATCTTTTTGATGCAGCGTTTACACACACTGTGGACACACATGCACATAACAGGGATGAAAAATCTTACAGCAAACTGAGATCTTTTAAGGCTACTTTGAGCTTTATTCAACCATTTCCAGAGCAAATCAAAGCACAAACTGACACAGACAAACTCTCAGTCCTCCTTCAGCAGCTTAACCCCCCCATGTTGACACGGACTGATGTGAGAGACTGGAACAGACTGCTCTAGTCAGGGGGGCTGGACCGTGTCTGTCAGTGTGTGTGCTGAGTGTGTGTGATGGGTTATTTATCTCGCAGAAGCGCAGCCGGTTGAAAACTCAAGTGGGCAACTCACAATCTATCATGTGACAAAGCAGGAAGTCAAAGCCAGTCTGTCCGTGTGCTTTGTTGTCTGGAGGAAATCCACATTTAGAAGCTGCCTCCCTGTGTGTAAGATATTACTCTCCTGGGCCATTGGAGACAAGCGTATCATCTGCACCACCCACAAGGATGACGAATAATAGTCAGCAAAAAAAAAAAAAAACCTGCTTCATTCAAACCGACTCCCATTCTTGCCTCTGAGACCGAATGACTCACTGGCTTTACAATTCAATTACTCTGCAGTGTTTTTGTGCTTTTCATGCCTCGAGATCCCGGGGAAACCACTGAGCAGCCACAGAGGGGACTCCTTATTATCAGGCTGCAAAGTCTGCAGGGAAATGCTTCACAGCTACTCTACAGCGACACAGGGGAAGCAGGAGAACCGGTGCAGGAACAAACACAGACGAGCAGAGGAGTCCCCGGTGAGAGCCTCATCAGGACTTCACTCTGTAAGGTGCAGGCTTCAGCAGAACACTCCACCCGCCCAGACCCACATCTTTAAAAGCTGCAGAGTCTGCAGTGGGAACTGTAACTGTCTTACCTGCAGTGGTGAGCTCTGTCAGGCTTGATGCTGCAGCATTTGGGACACTTGTACACCACCTGTCCCGGCTTGAGCTGCAGGCTCTCGATGAATTCTTTGGTGGCGTTCCCTTTAGGCACGGCTCCCTGAGAGAGAGGAGGGGGGAAAAAAGATGCAGCCATAAGGAATTCAGCTGTAGTTTCTCTCCCTGCAGAATCTTTTTACAGCGTTTGTGAGTCATTAATTTGGCTGCAAGGGTTCCTTAATGATGGAAATTTACCCTCACAGCACCCTCCTTTACTTGTAAGGCTCTTTTTATGCACATGGCTGTTTTTGCTCATGGCCAAAATAAATTTACCTTCAATGGTTAATAAAGTTGTATTGAATTTGAACTGAATTGTGCAGCCAAGGTAAAAACTGGAAGAAAACTGAAATGTCAAAAGGTTTCAAAACTACATTATGACACATGCAAAAAGATGGTTTCTACATTTTTTAAGTTTATCTTGGGTGTCATGCGTCATTACAGCATTTAGACACAGCTCATATGAACATGCATGAAAGCCTATAAATGATTCAGCTTTTTCCTTTGGTCCAGTAACCAATCCGCTATTCAGCGTCTGACTGACCGGGTCTGTGCACATCGCCTTGGCGTGCGAGGCGAGGGCGAGGAAAGCCAGGCCGTTGAAGATCACCCCGTTGAAAAGGCTGTAGAACACGTTCTTGGCAGGAAGCAGCATGACGAACACCACCACGAACTCGGCGTAGAAGACCAGGAACCAGGTGATGACGCCGCACACGATGCCGCAGCCGTCGCGGATGAACCACATGGTGTCGGAGCCGGTGCGGGGCGGGGGAGGGGCGCAGTGCTCGGGCCTCAGGTAGCCAGCTTGCCGCTCGATGTCCCTGGTGCGGTGCGCCGGGCTCTTCATCCTACAGCGTCCGTGACTCCAACCACATACTGCGAGGAGCGATGAGAGGCAGATGGAGAGGAAGAGGGGGAGCGGAGCGATGGGCCGAAAATGAAAGAAGAAGGGAATTAGAGAATTAGGTGCCGGATGTGGAGTGAGCACATGTCGATGAGGGAAGGTATGAGCATAAGGCTGCAACTGACATTTATTCTCACTATCCATTTATCTGCTGATTGTTTTCTGGATTAATCGTTTGGTTTATAAAGTGTTTTCTGCAGTCTGAGGTGACTGCAAGCGCTGATTAACAAGCGCGGATCGGTCCAAACCCGACAGGCCGAGCAGAAACAAGAGGCTGCTGTTGGGTTTGAAAACTGTATTTCACCATTTGGTCAAAACAATGCTCCAACAAAACGGCCTACACATTTATCCTGACCTGCGCTGGGTGTGTGTCCAGCTCTGTTTGGAGACGGGGCTCATGAATAAGCCATTGAGCGGGTCGGAGTGTGTGCAGGCTGAGATGATGTGACTTCAAAGGGGACAAAATGTCAGAAAACCAAAAATAGGCCTCGCTGCTATATGCAGATAACATAGAGTGGAATATGGCAGCTTATACCCAGAGGATGGCTGGACCCCCTCACTCAAACCTAAGCTTATAATGAGTGAAATCAAATTGCTTGGTCATTCCTGAGGATTTGTTTGATCCATTAGGTTAAACTGAGCGATGGCCTAATCTCACTTTTATGTCCGTATTAATTAGCGCTTGGCCAATGATCCTGGCAGTTAAACATGCTTCCCTGAGGACAGAAATTTAATCAAAATGATACGATACGACGTTCCTTCGGCATGTTTGGGGTGAAAAATGAATCAATGTCATCTCTCAAACATCTCATGGTCCATTACGACCCACGTTCAGATCAATCCTCTTTTCTGTCTTCCCTCAAGATCAACCTGCTGAAGACATCCACCCCTCAGTGTCACCACCAATCCAAATGCTTTTCTTTCACCTCATCTCAGCCGGTGTGTTTCACTTTTTACAGTGGAATAAAATAAATTACACCAACTACTCTGTGTTGGGCTTCGTTTCATTAAAACAGAAGACACTGACGGCTCCCAGAGGATGAATCCTACTCACTTTGGTGATCCTATAAGTTTCCCTTTAGCACCACCACGAGGGGACATTTGTGCTTCTGAGTGGACGGATGGATCGCCATAAAATTTGCTACATATTAGAGTTTCTGTTGTCTGGAAATCACTGTTTTTTGGGGTAATTTCCTCCAGGACACATGGCACCAAACACTGCTACATACATTTTTCTTCAGCGCCACCATCAGATCTAAAGTTTTAATAAGTCAAATACTTTGGTTTATGAATAATTAGAGCCCCATCAGCCTCAGCTGTACCTTGTGTTTAGTGTTAATTAGCAATAACCTAAGACAGTGACATGTTAAACTTTATACCTGCTAAACATCAGCATGTTAGCATTGTCATTGCGAGCATGCTAATATGCCTGTTAGCATTTAGCTCAAAGCACCGTTGCGCCTAAATGCAGCCTCACAGAGCTGCGGCTGAAACTCGCCTTCTCTTGAAAATTAATCTTTTTTTTTTTGCTTTAAAATAGGAAAAACAAATATGGAAGTGATAAAGATGATAAAACCCAGCCAAGAATTCCACAACAGGTCTTGAATGAAAACTCAGATAAGACCCCCAGCCTGAGATCGTTCAGTAAAGGCAAACAGGCAGCTGTGAACGCCGACAGGCGTCAGATCCCAACAACCCGAATTAATCCACCTGTGTGACTGCAACCTTTCCAGCGATCCGACTCTGGAAACAGAGACGGGGGCACTGTCTTGTTAAAAATGCCCTTCCTGCTTGAAATGACCTTTCTAAAATACAGTATGACTGACCTCAACCCTGCTGCGCAGCCTCTACACCCTTTTCACCACGTTTGTCATCACACAGCAGGAGTCGGCCGCTGTGGGAGGTCACGCTGGAGGTCTGGCGTGTGTTCGGCTCTCACTTTCAGGAGAAGCTTGGGATTATTGTCCCATCTGCCTCGCACCAGTGGCAGCAAACAGTAAAAGTATGTATAATTGCACACATACTGCACATAAGTACAATTCTGGGGTGTTTGTACTGTAGTATTTCCATTTTATGCTTCTTTTAACTTCAGCTCATTCCCAACGGAAAGTCACGCCAAACAACGCTGAACACGTTACAGCAGCTCTCAGATCCCTGCGCCAGCCGTGTCGGTGAACAGTGACAATGATGAGTAAATAAAAAATGAGTTTAAATTAATGACGCTGGCCTACAAATCTCTGCATGTTTTAGGACCAGAAAACATCCCTGATTGTCTTCTGCCATAAAAACCCTCTCAGGTCTGTTAGCAGTGTGCTAACTGTCCTCAGAGTGCTACCTACACCTGGAGAAGCAGCGTTGAGTTGCCACTCAAAGTCCAGGTTTCTGTCATTCACTAACTGACTTAACTGAGACTGAACATCTTTCTTAATCTAATATCCATGTTTTTAATTTCTTTTCTAATGTTTTATAATAGTTTAAAAAAGCATTTAAGTGCCTTTGTATATTTAAAAATGCTCTACAATAAACTTCCCTTGCCTTACATTAATGGTGCTAGCAGTATAGACAATTAGATAGACACTATGCAGATTCAAATTTTGTATTAAAAAATACGTGTTATAACATGCAATGCTTTGTTAAAGTATAAAACTACCTTACAGGATACTGTAGGTACAATTAAGTCCACCATAGCAATCAACATTTACATGCTGCTGGGTAATAATAATCACATCATACAACACCTCACCTCATGTTTTAATTCAGTTCTTGTAGCAAACTGGGCGCAATTATATCCTTAAGCTTAATTTATGTGAAGTTACAACTCCGAGGAGAAAATGTCGACATCCTCTGATCAAACAAAACGCTTGTTAAACAGGCTTTGTTTTACCAGTCCAGCTAACTGTTAATCCATGTGCCTGTTTACCACCATATATCTGATTCAGCTGGTGGGAGCTGCCCAGTTCAAGAAAAACTTGTTCCTGTGTGTGTGTGCACGTGTATCACTATCAGTCGTGGTGATACGGGCGCTTGATAAGGGCTGGTAATTGTTATGTGGACGTCTTTAAGCATTTCAGTCCAAAGACAAAGACGCTCTGATGGCCCAAAAACCTGTGGAGTTACAGATCGGACGAACTCAATAATGTAAAGAAAGACCTGGAGTGAATCTAACTGCAAAGACAGAGTTCATTAACAACTGTCAAATAAATCTGGGCTTTGTTTGTGTACAGACTGAAGAATGATCCTATGGTGAATAGCTGGTTTGTCACTGAAAACGACTGACTGACTTGACTGTAACAGAAGCGCTTCACAGAACAGACCCAGTGTAGTTAAGAGTTGCCGTATTGTTCTCCAGACTGAAATGCCTCTTCCACCTCTGTCAGACGGGATACAGGACGTGAAAACGCCAGATTTATACTCAAGTTTCACTGAACCGATACTGACTCAGACAGCAGGATCAGGTATCGGTGACAACGGGGCTGATCTATCCAGTTCAATTCTATGTTTACATCCATGTGCTGTTCACATGAAAGAATGACCCCAGTCTCTTCGATCAATACTCACTATCAGCAGATCCAAATTCAAGTATCAGAATCAGATCAGAACTGAAAAATGGGGATTGGTGCAGCCCTAATTTAGACTGTAGCAACGCCTCAGATACTCAATGATTTATGGGTATGTTTGATACCCTGCTGATGGAAAGTATTTCAAAGCACCTGCCAGCACTGACTGATGGCAGGACGGGCAGGAGGAGACGTAGATAAATACCACCCCCTGTTCATCAATATCATATGATTTCACCTCATTGATAACCTCAATTGCCAGTTTGGAAAGCAAAGAAGCCGTAACCTGCGAATGACTTCTGCCTCAAAATGACTGAAATGATCGACGATCGAAGTCGTTTCCGGTTAATTTTCTGTGGATGGATGAACTGGTGTTTCCACTGTTAGCACAGCTCTCAGACCAGCAGAGCCACAAGTGTGTCCGGCCACCAATTTCAAGCCCAAACTTCATTGACTTTTAACTCAGATTTGGTCTCCACCGACCTCTAAGAAAAATATCCAAGGCTATAATAAATCCAGCTCCAATGAATACATGGCTGCCCTTTTGAGCTTGGTTTATTTGATTCAAAGGAGGATGAAGACAAGTTGAAATATGTTGGAAAACTTAAGGCAAGAAAGAAGATATTAAAATCTTTAAAATGCCTCTGAGCAGGGACTCAGACATCCTGTTAACTGGCTAAAATGACCTCTGACTTCCCTGACGACTGAAATACAGAGGAAATGATGCTATGACCCGTAAGGCCAAGACATTCATTATGGCATTGTAGGGCCGTAATGAATACACTTCCAGAAAAGTTATAAAACAATTAGACCGACCAGGAAGTAACTCTGGAATCTGGAGCCATGAAACGTGGATTTCGTTGAGCTGACAGCTGATCAATCACACAGCGTACCTTACATTCAACTTTCAGGAGTAACACTGACGCTAGCTTTCTAACAACATACCTCGCCGTCTCCCGTCTTCTCGGCTAAAGTTTCTTGCGTAGTTTCGAGGCGCTGGAAGTTAAAACACGCCTAAACGAGAGCGTCTCCTCCGCCGCCGCGTCCGTTAGCGCAATCCCGGCTAACCTCACTGCTCTGCGGGCAGCTTCCCTCCACAGCTCAGCGGCTCGGCTCCCGCTTTTACAGCCGCCTTGGTTTCGACGGGGTGTAAATTCGCCCGTTCGTATGCTAACTACCGCGGGACCAAGCCTTGAAACAGGCGGTTGCCCAACTACTTCGTTGCTTCCTTCTCTTTTATATCCAGAAAGCTTTGCTGGCGGCGGGACAACGCAACGTAGAGCAGAACCAGGAAGTCCGACACCCTCGCCCGTTACCTGGGCGTTCCGCCCTGAGCTGCGTCTATCAGGCAGCACGTTCTCTCAGGTTGCGCACCGCCCTCAATGAAAGCTGAGTCAATCAAATACTGATGTGAGGAAAACTCCCACTTCCATTTAGGGATAGATTAAGTCGTTGTCTCTCTGACACGGAGAAATGTGAAAATGGGATATTCTGTACATATCCCAAGCTAAGCTAATATAACAGTTTGATGCCCCTTAAAAGGCCTATAAAACTAATTTAGCAACACGTACCAACGCTGATTAAGATGTTAGGAGGCTTCTTGGCAAACAAAAAATATCATAAGAATAATTGCTTGACCCCTCGTTGACTCTCTTTGCAATCTATACACATTTTCTATATTAGTGTGTGTGGCCTGGTGTAGGGTTTGCTTTGTGGGAAGTTTGTTAAACACAAGTTGCTGAAGTGATCGATTGTTTTCATAGCAGACTTTCTCATCTAAACAGGGCCTCAAGCTCAGGTAATGAAGCAGACCCACCTTAAGGGCCTTAGCGTGTCAGTTGATATGCCTGTATAGATTTTCTGTTTGATTGGTTCAAAACAGTTGACACACCTGCAGGCTTTACATTTAGCACATTTTCCAATCATGTGAGAGTCTGATGATTCTGGAAATGCCTTCGAAACAGCACTAAACAAAAATGGTGTTCAGTGGTGACTATGGTATTTGGTATGGTATAACAACAGATGGAGGACCTTTTTTTTTTTTTTTTTTACCTCCCTTTTTCTTTTTTTATTCTCTCTGAACTGTCTATTCATCATGACAAAGACTAGTTTCACTCACTTAAGGCCCCAGTATGTGGCCACAACTGCCTGAAAATCATGACTCAGGGCAGAAACATTATAATCACATGTAGCATCAGGGGTTGTGGCTGCAGTGTAAATATAAGAACTATTAAATCTGACCCGGGGTCTGTTAACACCAAACAGAGAAAAAGTTTAATATTAGTAGAGGCTACATGCAGGCAAAACAATAGGAATGTCTTTTCTGGTTATGTTTTGTGAAGAATTGGTGTAGGTTGTGTGTTTGTGTATCAATAGGCTGAACACGCTCAGAAAAGTTATCTTAAAACAGCGTCTCGTTTTTTTCGGTATCCCTCACGTGTTGGTGAAATATTTTCAACCTGGCTGCAGCGGCTGGGCGGGGTCGTTCTTCCGGAGGACGTTCAACCTAACGGGACATCCGGGTGAGCAAAGCGGGCAAACCTGCGATTGTTTTTTTTTTTTCGTCGTCTTTTGATGACGTAGGAGGAGAGCGACACACATGCTAGTAGAGTTTTTACATTATGGCAACTGTACAAGTTAGCGAGGCTGAAAAGGTGTACATTCTACACGGTATACGGGTAAGTTTTTAACACTTACACTTCAGCCTTTAACAAAAGGCTTTGATAAATGTCACAGCGGTTATTTGTGCTCCACAACGACAAAAAAAAAAAAAAAACTAGCTAGCCGTGTTAGCATTTGCTAGCAGTGAGACTGCTGTTGACATGTTGATTCTCATCATCAGGATGACTTACGGGTGGATGGGAGAGGCTGTGAGGACTACAGACACATGGAGGTAGAGACCGATGTGGTGTCCAACACAGACGGCTCGGCCAAAGTCACACTGGTAAGTTCTACATTTTGGCAAATTTTCTGTGGAAACAAGAAGAGGATGCTCTAAAACTGTCACCTGTGCACCCTCAGTCATCCTATTGACACTTCTAAATGCACAAACTCCTACTTATTAGTTATCTCTGAGCCTCATGTGTACTTTCTTCTTTATTGTTTATAATTTAGCAGGAAGAGTGATTGATTGATTACCTATTATTTTCTGATATGTTCTTTTTTGTCTCCCTTTCAGGGGCACACAGTGGTTCTAGTTGGGATTAAGACTGAAATTGGAAAACCCAAACCTTTGGTGCCGGATGAAGGATACTTGGAGTTCTTTGTTGATTGGTAGGTATGCTGCATATTGGCTTTTATAAACTGCTTAAATCTAAATTGTTTCATGCTATGATATATATTTATAGTCTTATTCTGGAGCATAATAGACACCTGGGGATGTGGGGACTCATATTAGACTGAACAGTCTGTACCAGCTTCACTGTAATCAATTAGCCCAATTATGAGAAACACCCATTTAGAAGTGAAACCTCCTTTATAATTTACCCATTATACTGAAAGATTACATACTGCATACAAAGCTGAGGTACGTGTGGTCAGTCAAAGTCGTGAGCTGTGGAGTGTGATTACATTAGACATTTAGGTACTATTTGTAAGTATTCATTTAATTACTGTATCAAAACAGCACATGAAATCAAATATGTAAGTGGTTCAGACAAAAAGAAAAGATCATAAACAGCAGGAATGGTGTTTAAAAATCACAAAAATGTAGACTCACATTTTTTCTTAGTGATAGTTTTCAACAGTCTTTGTAGTGTTTTGATGGATCCTTTGCCACTAGGAGGTAGTGTTGTATCATCTGTTCCCTGTGAGATGCATCCCCAACACATCTCAGTGATTGTGGACTTGCCAAAGAAAATATCACCACAATAAGAATAAAACATCTCAGACTCAGATATTTTATTACCTCACATTTTTATTGTCTTGTTTTCACCTTTCATCACTAGTTCGGCCAATGCTACCCCTGAGTTTGAAGGCAGAGGAGGCGAGGAGCTGGGGACGGAGCTGAGTAACACTCTCTACAAAGTCTTCAACAACAAGCACAGCGTGGACCTGAGGAGCCTCTGTATCAGTGCAGGAGAGCACTGCTGGGTCCTCTACGTGGATGTACTGGTGAGTGGCAGCGTCTGATAATGTTTCTCACTTTCAAAAAGGGCAGTGCAACGCTCAAGCCCACACCTCATGCAGCAATGGGGAAGGTGTGCCTCTCTCAGCTTCTCTTTTTTCATTCTTCACGCTATTACTAAATGAGTGCAACTCTATGAAAGCCTCTGAGGACAGATTGTGGTAAAGTGTGCTCTGTTATCCACACGTGAATGATTCATTGTGACACACCCCTCTATGACTACAGACTTTTCACCTGACCTTTGAGCAATAAACTCTTTTGCCTTCAGATGTGGATTGAGGAATATGTCCCTCTGCGTCATACGGACAAGCTTGTTTCAAGCACCAGCCTGCCTTTAGGATTTTTGTTCAAATTGACAAAAGTCAAGAAAGGCTGTACCAAATGTCTGTTTTTTTTTTTACATTCAGAGCTTCTAGAGAGGTTTTCAGATGAGGTGTCAAATGTCTGTCTTTTTGGTTGCTGTACATCAATTTCTATTCCTGCTTGTATGAGAATAATTGATAACTCATCTTTATATGTAAAATACTGTTTGATAAAACATGTGGAGCTGTTTAGTTTCTCCTGGACAAAGTGTCTCTGTGTGTCAGTGGAGGAATAAACCAAAGCAGCACGTCTTATATGAGAATCACCTTATTTGGGTTGTGTATATTCAGTTTCATGGTCCTCACTAAGGAAGGACACTGATATGTTTTCACAGCTGCTGCAGTGTGATGGAAACTTGTACGACGCCATCTCTATAGCTATAAAGGCCGCTCTCTTCAACACAAAGTAAGTGACGTGTTATACAGGTATTTGTTCGGGTCTGGAAAATTCATATTCGTTGGAGTGAGAAGCTCACTGACCGTCTTCTGATTTCCTTACTGACAGAATTCCCAGAGTGCACATTTCAGCTGACGAAGAAGGAGGGAAGGAAATTGAGCTGTCGGATGACCCGTATGATTGTATGAGACTCAATGTAGAAAACGTTCCCTGTATAGTGACATTGTGCAAGGTAAGCTCACGTTCTACAACCCAGTGTAACTCAAACAGTGACGCACATACACCACTTGGCATCCCTGACGCCGCCTGCTTACCTGCAGGTGGGCCACCGGCACGTAGTGGACGCGACCCTGCAGGAGAAGGCCTGCTCTGTGGCGAGCCTGCTCATCTCTGTCACACACAAGGGCACCGTCACCTGCACGAGGAAGGTGGGCGGAGGCAGCCTGGATCCAGAGAGCATCTTCGAAATGACAGAGGTGAGTCCAGCCGTCCTCCCCGACCATCTGGCCTCCTCTCGCCTCAGCTGAAGCTCTAGCATTATGGGATTTTATTTAAATATGCCTTGGTTAAAACAAGAGAAAGAACATGAATATGATAATAGAAAGGCACTAAAGTATTTTGTTGTTTCCAGGCAGGTAAACGGGTGGGGAAGGCCCTTCATGCTCCGCTCATGAAGCTGCTGCAGCAGGAGGAGAGTTTGGGAAAGAAGCGACAGAAAGTTGGCTTCCTTGGCTAAGATACTGTATCTACAGTATTTATGTACATGTAAACAGCATTTTCTAATAAAACTTTCAATTTCTACAGCCTTCTTGTCTTTGCACAGATACACTGTTATGTGGTCTTGGTGTTTTGACAACAAAGTAACATGAAGATGTCACATCTGTCTGAGATAGTCCTTTAAGTGACGGAGGGATGGGACTGAGAGAAAAAGGTATTTATTACAAATCCGTTTGCTACTTCAGCACCACGGACAGCACCACGGATTTATCAATACACAGCCCCCCCCCCCAGGTTTATCAAATTATGTTGCTGAAGAGTCTATTCTTCATAAATAACTTTCTGTATTGTAACATCCCAGCCCGATTATTTTTTGGTAAAGAAACTAAGGTTATACTCAGCATTGTGGTGCATTAGCAGATCTGAAATCAGCGCAGTACGGTGAGGACAGAAATGCACAGGAAAAGTCCAGACTCTCTGCAACCTTTTGGTTTTGCCACGTGGAAGTCGAGGATTGTGTAAAATGGAAGTCGTACAGAAAGTCCAGATGTGACTCTGGATCACTTCCACTCTTCCCTCAGACTGTTGTTGGGTGTGTGCACTGACTGAGAGGAGGCAGGTCCAAAACAAACTCCTATTTATGGCTGGAGCTCTCACTGCAGACTTTCAATGGAAAAAAATGTACGCAGAGAATTGCTCTTAAATGATACAGAATTTAAAATAATGGATGATATCACATGAACCTCAACAGATCCTTCAAAGCTGCAAAAGACTCTTTTTTTGATTTCAGTGACTCAGGCTGCCAAAACACCTGGAAATATTCAAATCCTTCCAAATGAGGCCATGCTAAGACTTCCAAACACCTTTTGGCCAACTTATTGGAAAGAAAGGCTCTTTTTTTTTAGATTAAACTGGTCTTTTATGCCAAGAAATATACTGTAACCAATTTATTTAGGCATTTATGCAACAGATGACTCAGTGTTTGTTTTTATCTTTTTAATATACTCAGATGAAAGCTCATAACTGTTTCACACTGTCTCGCCAGTCTCCACCTGGGTCCCAGGCCTGGCTCTGGTCAGCACTGGCCGTCCACATGAAATGTCTGGAGCCAGATGAGACACACACACACACACACACACACACACACTCTCCTGAGGTCGGATTGTTATTCCTGCAAATGGCTTTGGACGTCAGTATTTTTCCCTACTTGGAGAGATGAAAGGGGGTGTGTGAGAAACACAAAGAGGGAGAGAGAGAGAGAGTGAGAGAGAGAGGGAGGGAGGGGGACAGATAAATTGCAAGCATCCACGTTGGAGCAGCCTTATTCAACAGGTCCAAGCATGGAGTTCAAAGGAGTGTGTGTGCTGCTGGGAGTCCTCCTACTGGTGAACTGCTCATTTCAGCAGATGCCACCGAAGAGGAAGCCAGTGAAGAAAGGTAGAAAACATCTGGCACATCACGATCTGTAGGAATTCTGTGAATATTGTGTTTCTGCTCTGTCTACTTTCAGCATGTTGATACTGTGCTAAAATCTCCTTGAAACGCCTGATTTGAATTTCCTCGTGTCTCTGGTGTTGTTGGAATCAGAAACAACAAGTGATGCTGCCATTGTGCAGCTGCAGAAGCAGATCAACGACATTGTCCAGGAGCTCAACCTGCTGAAGGAACAACAAGCCCTGCAGACAGGTAAGCTCAGCTTCTGCACAGCTAAATCATAAATTTGATAGTTCTTACATTAATAAAGGAATAGAAGAAGAAGGGCTCTATTACACAGAAGTCCTCAGACCAGGCCTTACAGTGCTTTTAACCTGATGGATGTCGGTTCAGACCAATGCTTTATTACCACCTGGGAAATAAAGCCGTGGTCAAAAGCCCCAGGGTTAGTG
Source organism: Chaetodon trifasciatus (assembly GCA_037975065.1). NCBI lineage: Eukaryota > Metazoa > Chordata > Actinopteri > Chaetodontiformes > Chaetodontidae > Chaetodon > Chaetodon trifasciatus. The sequence goes on from JBBMOE010000015.1 coordinate 9,371,574, forward strand.
TGTGTCAAAGTGCTCTACAGTCAGAGAAGGAATAAAAAGTAAATACAATCGAAAAGAAAAGAAAGAAACAAGCTAAAAATATTGCCACAAGTGGAGATTCTGCATTCAAACCTTTTTGTGATCAACAGAAGGAATTAGTTGGAATAACCCAAAATTAAAGCTGCAGGCAACAATGAGTACATTTCAGGCTTCACAAAGCTCAGCAAAGTCACTTCAACCATGTAACCGTGTTTAAAGGAGTGACACGCTTTCATCATCACGATGTTTGCAGCATTTCAACTGCACACTCAGAGTGGCTGTTTGCCTCAACATTATGTGGATGTGAATGAAACTCGCCGTCTGTTTCCAGGAGGTGGTGCAGGATGTCTCCAGTGAGTTTAATCAGGACTGATTACCATTATGTGATAGACTACGCCCACATGCACCAATCAGTATGGAACATCAGGTTTTGGTTAATACTTGGCCCCAGACCATGTGCACCAAAGTTGGTGAAATTCTGTCCAGCAGATTAAGTTTTTTGGCGTTTGTTGCGCCCCCTATTGGTCAGGCTCAAAATGCTGTGACAGGCCTGTTCCCAAACAAGAAACAAAGATAGCCACCAAGACTTATGATGATTTGATTTACGATCAATTGTACTTGCACATCTTTTGTGGTGATGGAGGGAAGTTTCAGGTGTCTTACTTGTTCCAGTTCATGGCAAATTGAGCTTGAACTTAATTGGGGTTTGAACCTCAATTATTAACAACAATTACAACAAATTCCATCACAGTTAAGAGAAAGCCACAGGGTGGAAATATGTTTTCAGAGGAGATTTAATCAGGCAGGAATTTCCACAACTGAGGGCCCAGAAAACAAAGGCCTGGTTTATATTGTGCTCTTGTGGTGCACATTTCTAAATAAAGCTGTTTTAATCAAATGACCATGCAGTCATTGACACACAGAACCTGGGGCCAGGTGACAGGTGGAGGATCAATAGGGGTTGGATACTATTTTTTTTTTTTTTTGCCCTAAGGCCTCATAACAGGTTAATCTGGCCATCGTTCACATGAACTTAAAGTGATAGCGTGACATGAGCGACAGTGTTCAGGGCACCCAAATGCATTAAAGTTGGAATCAACACTCTGAAGTATGCATCTCTTGAATATAAAGACAGCTGGGACACACATGTAGCCTTTGAAAGTGTGAGTATTAATCTGGACAACACATGGCATACCCTTCTCTGACCTCTTGTTCAGAACACAAAATGATATCCAGTTGTTCCTGCAAATCCAAAAAATCTTCAGTACAGAAAAAAACATCATGTTCCTCAGGATCCAAAACACTGCAGGACGTTAGCACAGGACAGTTCTGAGAGATAACAGGACAATGAAAGATGACACTGAACCACAGTTTGTCTCACCATCTGCTCCCCTTTCATTTTCCTCCTCAGTCTGTTTGAAAGGCAAAAAGATTCATGGCAAGTGCTACTTGGCTGACCCTGTGAGAAAACGCTATCACACCGCCAGCGAAGACTGCAACAACCTGGGCGGAGTCCTCGGTACGCCCACCTCCAGCGATGAGAATGACCAGCTCAGAGACTACATCCGCCAGAGCATCGGCCCAACCGAGCAGGCCTGGCTGGGCATCAACGACATGATGACCGAGGGCACCTGGGTGGACCAGACCGGCTCCAGCATTACATTCAAAAACTGGGACACGTCCAACAGCCGGTCCCCTCAGCCGGACGGCGGCCAGTCCCAGAACTGCGCCGCCCTGTCCGGGGCCTCCCGCGGGAAGTGGACAGACGAGAACTGTCGTGAGGAGAAGCCCTCCGTCTGCCAGTTCAACATCGTTTGATCGCATTTCTCTCATCATAGACTGCGCTTGGTTATAGCTGCTTTCACTCTTGCTGCAATGCCACTTTGTCTGCTATTCTAGAAGGAGTTTTAAGCCCGTGGTTCTCAGCTGGTCTTGCATCTGGACCAAATTCTGATCTAGAGGTCACAGTCATAAAGCTGTTATTTTTGACTAAAGTGATCTGGTGATGTGTCATTTGCAGCATTCCTTGTGGTCACAATAAAACCAGGAAGAACACAGCTCTGTGTAAAATAAACTAGATATTATGGGACATCACCTCCTCCAGAGGAATCCATGATTTCTGCTTTTGTTTTCAAGATTTTTGGACATCTTAAAAAAGAGTAATGTCAAAACAAGTATTTTGGATGTTCATATTTCAAAATTCTGGTCATCCTGCAACAAAAGGTGTGTGTAGGTGCTGGCACCTTGCACTAAAAAAAACTGGGTGTAACTTTCCATCATTTGCACACCTCTGGTGCAGCAGTTGCATGACTCACTGGTCGAGAACCACTTGTTTAAACTCAGGCATCCCTTCACAACTACTGTATTGAACGACAAGACTCACACGGAGCCAGAATTTTAAGTGATACTGCATTAACATAAACATGTCTTCACCCACGTTCTTCTCACAGATTGTTTCAGTTTGCAAGTCTTGTGGTCTCCTATAATGTCTAGTCTTATGTAACCTGAAAAATTACCATTAATAAACAATGAAAACCCATCCCTCTACTGTCATTTCTTGAAGGAAAGGTTTTGGGAAACACTACACACATCAGCTTTCCTCAAGTGTACGAGTGGTATCGATCATCTCGTGTCACTCTGAGCTTTCCGAAAATGTCAGACACCGCTCCCGAATGTCAAACAGCTCAAAACTGAAAGGCAGAAACATTCATGCAGGCTTCTTTTTGAATTTAATGCCTGCGTCTGCAAGAAGTTTGGTGCAACTACAAATGGCTTCCACGTTTGTTGTTTCCAGTAAAAAACTTCTCCTCGGTAAACACTGGCTCCCATCCTGCAGTCTGAACTCTCCCACACCCTCCTCCAGTTTTTCATGGCTTGAGTTCCTGCGGTTGAAATTGTTTTCACCATCCAGAATGAAAAAGATGGATGTCTCAGCATGAGAGGGAACATTAAGTGTGATGGTGGTCGTTACCTCAAGAAGTAAACTGTTTCCGTGCCGCAGCATTTTCTGAAAATTTATTGCAAAAACAAACTAAACTGTATTTACAGGTAGAGAAAAACCAAATCTCTTAAAAACAGACTAGTAAACAACAACGGTAAAAACACTTTAAAAAACAAGGACCAAACGTGCTTGCACATTTTTTTTATAGTCCCTCCTCGAGTCCATACCGCATGGGCAGAAATTTCATAAAACTAAAACAAATCAAATCAATTACGTTGCTTTCTTCTTGAGAGTTGAACAAGACTGATATCACTCTCATGTTTGCTGGGTAAGCTGCAGCCAGAGAGTGATTAGCTTAGCTTAGCACAAAAGCTGGAGAAGACGAAACAGCTAGCATGGATCAGCCCAAAGCTAACTCTAAAGCTCACTAATTAATATCTAATTATTTAATCAACAAACAAAGTATAAAAAAGGTTTTACAGGGACTGTTTCTTGGTAGGATGCAGTGACTCTGAGTGACAGCAAGACTCCAGGAAGTCACTGCACAGATCAAACAGATATGATGCATTAATTAGTGAGCTTTAAAATGCTGGCAGGTGGATTCTGTTACCTTTGGACAGAGCAGGCTAACAGTTTCCCTTTGTTTCAAGTCTTAATGCTATGCTAAGCTAACCAGCTGCCAGCTGTAGCCCCATTTTACTGAACAGACAACAGAATCGATCTTCTCATCAAACTGTTGTCAAGAACGCGACAAAGCATCTCCCAAACTTCCTTTAAAGAAGAGGATCACAGCATCCAGTCTTGAAGTTTTAGAAATGACTGAGTTCTGACAAACATTCACATCACATTCAGATGCTCATCGAACTCAGATTCCCTGAGTGTGATCAAAGTTCACATCAGTGCAGTCTCGAGATAAAAAACGTAACAAGAATTTAGTAACAGCAGTCCATCATGCAGTTACAGTCCTGACTACACTACAAGGACTCCTCTGTTATCGGTGGCTGCGGCTCCAAGTCAATAGCTGAGAGCCGGATTGTGTTCATACCACCGGTGCTCTTGAACGTGTATAGTTCATTGTCCACCATCCTGCGGTCCTGGAAGCCGAGACTGTCCTGTCGGTCAATCGGAGTGCGCGGACGGGGAGGCATGAAACTCATAGACGGGTCCAGGAACGTCTTGTCCCGGTCCATCTCAGGCCCGTGGTCTGGCTCTTGGATTACAGGCAGCTCTCCATCAGTGGGGCCTGTGAATGTTTGATAAGAGTCCACCTGCATCCCTTTGTAGTGGTCCTGAATGCTGTCGGCGTAGGTGGAGTCACCCAGCAGGTGGCCGTACACCATCGTCTCATCTATGGAGTCGTAGACGTGGGATTCGTTGTCAGACCGAGCTTTGCTGAAGTGTCTGTCACCTGGCAGGAACATATTCCCTTTGCCGATGTAGATGGATGACTCCTTGTTCATCCTTTCCTTTTTCTTTTTCCTGATAAACGCAGACCACAAACAATAAGAAAGAGTCCACGAAAGCCGCCAGCTACAGACCAGTCTTAAAGAAGATAAATTAAATATTATGTGCCCAAAATATAACTAAATAGCACATGAATAAACATTACTCTGAGTAAAAAATAATGACGTTAAGTGTAAGAAGAGCATGTATTTTAAGCTTATATTTTCCAGGTGTACTCACTTTGTGACGATGCATACGACAGCCAGCACTATGAGCAGAAGCAAAACAGCTCCTGCTATCCCGAGGACGATGGCCAAGAGATCTGTAGAGGCAAGAAGTAGACATGGTAGAATAAAGCCCTTTAACTTAGCTATTTATCATTTGTTTCTTTGTGTGTGTGGTTTAAATTAGTCCAGCTTGCTTACTGCTCTTCTTCTGCAGAACGATTTTGGTCATGGCACCAAACTTTCCATCCTCTGGCACACAGTTGGACATGTTGAGATAGAAACTCTGTGGCACCATCAGCTTGTCCTCCGCCTGCTCGTCCTCCCTGCGGCTCATGATCTCCTCCTCGTGGCCCAGCATCTTCACCTTGATGCCGGTGTGCCTGTCCTTGCATTTGGGCTGGCTGAGGTTGACAAACTGCATGTCTGCCTGGTACTGGCTCGGCAGAGTGACGATCCAGGACACGGTGGAGGAAGGCCTCATGCCCTGAGGCCAGTTGGGGGTGGCCAGCAGAGCCGGGGACGACACCTTTGGACTGACTCTGTAAATAATGGTCTCTAAAAAGGGATGGAAACAATGCTGAGTGTCAGTTCTGACTGATCTCTGCTGGTCTACAAATTTAAGAGGTGTCTGCAGCATTTGTGGAACAACAGCGCCCCTGTGTGGCATTAAAACTAAAGTGAACGTGATCTGTTGACTGTAGTAACAGTGGAAAATCACAGCAGACAGAAACATGGCAGAGTTTAGTAGTTTGCAGACACAGATTCTCTTATTAGGGATCCAACTAAACATTGATTTCTTCATCAAGTAACCCACTAATTTTTTTCTTGATTAATCAATTAATTATTTGGTCTATAAAATGTAAGAAATAGTGAAAATTATAAATTCCTGAAGCCCAAGGTGACATTTTCAAAATGTCTTCTTTATGCCACCAAGGGGGTCAACGGGTGTTTAATTATAGAAGACTAGAAGAACCACCAAAAATCCACATTTAAGGAGCTGAAATTGATCATTTTTGCTTTAAAATGGCTTAATCAGTTACTCAACAACCATTAAAATTGTTGCTGGTTAATTTTATGCCGATCAACCACCTGACCAGTCATTTCATCTCTGGCTCTTATATCAAACATCACTATTCTGGATGTTTAGTGGGTTTTCCTGTTTTGGCGCAGCAGCCTATCCATCTCTCCTGATGTGTCTGATCCAGGGTGCTTTTGCTTCATCTGCTACTGGTTTCCTGTATTACCCAGAATGCCTTTCAACAAAACACTCGGCAAACTTAGTTGCTCAATGCTCTTCTATGTTCACCAACTGATCTAAGTTTTGTGCTGGACAGGTAGGGTTTACCAGAGCTGCTAAAAACGACACTGATGAGGAGTCTGATGAAGAGACTACACCCAAACGATAAAAGCTGCAGGCTATAAAACCAAAACAATGTACTGAAAGATACTAAAACCTGTTTTCAAAGAAGGCAAAAACCACCTGAAGTGGTGCAAGTTTTTTGTTTCTATCAACCTTTTCTAATACGATACTTGAACATGTGCATGAAGACACATTGAAGGACACAAAGCTACTGTTGTGTGCTGGAAATAAAGTTTAAATTGGAAAGAAAATCATATCCATGTCTTACCTGGAATCTCCTGACTGAAGTTGACATTTAGGAAAGGCCCCCTGGTCTTGGTGAAGTTCTGGACTGTGGCTGTGACAGAGATGTTGGCATGCACCTGAACTTTCTGGATGACTCCATTAAAGCAGAAATCTCCAACAGAAACCCCATTGTCCTCTGCAAAATGCAGGGAGACAGACTGATTACACTCCTGGCCGGGCAGGGACTGTCGGAGACTCCCTGTGGGTGACGTCAGATCCACTGTGCTGTCCTGAGGGATGATGAGGTGCCAGGTGAAGCTGTGGAGGGGCATCCGTAGACAGGAATCCAGCTGGGGCACAGTGAGGGGAGTCGCAGAGCATGACGACACGTTTTGGCATCCTGTTATAAAGAGGCACAAAATGAGATGGAGCATATCATGTTTCCAACGAAAGGAACTGCCCAAGTTATACTTTCAAAAGACAAGCTGTCTAAGAAAAAGTTTGTTTGGACTTGCCTTTAAAGCTCACTAATTAATCTTGTTTGCTTAATCCTTACAAAACCAAAGTGCAGAAATGACATATTGTGGTTTTAAAGAGGGTTAGGATACTTCCTGGAGTCTTAAATCACAGTGATAAGACTCCAGGTGGGTACTAATAGACAGCTCTTAGCTTTGGACAGAGCCAGGCTAGGTGTTGCCCCCTGTTTCCAGTTTTTATGCTAAGCTAACTGGCTCTAGCTTCATATTTCCCATGCAGACATGAGAATGGTAACCCTCTGCAGGAACGCTAATAGTGTTTTTCCCAAAATATCAAACTACACCTTTAAGACTTTATGCTTTAACTCAAAGCCACACTGCTTTGCACTTGCTTTTCATTAACACGCGAAAATAAAATCTTACCAATAACTTTACTGGCAGTCAGGCGCACATCCTCATTTGGACAGTCGAGGAAGGAGAGGCTGGCCTTAGTTCCCGCAGCCACGATTATCTTGTCTTGAACCTTCGAGTCAATGCTCATCTCACAATAGGGATCAGAACCCACTTTCTCTATCTGCAGGGACACTCCTTTGTGTTTGGTTAGATCCACGTTACACAGCACTATGAGGGAAACATAGAAAGGAAATATTTTCGTGATCAGAGAGGAAGTCTTTATCTTAGCTGTTATTGTGATATATACAGTATAAGGCCATTATGATGTGCTTTGGATACAAATATCACAGTCTGACGGACAAGCAAAAAACTGATGGAGGCAAATTTTGATATAAAATGCCAAAATTATAGCTTTTTGTGGGTAACATCATGTATGCTTGGACTCGCACTGTCCCACATTTGTGCTTCTTGTGTAATACATTACAAGTCACAGAGCTACACATTGGATTATATAGCTGGAAATCTTTGAGCCAGAAAATAATAATAAAAAAAAACTTCCTTAAATTATTCAAAGACTTTTCCAATCATCTGGATGGAAAAATATTTAATCAAGATAGCCATAAAATGTCCTGTCTCTTTTTGGAAAACACAAGCAAATCATGAATGCATTATTTTGGATGGAAATATGCTGAAATATCAACATACAACAAAATAAGGGATAATAGTTTTGGTTCAAGCTGTAAATACTAAGCAAGGACGCATATAAATATTTTTCATCAGGCAACAGACAGAATTATTTTTAATCCAGATGGTCAGAAGAGTCTTGAGCCTTGTTCTGAGATCAGACACTAGACACAACAGTACAGAACAAGAATCAAATCTGAAGTTTGAACCCACTCCCAGCTCTCCATGTTTTAAAACCATACCTGGATGACCACTCCTCATTACAGAGACTTTGTACTTCAAGGCGAGTCCTTCTAGCGTCCTGTTGGTTTCACAATTCTTCAGCAACATGTTAAAGCTGCCCTGCTGATGCTCCGGCTGAGGATCCGTCACAGTCAGTTTGGTGACCTTATTGCCCTCTTTCTGGTACTCCACCTCCACTTCATTTTTGAGGCATTCTGGAGCTGTATGATCCAGGAAATGCACGGTGTAGTTGTGCATGCCGGGCACCTTGAAGTCCCACTGCATCTGCTGGTTATCAGGAAAATCACTGGGATAGTTGGCTGTGATGAAGTTCGTGTCTGATACACCTCGTGGTAGGTTGACTTTCACTATGGCAATCACTGAAGAGAAACGAGGAGAGAATACCGTGGTTTGAAACATGCAAAGGAAGTCACCCGTATACCTTTAAATATGCTTCTTTTAAGGCTGTAAAGGAAAACCTAAAGACAAACTTGTTCTTTTTATATCAGATGATGATTGGAAACTTACTACAGCTATGGTTTTGGTGATGTCTTTTTACATGTTTAATAACGAAAAGATCAATATTGGATAAGAGAAACTGTTTGCTGAGAGTTAAGTACAGATGTTTGATATGTAGCGGTGTCTTTTAAACCCATGTGGGGTGGACCAAACTTTTGGCATGACACTGAAATAAAAACTAATTTGCTAACTTACTGCTGGTCTCAGGCCCAACAGTCAGTTTGAGGTCAACAGGATCCAGCTTTCTGTCCCCAGGCACCTGTAGAGACATACGGCCTTTGTAGCGAGCCTGAATGGTGGTCACAGTTCCTCCTTTGCAAAAGGTACCAATGGTCGCTGGTCCTGTGCGCAGATACGTAAGAAGAGAGTATGTGTGCCCATCTGGACAGGCCTCCTCGTTGGGAATCTGTCGCATTCCAGGCTCTGGAAAATCCAGTTGAAAGGCCCGAGTGGAGACCACTTTCAGGTCCCAGGTGAAGGTCCGATTAAAGTCTGGGAACAGTGAGGACTCGGCCTGAACAATGTTACCCGAACAGGAGGTCTCCGTGCAGTCTGGAAATTTGTAGAGAAGAGCACACAAGTGATTGTGGTTTATTTTTTACAAAGAGTTTTGAATTCACAAGGATTCAATCAACTGCATGAGTGATAAGAGATTTTGCATGATGTAAATTCACAGTCAAACACTGTTGCCACCTGAGGAACACCTGAAGAAAAACACTAAACAATGTCAGTATCAAATCCTTATTTTTTGACCGTCATACCAATTTCTCTGTTGATCTCCACATCGAAGACATCCTGAGGCTGCGGACAGGTAAACTCTACTGAGGTGTTGGTAGGATCTTTCAGGGTAAGATGCTGAGTGTTGCATATCGGTTTGGGCGCCTTGTTCTCACACACGCTGCAGTCTGGCTCGCTGGTCACCCTACTGATGATGATGATGGTGTTGGGATCAGGGGTCACGGACATCATTCTTCCACCTGAGGAGAAAGGTAGTACAAGAGGACACTGATCAGACCAAAGACTTACAAATACGATGGCTTCTCAAATGAAATGTATGAAAGTGAGACTGTTGCATGTAAGTTCAGGTTAACAATAAGTTAAAATAATAAACATTATATATTCTTTTAATGGCACAAGCTAGATGGTACACATCGCAGTAACAGAATAGTTTTGTCCAATCAAAGGGCCTATTAAAATCTTCCAATGTTACACAGTTTTTAGTCATGCTATCTGTTGGTCCACCATTTAATGACTGAACACCTGCAAAACTATTAACATTCCCATTGGCTCAAGCTTTTGTTAATCAGCAAATGTTAGCATGCTAACATCTAAAACTACAGTCTATGGGCTAACCTATAGTGAACATCGTAAACATTATATGTTTTACATACAATGTACGTTTGTATCCTTTTTATTGTCCATTTCTTCTTTTTCTACATCTTCTTTTTTATTCTTGTTATAGTTGTTAAAGTTGTATCTTATCTTATCTGCCAGCTAAACATTAGCATGCTAGCACTGTCACTGTGAGAATACTACCCTAGCATGCTGACGTTAGCATTTAACTGCTAGCTTAAAGCTAAGTACAGTCACGTAGCTACTAGCTAAAAGTAGTCATTTGTTTTTGAAACTGCTGTAATTATACTTCCTGAAATTCCCTGAAATGTACTGTTTGCTGCATATTCATTATCTTATAAAATTCTATAAGATACATAATTTTATCTCATTTTTAGGGTGCCTTTTTCAACATTTTGCTAGGGACAACAGATGACAGTTAGCTTTCTCTGCCAACTTTAGCTCATTTACAGTTCTTTACAATTCATGTTGATAAATGGGCATTGTCCCTGTTAAATTAAACTAAAAACAGGTTTAAAATTGACGCTTTATTCATCCAACTGAGCCCATAGAAAGATGTTTACTATATTATTAAAACAAATTTCATGTTACTTTATATCTAATCAAGCATCTTTCTATCACGTTTGACATATTTTTCTGTTAATAAACTTGTTTTTCTTCGTATGAACAAACTGAGGGAGCACTTGCCTCTCGGTGCTGCTTTGACACTGAATGCCGTGGAGTCAATTTCTCCTCCTTTGGGAACTTCTGCAGTTACAGTCGTCGCTCCGAGCAGATCCAGATGAGAAACTGTCCCACCCTTGCAGTAACTGTTAGTTTTGATCTTTCCATCACTTTTAGTTGTGCTCACTGAGTACTGGTGACCATCTTGGCACTTTTCTGCTCCGGACAACTCCTTTAATCCACCAGGGAAGTCCAAAGTCAATACAGTCCTCTCTGGTAGGCTCATGTCCCATGTTAGGGATCTCTTAAAGTCCTTGAAGAGGTCAGGATCAACCTCCCCTGCAGCTGGAGTGCAGGAGGTCTGAGTGCATTCTGAGTAATGAAAAATGATTGAATTTTATACACTTAACAGGAATCTTTTGAATATTACAGAAAAAGAAAGAGCCTACTTTAATATCATGGCTATGGAGGCCAAAACATGACTTATTCATCTATACATAACATAAAAATAAATACATAAGCACATTCTTAAAGTACCATAGAAATTAATAGATAAATGCTTCATAAATAAATGTAAGCATAAACGTAAGTATTAATTCCCATTTTTTATTGATGAAAGTCAATTTTTTTCTTGCATTCATAAAAGTTTTATACACAGTTAATGTCAAATTTTGCTGGTAGATGAACTCAACACAGTTCTCACCTATTTTCTTATTCATCTTCATACTGTACACATCCTCAGGTTTCGGGCAGCTGAACTCCAGCTGGAGCTTTTCAACGTTCGTCAGTGTCTTTTCTGTGGGGCTACAGCTGGGAGTGGCACCATCAACAGAGCACACTTCACATTCTGGTTCCTCTGGATTGCGGCTCACGACCACAGTTGTGCTGGAATCTACAGTTATAACCATTGTTCGGCCCTCTAAAAGGAGTAAGAAGGAGAGAGTGAGACAGATGTCAGGGCTGGGATGCACGAGCTATTTGTAAGCCATCCTCAGGCACTACCTTTCAAGCTAGCGACACTGTGCTCCACCATTAAAACTTAAGGGAAAAGGTTAACATTTAGGTTAATAAGCATATTATCTTCTTGCAGAGAGTTGCATGAGAACATGTAAAGAAGTCACTGTAGTGTCATAAGCTATTAGCCATTTATCAGTGTAACAGTTTGTAGTGGTGAGGTTATTTTTGTGTCAAGTATCAAGTATCAGATCAAATATGTCCGCAGTTAGCAATTAACAGCAATCATCAAAATGAGTAATACATTAGCAAGCTAACATTAGCCATGACAGGTTGTTCAGTCAGTTGTAACGGTTACACTTTGCAGTTGCTGGGTGTAAACAACTAATCTCTAATTAAGCAGCAGTTCCCGTGGTGTTTGGAGTAACCACTTATAACTATGTTTAAACTTGAATTCAAAAGTGTCTCTAAAGGCTTTTTAAAAGAGTTTGCATTCAATAATTTCTTACTTAATGGTCCAGCGGAGGCCTGGAACAACACAGATTCGACCTGAGCCTTTGGCTTAACTTGCAGAGACACAACAGCTTGGTCGGGCAGGTCTAAACGAGTCACAGAACCGCCTTGGCAATACTGAGTCCGGCCCTTGTCGCTTGTTTTGGATATAGCCACCAAATACTGAAATCCATTAGGGCACGGTTGTGACGTCTCCATCAGTCCCTCTCCAAGGATGTCCAGACTGACAACTATCTTCTCAGGTGCCTTGAGCTCCCAGGTGAAGGTTCTGGCGAACTCTGTGAGGATGGAGGGTTGAGTTTCTGCTGTTGTGGGGGTGCAGGAGTCCTTAGTGCACTCTAGATTAACATTGAAGGTAAGAGGAGATGCACAGATTGGTTTACGAAGTTGAGCTCTAGTGAAAGGTGCATACGCATGTTTATTAAATATGTTCTGATGTGAATTAAAGCAGATGGGAGCTGCAGATTCGGGTGCTAATTCTCTTTTTGTTGGTATTTTCAAAGCCCATACCTGGTCCTGCTTGGTTTCCGGAGCCAAACAATTACTGAAAAACTAATTGAGGCCAGTGAACTTACCAATGGTGCGAGTAATCATCACAGTGTAAGCCTGCTCAATCGGCTGGGAGCAGTTGAACAGCAGTTTGACCTCCTCTTCAGGTACCAGGGACAGAGAGGAGTGGCAGGATGTCTGTGTGTCATTCACCCCCCTGACTGTACACACAGCACATTGATCCAAAGGCAGCTCGGTGGACACCGTCACTGACGAGCCTTTGTCTGGTCGGACCACCGTCTGTAGGCATTCTGAGGGAACACATTAGGTTGGGGAGAAAATTAAAACAAGGAACACAATGCAAAATCAGAACAAGCATCAGTACTGCCACTATTGTCCTGTTTTAACTGTTCTTTCAGCTATTTCAGAGCATACAGAGACACATTCCCATATTTGGACTTTGGAGTCTTTGGATATTTTAGCTATGCTAGCAGCAAGGGGGTTGGTTGGTCGCTCTGGTCCAAACTGAAATATCACAACAACTATTTGATAGATTGCCATGAAATTTAGTACAAGCATTCATGGGTTCTAGATGACGTGTCCTGATGACTTTGGTGATCTCCAGACTTTATCTCTAGCACCACCGTCAGGTCAAAACCTACAAAACTAATGACATTCTCACGGGCCTCTGCTGTACATTACGCTTCATGATAATTAGCAAATGTTACCATGTTAAAATGCTAACATATAATATAAACATCACACCTAGCATCAGCATGTTGGCATTGTCTTTGTTAGCATGCTGATGTTAGCATTTGGCTCAAAGCACTGCAGTGCCTATTGTTGTTAGGCAACAATGTTGTTGTTGAGAAAGATTAATCAAAAATGAAAATGAAACTGTTGAATGAATTAGATAAGTGGACATCAGCTTGTTCACACTGAGCAGAGCAGTGCCAGCTCTCCTGTATAACAAGTTAAGGTATCAATTTAACACGTCTGCAATATTTAGGCGACAGCAGGAACAAAGCACACACAGCAACGGTCAGACAGTTTGCTGTTGATGCTTGAGCAAACAGAGTGGTTCCAGGCACTCCTATCCCCACATCGTGTAATGATAAACCAAAGCAAATTCAATGACTTTTCATAATGGTGATTCATCTGAGATGTGAGAAAATACAGGAATTCAAGGTGAACCAGTTTTAAAAACTATGAGTAACTGCTGACTCTGTGATATCTGACTCGTTTGGCAAATGCAAGCTTATCTTTTTTAGGCAATTGTACATATGCAGCTTCATCCCTTCACAAACTGAGTTATTGTTTCATCTGTAATCTTATACATCAGCAGCTGTAAAGCTACAAAGATCACGTCATGCTGTAAGTCAGCTATTTGAGTATCAGCTAGGCCGATAGATCAGCTGATAACAGCTTATTGCAGATCTATTGGTATCTGTGTTAATGTCAGCTGATGACTAACAAGAAATTGCAGGACAGAAATGGCAGCAAAGGTTTGATCTCGTTTAGAAACAGTGTCTAGTTTTCCAAACAAAATGTGCTCCTTAGTTTCTGTCTCAGTATGTATCTTGGTCATAACTGAAAGATAAAACAAATCTAATGGATGCATGTTATGTGTTTACGTTAAGAAAACTTACTATTAACTCATATATTTATCACATTTTCTTCAACAATTTATATTGGCATCGGCCTCAAAAATCCAATATCAGTCCGGCTTTATTCCATATTTACATGCTATTTCTATTGGAAAGCTATTAGGAATAAACATATAAACATATTTTAGAGAAATGAAATACTAAATTATGGTATCATTTTTTTGTATTTATATTCAATTGATTTTACTAAAAATTCTTAAGGAAATTATAAAAAAAAAAAAATACACACACACACACACACACACACACACACAAAGAAACAGACAGAAAGAAAAATGTACCCACATGGGCCTGTATGGTACACACACATCTGCGTGCAAACATGACACATGTACGTACACGCCCGTATGTAGACACACACTACTGCAAACAATGATATACACATGCACCCGCTGCATGCACAAATATTTACTGCCCTGCTTTCCACAGGTTCCTGTATTCCAATGAATATAATAACGTATTATATTATAATAATGATCAGCTGCCCCTCATTTTGAATGAGATTTTATTTCAAATGAGGCAGTCCTGGACTTGTGCTCACATCCGAAGCTCTGCAGTTCTGCTACAGTCTAGTATTGTACTAAAAAAAGAAAACCTTCCTCCAATACATCTGGAGTAAAGGGCACTCCCAAATCACCTGCATAAATCATCAGGTCATTGCAACTCAAATCATCTCTGGTGACAGTTTTTACGCTGCAGTGATGCAACAATTTGAATGAAAACACTATCATGTCTTTGAAAGAATGTGTGTAAAACAACTAAGCAGGAATTCACAAGCTGAACTTGCAGGGACTTGAAAGCAGCGCGGCACAGAGGAGTTCTGCTGCATTCAGGTACAATGCTGGCTAAAGGGCTTCTTGTGACAGTAAACACTGGGTGTGTCACAGATGTCAAAGGTTTCAAACTGACATATTTAGAAGCAACACAGAAGTTTATATGATCACTTCCGCAAACACTATAGAGTATAAATTCACCATGCTGCTGATGGCTTTTCCTTTGAAATGAATTAAAATTAATGACTTTAAACCTAACAAAAAAAAAAGAAGAAGAAGATAAAACACCCGCCAGATACATAGTTCATCAGCAGATTGCTGGTCAATCATTAATGAAGTCATGATGAATTCAAGCCTCCAGGAAGCTCCATAAACGCCTCATAAACCCTTTGAAAATGGAGGTCTAGAAGTCAGAGCTGAACGTTGTTCCACTCAGACTGAATTTGAGCTTCAGCCTCTCATCTCCACCGTCAAGTCAATCAATCACATGAAATGTTGACTTTCTGTCCTCTATCATTAATTAATTGACAGGAGCTTTAAACGCAGCTCACTTTGTCCTGAGTGCTTCACAGGGCTGCAGCTTCCATGAGGTTTCGCCCGAGCCCGTTTCATCACAGCAGTTTATCTTTGTTTTCGCTTTGACCCAAATGGCGCAAACTTGACGTTGTGTTGTTTGAGCCCATTTTCAAAAGCGTCGCCCACGAAAAGCAATTAAGGTGGAGGGGAAGTAGCCACAGGAGGCTCCACCAAACAATAAATGAACATATGTTGCCTCTCGCTGAAACAGATTATTATCCCACCTGATGAATCGAAGAGCGTCAACAGCAAAAGTCCCAGGAGCGCGCAGGTCGCACGGAGCCGCATGTTCGCTGAAACGAGGATTGAAAAAACTGCAGAAAGATTAAAGAAATAAAATATAAAAGCTGTCGTTTCTTCCTCAAAGACTCTGCACTATTGTCATTCACATTACAACAACAGCGACGGCGGTGACAGCAACTTCCTACTCTGCATTACCTGTGCGTAGCAGCGCGGGGAGGGCGTGGACCTCAGGTACGTTCACCTGCCCAAACTTGACGGCTAAGAGGAGGATCGGCACCTGCCGTTGGACCCTTGAGCCGAGGTACTGCAGAGCTGATGCACACAGAATAGACTTATGATAAGACGCTTTCCCTCGCTGTGTGGCACAATGGCTGCCCTATTTATAAACATGCCAAGGATTGTTGGCATCGGGCTGTGTATCCCCGAAATGAGGCAGAGGAAGGGTGTGGGGACAGCTCCAAGTAGAGGCTACTTTATGCTGGAATAGGCAGAATTAGTAATGTGATGTGCCACCAAAGATATGACTGCAAAGGGAATAATATAACAGAGATGGGGTATTTCTTGTGAGTGTAAATGAGCAGGGGGTAGATTCAGGTTGCGCCTGCTCAACTGCATGTTTTCCTGCAGTGAAGTGATGCTGAAAATGAACCGTATTTGGTGTCTGATGTGGGGTAAACTGTGAAAAACACTCGCATGTTGTCGAAGCTCCCTCCTGCCTCCACACGCCTCATGACGCAGACATTCCTGCACAGAAACATACCTGAGGGCAGGACCACTCACACACTCACACACCCCTGAGTAACGTTTCTGAACACTTCACCTGCACATCACCTCACTGATATACCCTCATTTTAATACCAAATGGCTAAAATCAACCCTGAATCAAACGCCAGACTCACTTTGAACCCCTTCAGCCTCATTTCACCTCTCTTTTTTTGCACGCACACACACTCAAAGAAGAGTGACACTGAGTTTGGTTTTGCTGAACCAGTCTGACAGCTTGCAGAGTGGGCGGTGTGGTGAATTTAAACGGCTTCACAGAGTTTCAACAAGGGACCTCAGTGAAGAATCAGCAGCTGTCAGACTTCCCCTCCCTTCAGATCCAAACATGTGCTGTGGGGAGTTTCATGGCCAGGGTTTCTTTTCTGGTGCCTTTATATTGGAGTTAATAGAGTTTTTGACCGATAAGCAACCCTAACTCTTAGTTATTGGTGTATTATATGTGAGCATGGAGACATTATAGGTTGTGTAATATAGCGAAAGGTGTGATGACAACTTGTTTACTGTTTATGGTCGACTAATAATGACTCTGACTGAACTGGAAAGGTTGAATATTGTGAAACGTTTGCTAAATTCTTTCTATGTTTGTCATCTTTTGCCTATCCTCGATTGTTCAAGAGCAGATATTGCATTAATGCAAAAGAAAAGAAGGAACCATGATTAAAAAGAAAACAGAATACAGACAACATTTTAATTGAGACGACACTGAAATGTTCGGTTCAAAGCTCCCTCTGAGCTCCGAGCAGTTCAACACAAATACCAGCGTTTATTTCCAGCTGTTACTTGGTCTGATTCAAGGCCAGGAGGTACAAAATGAAGGGCATGAAGAGTCCACAGGGGGGCAGTAACACAAATACATGATCAGTATGAAACTATGATGTACTTTCAGGCCTTTTCTTCAGTGTGTTGTTCATGCACTGTTTGAAGAGAAGGCCTGTTTGTTTTTAATGTGTTTCTTTATTTACATTTATTTAAGGAAATGTATTTCAGGATGATTTCTGGAGGCAGGTGTCTTTTTTCTGTGCTGAGTGAGATGCTGAAACAGCTTCCCTGTTGTTTATTTTTAGGGATGATTCACTGTATTAGACACACTGCCACACATCCTGTCTTTGTTTTGCCTATAAATAATAATAAAAGACATTTTAAGGGGGATTTTATACTATAAACTGTATTTGCTTTAAATCAGGTTGCATGGGGGAAATTAGATTTGTAAGATTGCTATTCTTTGTTATATTTTTTACACATATAATCCAGATGATTTATGATATACTGTATGATGTGGAGTATTCCTTCGCTGCAGTATTGCTACTTCAGTACATGCAGAAACTCCACAAACCCTCCACCGCCATCTGAAAGTAGGTCAGCGTTTTGAATGGACCATTGCTCTCGTTGTGCTCCAGCCTTTGTTTCACTCATCATTACAGAATCGCAGCGGTGGGAAGTAATTAAGTACATTTACTTCAATATTGTACACACCTAAGTCAAATTTTAAAGTATTTGTAGTTTACTTGAGTATTCCTTTCTCTGTTGTACTTTATACTTGTGCTCTGCTACATTTCAGGGGGGATTATTGTACAATCTATACTGTAATACTGAAACATTTCTCCTCTACGCTTCTTGTATGATTTAAATTTAAATAACCGTTTGAGGCTCAAATTTTCATAAAAATGCAAAGATTGGAGAATAATAACCAAAACATGAATAGAAATTTGTTGTCTTGAAATGTTAAGGCTTCAGTAATAATAAATTACTGTAATGTGTGATAATATAGCACCCACAGGGTCTCCAGAGCCAGTACTTTTACTTTTGATACTTAGGCGCATTTTGCTGATAATACTTTTTTCTTATGTAAGGTTTTGAATGCAGTATTTTTACACTGTCGTGTTATTCAAAATGCTTTCTCCACCACTGCTGAATGGCTGTTGCTGAGACCAAGAAACCTGACAAAGTGAGCCAATCTTAGCACCGACGTGACTTCACTTTCATCCAGTTCAGGGACATTTTTCATACCCAGGTCCGATGACGACAACCATCTCCATTCAGTGAGAAAGGTGTTGATCATTTGGACACAGATCCAGGACCAGCAGAATCTAAATACCCCCTTTGTGGTGTTCTAACTTGTGCTAAAAGATACCAGTTGGCCTCATCTGTTGCCAGCCACTCAGCCAGCCACCCTGGAGGAGTCAGGAGGTCTGAAGAGAGACCAAAAGCACCGAATGCAACACCCATAAACCCAGACGGCAGCTCCCCTTACAGCTGTACATAAAATTAGACCCCCAGACAGTCGTACTGTAGACTCCAGCAGGCAGGGACCACAGGGGAAAATACTGCAGGAGATGGACTCAAGTTATAGTTCCAGTCTTTACTTTGGTAAGGACAGAATAATCTGACTATTCATCTTTCTAACATAGTTTTTAATGGTCATCTATTCCAGCTCTCTGCAGGCTTAAGACAGATGATTCTTCATTCTCTGTGTTATTAGTCTGTATAGTCAGTGAATCAAGCTCCACAGTAACCAGAGTACTGTGTGTTTCTTCTTTATTGTGTGTGTGGTCTGTATTCAGGAAGGTGTACAGGATGCAGTAAAGCAGTGTACAGTGATGGGAGAGCCTGCCGGGCGATGGGTCATTCATTCCACCATACCTGTTTCACCTGCAGCCTCTGCGGTGAGTTCTCTTTTGTGGAACGTCGCACTGATGGAAAAGTACTCAGATCTTTTACTGAAGTAACAATACCACAGCCTAGAGGTAGAAGTATCTAGTGACACCAAAATATTCTTCAAAATAAAAAGTACTCATTACACAGAATGGCCAGTTTCAGAATAATATAATCACTTATTTCTAGTTTTTGATGCATTAATAAGTGACTTCATAAACACAATAACATAACATAACATAACATAACATAATAGCACATCTGCATGTTCATGTATCACATTGTGGAGAATACTCACCTTCCTCCTTGTCCTGTGTTTCATTTTTAGGTAAAATTCTCAGCGGCAAACCATTTTATACAGTGTCAGGAAGAATCTACTGTGAGGAAGATTTTTTGGTAAGATGTCCTCTTTTAGAGTTCAGAGTTCAATAGTGCACAAACATATGATTCTATCCAGTGTTTAACAGCAATCAGCCAGACATTTAGTCTGTGAATTCTTGTGTTTTTTAATGTAGTACTCAGGAGTTCATCCTTCAACAGAAGCGTGCAACAGCTGCGGGTACTTAATCATGGACGTGGTGAGTATGCATCCATTTACTGTTTGTGCATGTAGTACTTCTTCTGCTGAAGTAAAAGTAGCATTACAGTATAGAAATACTCTGCTACAGATGTTTTGTAAATGTACAAAAGTATTTCATCAAAATATACTCAAAGTACCAAAAGTAAAAATACTTATTATGCAGAATAATGTATAGTATGTTACTGCATTGTTATTACCAATATGTTAGTATGTAGCCAACATCACTTTAATGTTGCATGTGGTGACAGTGCTTTTTACTCTATGTACTACTTCACCAAGAGATCAATAAAGTCTTATTGATATAATAATATCGTAATTCATTGGTTCATTTTATTTTGTAGCATCAGCCTGAATCTGGAAAGTAACTTGCAACTATATTAAATAAATGTAGCGAAGTAAAAAAGTACAATACTTTTTTCTGAATTGTAGCGGAACAAAGTAGCAGAAGATGAAAACACTCAAATGAAGTACAAGTGCCTCAAATTGTACTTATGTACAGTATTTGAGTAGATGTGCTGAGTTACTTTCCACCCCCGCCTGTCAGACTGTGTAAAGAAGAGCTCGTTTTGCACCATCAGGTCTTGCAGGCTCGTGGGAAGTCTTACCACCCGTCCTGCTTTCGCTGTGTCGTCTGCAGACAGAGCCTGGAAGGTCAGCCCTTCTCCGTGGACACAGACAACAGGGTTTACTGTGTCAGCGACTACCACAAGTGAGTATCATGTACGCGACCTGTATCAGTACAACAACTGTGGGCCAAGCCCTTTAATTCACTCTCCATTGAAAGAAACCAAACCCCGCCAGACAGGCAACATGCGAGACAGGTCACACCCAGAGTGTCTTCCCTGTGGAGTTTCTGTGACCTTTTGTTGAGACTTCTTCATGGTTTCAGGGTCCAGGCTCCTCGGTGTGCTGCCTGCAGAGCGCCAATACTGCCAACCGAGGTGAGATGAATTCATTGTTTAATTAAAGGCAAATAGCAGTGACGCTTAAGTTTCTGTTCAGTTTCAATCTCTCTTCATTTGCTGATTGTTTCAGGGGTCTGCAGAGTCTATTCGAGTGGTATCATTGAACAGGAATTACCATGTAGAGTGCTACAATGGTGATGTTAATCTTGTTTGAGGACAGGAGCAGGCTGGCATACATCCTTCTGTGATTTTGTTTTGTGTTGCATCTGTAGCATTTTGCACTATTTCCTGTCTGCAATAAAGGTGCTTCAAATATACACTGTTGGCAATGGTGTCTTCAGACTTGGTTCAAAAGTTGGAAGTTGGAGATTAATGTAATGTATAATACAAGTAATTATGTTATACATACTAGTTTGCTGTATTTCATATTTCAGTGCTGTTTAGTTGCCATATTTATTTGATACGTACATTTTATTCTGTTGCTTTCATGGTCAATAAAGTTGTATATATTCCAAGCTGCTCTATTCTGTCAGCTCTTTGATAAAATATCATCAGTGTGCATCATAACGTTGTCCTGGCTTGTAGTGGATGAAGAATAAGCGCATTTTAAGCCCATCAAATCCTCTGAAAAATCCCACTTTGACTCTCTGCACTTTCTCCCACTGATTTCGCCGCGCAGCAGCGACACCGTGTGTCAATAGTCGGTACTGTCGCAAATTCCCCTTCCGGAAGAACTACAGTGGAAGTGTTGCCAAATGAAGATAAACGCTGATTGAAATGGCGTCAGTCACCGTACGTGGCTGGGCTCTCTGCACCGTGTCCCTGCTTAACTTTGCGTTTGTCTTCATATCCGGTGCAGACTTCATTCGGTTTTTATCATTTCGAGCCATTTACCACAACATCACCGGGGAGACGACACTCTGTCAAGGTAAGCTTGCATAAGTTTTACTGATAGTTGGCAAACTTTGGTGGAGTTATTAGGGAAACACAGCTAATATTTGGTGACCTTCATGTTGCTGTTAACTTAGTTGCTGAATCATAGAGGGTGTTTTATAACATGAATGAAATGATGGTTAATAGTAAGCAAAAGGCCAAATAATTCAACTGCCTTAGGTAAGTCAGATACTGTACTGCATCACAAGCGCGCCACTCTCTGTAACCATCGGTAACAAATATAAATGTTCTACTACAGTCGTAAGTGCACCCAGCGACCGCCAGAGGTCAGTGCCCGGCTAGCTCAGTCGGTAGAGCATGAGACTCTTAATCTCAGGGTCGTGGGTTCGAGCCCCACGTTGGGCGGAGATCTTTTTCGCTGTCCAAATTTTCAACTTTCTCCGGTGTTTTTCTTTTAATGTCGAATATTTCGAGTCGATCAGTGTGAAAGTCAACGCTGGTATTTTCAAACACGGCTAAACAAAATGTGTCCGCCGTCGAACTTTTCTCTTTACTTGCAAACCGGTGATGCTACAAAACCGTTTCACCAGTGACACCACAGCGACGGTGTGGTTCCGCGGGTTCGAGCCCCATGTTGTGACTTTCCCAAATGAAAACATATATTTACTTGATACAAGAACACACATGAATTGGTTTGATTTAACTTTTATTGTATTTCTTTAAATTCAGCATAATGAAAATGAGGAGGAAGAGCAAATCTTCACTTGGATTACAGTAACACAGGCCCGTGGTGTAATGGAGCTCTCTGTAGAGGACTCTGGTTGGATCATGTATATATGGCATGTTTAATGCTTGAGTGCTTGCAAACAGTACTTGCGTGTTCTTAACGCCCTCATGGATAACTGCATAGGCCATAACTGGTTAGATGCAGTGTGCAGAGGGACCACACGTTGTAATCAACTTCAGTCAGTAAATCCTGAAGCCTACTCCAAATCACACTTCATGAATGCTTAGATGTTTTTTTTTATTACAGAATAAAGCTGAATCTCTCAGTGTTGACTTTATTTTAATGCTCTTATAACCATAATTCATGACAGTTATCAAACTCCTCTCTTCTCCTCTTGGTCACATCGTTTACCCACACCTCAGACTCCATACCGTGGTCCGTGGCCCTGCGGGACAGCTCTGTCCTCAGGTCTCTTTTTGTGGACGTGGGGCTGCTGGCTCTCTTCACCACACAGCACAGTCTGCTCGCCTGGTCACCTGTCAAACAGGCCGTCCAGTCGGTGCTGGGGCCCCTGAACAGGACGGCATACTGCTTCACCACTGCGCTGGCACTGCAGGTACAGCAACACACACTTTTATAGCATGAAAATGCTGCTTTTATGGCCAGAGTGAACAGGGGTTTGTAATACATGTTGTTTCCCTGCACCACCCTGTAGATTTTGATGCGTTACTGGCAGCCCGTGACTGACGCCCCCTGTCTGTGGTCAGTGCGTCATGCACCCTGGAGCATCTGGTTCCCTCTGCTCTGCTTCTCACTGCACTTCCTCTGCTGGGCTATTATCTTCAGCATCCTCCTGATCTTTGATTACCCAGAACTGCTGGGCATCAAGCAGGTAACCAGATCTTCATTAGTGGGTTAAACTAAGCTCTTTAAAATGTTTTCAAGTCAAAAAACATGTGCAAGTTGCATGAAAATTACCAATGAGCCTGAGTTATATTTTGTCAAACTTCCGATGGTCAGTGGTGTGACGCGACATTATTTTTGGGGGATGCCTCTTTTAATGAAGGCTGCTGCTTTAGACTTATTGCCTAAAGCCACTAATGTGTGATTCATTTCAATTTCCTTCAAATTCCTGAGTTGTTGACAATATGTGTCAAAGTTCAGGAAGATGTGCTGTTCCATGTAATTCTTACATTTACACAATGTGGTGTGAAATGTATGAAAAGACATTTATGGCGTCATCTCCAGTTGTGATAAGAAGTCCACTACGTCTTGTCTGCGATAACAGGAACAAGCTGTCGCAACTGAACTTCTAACCTCGGGTATTGTACCTCGGACAAGCCTTGTCGGGCTCAGGTGAAAACGAAGAAGATCAACATCTCACTTAATTCAACAGCCAGTTAATTCGTCAGCTAACTCTGCAATCCGCGTCTTCGTCCATCATTAATGTCCTCAACATGACATCTGAAGAAACCATTACAATGAGCGTAACAGGTTGTGTAATTGGTGATTACGAAAACCTCTAAAATGTTCTGTAATGCGTCACCTCATGTGTCTCTCTGGTCTCTCAGGTGTATTACGAATGTCTCGGTTTAGGGGACCCCCTGTCTCACAAGTCGCCTCGTGCCCAGCGCCTCCTGTCTCACCTCCGCCACCCGGTGTGCCTGGAGCTGGGCGTTGTGCTGTGGCTCCTGCCGGCCTTGTCCCTGGACAGGCTCCTGCTGGCTGGGACTCTGTCAGCCTACCTGGCCCTGGCACACTCCCTGGACAAACAGGATTTAGCCTACCTTTGTATCCAGCTTAAAAGCAAGATGCAGCTCTTGACTGAGCCACACCGGGGCGGCGGCGACCGCCATGTCCGGGACAACAGCAACCACAAGGAGAAGTGAAGTCTTCTTTCTGCTGTGACGTGAAGCCCACTGCCGCGTCTCTTTCTGGTTATGGATGTGTAATAACACTCTGAAACTGACTTCTCCATGAGCCTGTTTATGAGAACGAAGCAAATCAGCTAATGGCAAATGAGCACACTCAAACTGAATTCTTTGCAGCTTCACACTGTGTTTTTTAAAATTTTCTTTTCACTGCATTTGCGGTTTGGGAAAGGGAGAGTTTTATAACAAAAGTAGATTTTAATTCCACCGTTTGAAGACGCCTCCTTCTCCTTCTGAGGATGTATCAGTGTTTTCAAACGTGGCTGGTGTTAAACTAAACTTTGCTATAATGTGTGAACTGTTAAAATTCTCAATCAACATAATGTAATAGTTATATTTGTGAGGCTATGTGTGTATTCTGATTACATTTAGAGAGTGAGATTTATCCAAAATGGAGATTTTATGTAAATTTTGCAATACAACCCTCCAAATATGATTTTTTTTTTTTTTACTACACTGACTTTTTGTTAAACATATAATATATTTTTATAGGCTGTAGGTTCACTGAATTTCTCTGTACACTGCTTTCAAATGTAATTGTTTTACACTGGCAGAAGCACAAAACGCAGCTTTGTTTTTCACAGTTTGCAGCTATAATGAGAAACTCTATGAGATTGTGAATGTATTTTCTTTGTGTTTGGGACTCATTCGAGTAGCGTCAGACAAATTCTATTCCACTGGATTCAGAACAAAGTTGGTAACAGCTTATTAGCAGAGCGACCTGTACGTTCCTAAATACTGCTAGTGTTTCTCAAACCTCAAACTACTGTAATATTTGATTTAACAAGTACACTCGTATTACTTTTCCTGTGTCTGTATTGTGGTCACACAGTAATAACTTTCAGTATTTTCAAGACCATGCTGAATAAAGGTAATAAGCTGTTTACTGTAGGTACGACGTTCTGCTCGTGTCTTCTCATCAGGTCTGTTGTTTATTTCGGGCCGAATCACACCAGTTTGAAAAGTTTGTTTTTTTGTTTTTTATGTGAGGCAGCAGAGTCTCTTTTGCAAACAGCCACTTGATGCTCATATAATAAAATGCAATATGCTCATTAAAGAGGACTATTGGATGAACGTGCACTCAGTTGCCTGTTTATTAGGTACTCTTAGCCAAAACTAAAGCAGTCTAATACGACAGTCCTGTGATAAATCCAACAGTTTAACCATATGAGCATTCTGGAGGCTGTAGGTTGTGGTGATGCTCAAGTATTTAGGCTGCCCTCATTGATATAAAATGTACAGGTAATAACATGGAAACAATTTTTGTTCGGAAAATAAAGATGCACCCCTTCTTACATCAAGATAAATAGTTGGGGAATCATAGTCATATTTGCTGTGCCTTTTCAGAAATGTCTAAATATTTGAAAAATATAAAAGATAAAATAAATTATATGAATAAACTTGTGTAAAATATACTGAAACACACGCTTTAAGCTGTACTTTTGTTTGCAAAGATTTAAATTTCCTTGTAAAAACCCCAGAACTGTGATTAAATCCTTCAACGTGGATCAGTCTGGATGAAAAAGTCAGAGATGCTCGCCTCATTGAAAAACAAATCAGATAAACATGTTTTTCTTTCCTTTAAGAAGACTAATTTAGCAAGGTAAGATTATCAATATGCATATTTTGGTATTTTCTGACCATTTTCAGGTGGATGAGGTTCTGTTATGTATTCGCTTGTCCTGCTGAAATAAGGCCCCAGTGTCATTCCTTTGCAGGGTGGAGCAAACAGATGAAGTTGTGTTTTATGTTCTGGCATGAAAAAAAAACAACAAATAATTAGGGCTGAAAATATGATGAGGGAGGTTGATCATGTCTGGTGTGCCTCAGGTGAGCTCCTGCAGCTCTGTGCTCTGCTCCTCTGACACCACAGCCCGCTTCACATCCGCACCCACCTCCACCTCCACCGCCACCTCCTCTCCAATTAGCCCTGCGGGAAAAAGACGAGGGAGGGGGTGGTGCTGGTGCCCGGGCAGACGGCTATGTTCTTTAAACGCCTTTTCTTAGGTCCGACAATATGGTGTGTGCCACTAAACTCTCCTGACGGAATTTAATGTAATTATCGGATTACAGCGCTGCCGCTCTGAGGCTGGAAACATTTACTACTATACAGACGACGGACGTGTGTTTTTATGCTCTGATGCGCAGTCAGGACGTGGGGTGATTTGACCGGGTCGCACAGCATTTTTAAACCCTCCATTTTTTCACAGCATAGATTAATCTGTTAGTTTTGAGCGGAGAGGATTTTCCGACGAGGAGCGGAGCGCATTACGCACAACCGAGACGCACGAGTGGAGATGACAACTATAAAGACTAAGCGGTCCTAGTGATATCTTTGCAAAACCTGGGGCTTTGGTGAGTTTAAGTCGACACTTTGATCCTAGATTTTACACTAAAGCAGGCAGTGATTTTTTTTGTTCATGTACATACTGCTGCGAGTTGATTTGGTGAAGTTCTTGATATTATTTATGTAAAAGATTAAAGTTAGACTCAGTGGACAAGAAGTCAACAAGGGCTGCAGGCTAGTGTTGACAGATGTCCTCCTACTCTGTGATATTTTGTTTATGCTATTAAACTTTGAAAACACCCCTCTACTCTATATTACACTCACATTATAAAAGCATTTTACTGTATTATGTTCCAAAGTTAAATTTGGGTGACGTACTCCTCTACTTTACATGATTGTGAGAGAGCTGATTTTACTTCATTGTTTCCTTATCTGCAGAGCATTCCCAAAGACCAACACCAGCCATCTTGTCCAAAACCCGGCACCTTTTCTGTTATGTCTGTCTCCTCTCTGCCGGAATGGAAGCAACTCCTGTTGGAGAGAAAGAGGAGAGAGGAGGAGGAGCGAGAGAGGAGAGAGAAAGAGGAGGAGGAGAAGTTTGCCAGCATGCCCGCCTGGAAGCGAGGGATCATCCAGCGGAGGAAGGCAAAGCAGGACAGTTTGGGTGACAGGGAAAAGGAGAAAGACGTCTGTCTGCTGCAGGTGGATGTCAGGTCTCCCTCCGACGGTCTGAGTGACACAGACAGCTTTGTAACGGTCAATCTGGGAAGCGAACTGTCACTTAGTCCTGATCCGGGGCAATGGCTGGATGCAGACCTCAAACCAGTGAGTCAGGTGTCTGTAGAAACTATAGTTCCCGTCCATGAAAACCCGTTTATTCGCACGCAGAGTTCATGGAGGAAGGGAAGGGATGCAGAAGTAGGAAACGAGACAGAAGTTAGGGAGAAGGAGAGAGACAAATCGAGCCCCAGGGGTCAAGATGGGGAGTCAGGAAGAGGAAGAGATATAGAACTGAAAATAGAGAGATTCAGAGATTTAAGTGAGGTACGGGAAAAAGAGAGGGGCAGGGACAGAAGAGACAGAGAAAATAGCAGGGAGGGATGGGAAAAAGAAAAAAGCCAATGGAAAGAGTCAGTAAAAGATGCCGTCAGGGAACGGGAATTCGTCAAAGCAAAAAAAGACGAGGAGGAAAAAGAAACAGATCCACCATCTAGTTCGTTTTCTCCCCTCGTGCCTTGTCTGCGGACCATCCGAGCTGACAATATCATCATCATCGAGCAGGACAGGAAAGGCAGCGATGAGAGAAGGGGTAGATGGAGGGAGACGGAGAGGGAGAGGCCGGAGGAGGACCACCAGGGGAAGAGAGGGATGAAGATGGACCTGAGGGAGATCCTGGCTGGAGGAGGGAGTGTCACCGAGATCCGAGCCTCTGAGGTTCTGATCATAAAGCCCTCGGCAAGCCCTGAAGAGAGGAATCCAACAGGAGGAGGAGGAGGAGGAGGAGGAGGAGGAGGGAAAGGTGCAGGTAGAGAGGATGGAGAGATGAAGGGCAGCACGGATGGAAGGCGGGAGAGTATTGGCAGGGAGCTCAGAGCAGACTTGTCCTGGCTGAGAGACAAAGAGAAAGAGAGACCATGGGGCCAGGCGACAGTTATTAAAGAAGACAGGAAGGACAGCTTGGATGATAATGTGTTTGTTGACAGAGGAGGGAGGGTCAGCCAGCTGCTGAGCAAATTCGGAGAGCACCCCAAGCCTCCATCTCGATCCAAAAGCTCTGACAATTTCCTCCGGCCTGGGAGGAGAAAATATTCTGGAGATGAAGATGACCAACAATCTGAGGCAGAAGGAAGGAATATGCTGTCAAAAGGTGTGCCAAAACGCTCCTCTAGCTTTTCTGACCGTGTCATCTGTGCTAAGGAGAATGGTTTAGATGACGATGGGCATTGTGAGAGGAAAATGCGTGAGAGGATACATTCAGAGAAGAGTGTAGTGCCGTGGGTGGACGTAGCATGCTTGGGGATGGAAAGCACAGCAAAGATCAAACTGGGGTGCACACGACATTTAGATAGAGACAGGTTTGGAAAGCACAGAGAGAGACAGTTCAGAAATGAGGATGAAAAGGGGGGGCCTATGCTGAGGACAAATGAGGGCGAAATCTCCATCCAACACAGGAATGAGGTTAAGAAAGTCGAGCCCGTTGACACAAGGGCTGCGGAAAAGGCAGGTGATGCAGATGGAGACGAGGGGTTCACGGTCGCATCTGTCAAAAACACAGAGGGAATCTCATTCGCCAGAAGAGTACCAATCAGGCAGGATGGGAAAACAAGGGCTGAGAGAGAAGTGAAGCGACTGATGGATGAGAAAAGTTTAGAGAGGGAGCTGAGTGTAGAAAAAGATTCAGAGACTGGGGGACAGACTGAGGCGCAAGTTTGTGACAAAAAGACCTCTGATTTTTGGAGAGAAGAGGGATTCGAAAGCACAATCTTACCTGAAGCAACGCAGAAGAGTTGTATTGTTGCTGCATCAGCAGAGCTCCTCAGTCACTCTGCTGAGGGTCAGCACAGACATGAATCAGCTTTCCACGAGCGCTCCAGTCTGCTCTGCCCTGTGACAGAAAGGCCTCGAGACCCCCACAGAGGGCCAGAGTGGAGTGGTACAGGACCGCAAGGACCGTACTTAACACACTCTGTTTTGTCCCAACACACAGAGGAGCTTATAAGTAAAATTGAAAAAATAGGAGACACAACTGTTTATAGCAACGAGAGAGGAGAAAGGGCTTACAAGGCTGCTTATGAAGCAACAAAAGAGAGCAAACAGGAGACACAAACGTACAATGACACTGGATCAGAGAACCTCATTCATGATGTAACCCCGAGATCTCCTAAAAGGATTGCACCTATGGGGATCCCACAAGGTCCCCTTGAGATTCAAATCCCCAGAACTGTGTTTTACGTTGCCGAAGAAATGGTGGAGAAAAAAAAGGCTGTGGGTCAAAGCGACGAGGGGCAAGACTGGGAAGAAGGTAAAAGGGTTGAGAGGAGGGACAGCTGGAGGATTGGGAAACCCCTGAGCCGCATTGAGTCCTTGCGAGAAAAAATCAGGCAAAGAGAGCAGAAACAAAGAGAGGAAGAAGATGGAGGTGGGAGCGAAGGCACGGAGATAAATGTCACTCAGACAGCTGAGGACCAGCATGATGAGATGGGAAATGAAATAGAGACAGAGAGGGAAGCTGCAGTTCATATGCGGAAGAGGCTGGTCGAAGCAGAGCTGGGACAGGAGGACGCAGCAGCGCAGACATCCATGACTGCATTTGACGTCACACAGGAAGTGAGCGTGTTGAAAACCTGCCCTCAACTTCCTGTTCCTGTCCCACACTCACAAGCTGTCAGAGAGGAAGTAACAAGCGGGTACACCACTGTTGCCTCCGAAGTAATCTCTGATAGCGTCCAAATATCTGAGGATGAAGACGACCCTGTGAAACATGTGGAAGAGCAGCTGAGGCGCCACAGGGGCCAACACGAGAACAGAGAAGTACACGAGGAGGACCAGGAGCTGTCCGAGGAGGAGTTAGAGGAATCGACTCTTGATCCTGTGCAATCTGTCTCCCCTTTGCCGTCTCATCCCAGCTCCCTCGCAACCATGAGTCGGATCTACAACTTGGAAACAGTTGGTTCGAGGTCGGGCTTGGGTCTGAGGGAGAGGACTGTAGACATCCCATCAGTGCACCTTGTTAAAGTGAAGCCCCTCATGTCAAACGCACAGCAGGGCGACAACAAAGCATTCCCAGGTGAGGACATTCGTGCGGTTCAGACAATACAACGGCAGATAGAGCAGTTTCAGCTGAAAGAGCAGGAAGTGCTGAAGTCTTGTACATCATCAAACACTCCTCTTAAGGACAGAGAGACAAAGGGGCAGCAAAGCCCCAGAGGATTGTTAAAGCACCAGGTGAAGGACGATGCCAAGACCCAGGAAAAAGATCAAGAAACTTCAAACCCCAAAGTGACTCCTCAGCAGGTTTGTTCTCCAACAGCTCAGCTCAAACAACCTAACCAAACTATCACTGTCACCCCTCCACAACTCAGGAGCCAATCTCCGGACAATACCCTGAAACCTTCCGATTGCGCCCCAACCCCAGCCCCCTCCCCGAGCTCCCCATCTCCTGGCCAGTCCCCTAGCGTCTCTCCATCTCCAAACCCATCGCCCACGCTCTTCTCCATCAGGAGTGCCTCTGGGGGTAAAGTGAAGAGAGGTGCCACCATCACAATTTCTCCAAGAAAGCCTGGGGGAGGAGGTGGAACGACAGGGTCTGCAGCAGGGTCCACAGCAGCCGGGGTGACACCCGCAAAGACCACATCGCAGCAGGCCCAGACGACCTCCTCTGTGGCAGAGCCAGTGAAGAAGAAATACCCCACAGTAGAGGAGATTGAGGTGATTGGCGGATATCAGAACCTGGCGAAGTCCTGTCTGATGAAGAACAGAGGGACCCCGAAAAGGGTGAGTAGAGACAGTGGTTTTTGTTTGCCTTCCTCTCAGATAAATGTCAGGAATATAAAGACATATTGGCTTCTTAACCACACAAACAACAGCACCAAATAGCAGAGGAGACGCCTCCTGCATCTCCCAGTGATTCAGGTGTGTCATGTTAAGCCAGATTTCAAAGGCATGGTCGCCCCCCTGCGTCATCAGAGGTGGTCCAGAGGGCATCACCTTGTGTCACCTGCCTGATGGTCCCTCATCGTCCAGCAGAATCCCCTTTCACTGTGAGAACATCCCTTTTGATTGAGAAGTGCAATCACCGACCTAAGCCAGTTAAAGCCTTATCAAGCACGACATCTTGATTCTTAGCCATAAAATCCTGGAGTGATCTGCTTTGCCAAATGCTTCTGCAGTCTAATTCTTTCCAGACTTTTGACTTTCACTCTATAATGATGATCTCAGCATAC
Source organism: Chaetodon trifasciatus (assembly GCA_037975065.1). Taxonomy (NCBI): domain Eukaryota; kingdom Metazoa; phylum Chordata; class Actinopteri; order Chaetodontiformes; family Chaetodontidae; genus Chaetodon; species Chaetodon trifasciatus. The sequence continues at coordinate 9,403,015 of JBBMOE010000015.1, forward strand.
ATATCTTAGCCAAATGTGTGAGCAGCGGCAAAAAAAATGACATATTTTTGGACCTTTATTGTTCATTGTTGACACACAAAACTACAGAGAGAGAGTGAACTGTTTATTGCTTTGTTTGTTAATCTAGGGTAATTACAAGTGCAATGAAAAGAGGAGTGTTTGATATAGTGCCCCTTAGAGCAAACAGTTAATGTTGCAGGCTTCGTGGAGACAGAGAGGTTGAGTAGGAAACCACAATGACGAGCAGCCAGCTCCTTCCTCCCATTCCTTTGCATTTTGCCTGCCCACCTACCATCACATGCTCGTCTGGGTGAATTCAGGCACAACAACACTGGCATTTACAGTAATTCAGTCTGAGCAGTTTGGAGTCAAACTACAAGTGAATCTCGCTGGAGTCAAAGTTCATATTAAGACTTTCTGTTTCCTCTTTTGACCTTCCCCTTGAATCCAGTTTGACAAAGAGTGGGAGATGAGCTCAACAGAGTTGCTCAGCAGAGCAGAAATAAACTTTGTCCTGTATGACACCATGCTGATGATGAATCTGACTGTATTTATGTGTTTTGTGCATCTGATTGCTTTTCCTATTGCTTATGATTTAATTTCTTTCTATGCGAGGGCTGTTGAACTGCAGTCTGCAACCAAGTGTGTTGCAGGCTGCTTCCTTGTTCCCTCGCACCAATTCTGCCATTTTTGTTGAGTCAGCTCTCCGTTCCTCTCAGACAAATCTCCCTTTGTGTCTTCTTGGCTGTTTCCTAGCGGGGGTTTGGTCTGTTAGACTAGAGTCTTGGCACTCAGTTTTTCACCACGCTGACCCACTGCAGGGCTGAGGGTTACTGACAGCAGGCTGCCAGCCTGCTTAGTCTGACATGGGTGAACAGGAAGACAGACTGTTATAGAAAGACGTGAGGATAACTTGATTGTGGTCGAACGTGTCAAAAAATGACAGTTTGACAGTCATACTCAGAGGATTAAAGGCCTGTTAGTTGGTCCAACAGAAACTCCCTGTCACACTGCATGTTTTTGCTCACTTCCTCTTTCAAACTTCCTCCAAACAAGAGACACACATTGACACAAGGAAGTGACGTGGTATCCATTTATACAAATGGATAAAACTGTTTTAGCACAGGGCCATCTGTTTGGAAAGACTGGGCAACAGCAATCGACACACAAACGACAACCCAGTGTTTGATGCTGTTATATGAACTTCTCCAGCTCTCTGTGGGCCCATTATTGTGCCTGATTTATCTATAAGCACAGTCCTCTTTAGCAGCACAGAGTGACCACTTTACGCTGCTGATTCTCTGACCACCTGTCGCTCTCTCGTTGATGCCCTTCAGACTGTTCAGGCCTCCTTCCCTCCCCCATCTGAACTGCGCCATCATGTCACAGAGGGGGGTGACCTGCTTGCTCCTCGTCTCCCTCCTCCTCTTTCTCCTCTCCGGTTTTCTCTTCATACACATGGTTTTTAACTTGGACTGCCTCTCCATCACCTTGCACTGGCTTGATCCAGACTCTTGAAACATAAATGACAGGATTCATTCTTTTTTTTTTTAAATTTGGGAATCTGGCAACGATTCAAAATTTATGCATTGATTAGAAATTATTGTCTAAATTTTCTATATTCTAAGCACTCACATACACAGTTTTGATTGTCTTCTTGAGCTACAAAAACATAAATTGTGAGTCAGTCTGGGATGTGAAAACTTTGCAGCTTAAATTAAATAAAAACTTAAATTTTAAATCTTTCTGAACACAGATAGAAACTTTAACTTTCAGCATTCCTAGCAGTACTGAACCTGTAAAGGTCTGATATCAATAGAAATATTAAACTCCTGCTAATGAAAACCCTCTTTCGCTCTCTTGTTCTCCTACTCTTTCAGTTTCTGTCTCTCACCCGCTGCCTCTGCTGTCCTGCTGCGTTAGCTTGGGTTAATCGGGTTCAGGGAGGGAGGATTAGCCTCCTGTGCCTTAGCATGATTCGCCCAGCCTCTCTAATGCAGAGCTATTATCTGCACTCCACTGCAGACAGGCACTGACAGGGTGAAGCAGCGGTAACATATAGCGTGTGTGGTGTGGTGTCTGGATGTTTCAAGCTCCATCCAGATCACGTCTGCTCCTCTTGATGTGTTTACTACAGAGCACGTCCAGGCCTCAGAGCTGACCTGCTGTTATTATAAGACACACTGCGGATGTGCTGCGCTGACCCATCCGTCTGTTTCCTGTCCGGTCTGTTTACACCCCGCCGACCTTTGAGTAAACATACTCCATGCCAATCGAGGCAAAGATGGGCTAAACACCGCAGAGTCTCATTCTGCTTTTCCACAATTATTGCAAACCAACTGCTTCCTGTTTATCTGTGCAGTGACAGTCCTGTCCTAATCAATAAGTTGGTGCATGAAGTGTTCAGTCAGTAAGTACTCTGCAGAGAAGTATTTCTGCAGGGTTAAGCCTTGTGCTGTCAGTAAACATTACACTGACGAAGTACAAACATCTCACAGAGACGGACTGAGACTCTCCTTAGTGCCTCAAAGCTTGTTTACATTTGAACATGTAAGCACATGTCAGAGGAAAAGCCATCGAAAGTATAGAAAGGATACCGCTCTTTGCACTCACCTGGGCAAAATTTGGATTAATTTTTTTTTTTAAACAGCAAGTTTGCTTCACACAAGTCAAGAGGACCTACAATAATAAAAGCAACTGAAAAAATGCATTTGACTAAAAGTAAAATAATCCTCTTTTTGCTCACATTTACAGGGAAAGGTGTGTTTTGATGAGGACCAGCTGGAGCAGGTGTGTGAGTACCCATCAGAGACCTCCATGCTGGCTCATAGCCCCTATCCTCATGACCTGTGGAGGCTGCAGGGAGAGGAGGCGCAGGAGGAGGAGGCTGAAGTGGAGGGAGGAACGATTATGTCCAAAAGCACAAGGAACCCAGGGACTGCAACAAGACGGGGTCTAAGAGTGGGTCAGTGTCACCCCCTTCTCAAAAAACACAGTGTGTAGTGAGTGAGATTATGGATCCAGATAGTGTTGCCATTTATGATGTCTTGAGAGTGACTACATATGTTTGGACTGTATTAAGGCTAAGATGGCAAATTTCTGTTCCTTGTTTGTTTATTTCCACTGTGTTGTCACCACAGAAGAGGGCTGGAGTGCCTGAATGTTCTTTAAATGATATGTCTGGCAGTAAACTGTAGGCTATATTTTTCTTATTGCCAACAGACACTAAGAAAAGGCCAAAATCAGCAATGAATTTATCCTCCAACACAGGGGTGCCCAAACTATTAATAATGAGCCACAGGCCAATAGCAAACACCTATTTTAGTGTGAAAAAGGTACATGAATCCAAATTACCCCAGCAATTTTCATTATATTTATTTATTTATTTGATAAGTAAAGTCTGGTGGGCCAAATCAAACCTTATGGTTGGCCTATTTTGGCCTGCGGGCCCCACTATGGCCGACTCTGCTCTAACAAGTATTTCCTGTGAGGCCAAAGCCTGATATAGCTTCTCTCTTTCATTGTTGTACTCTTTGTTTGAGAAATGTTAGCTGAAACCTACTGCACCCAGCTGTTTTAGTAAATGAAGGAGCCTTTTTTAAAAAGCTAAACCATGTATTTATGACCAATTTTTAAAGATTTAATAAAGAAGAAAGGAAGAAAATCTATCTGACAGTTAGCAACTATCAGTTAGCAAAGAGCTTGCCAGCTGACAGTTAGCAAGCTCTGACAGTTAGTAAGCTACATGTAGCTAAGCTAAATGTCTTTTAGCAAGATTGTTAGCTTGGTTGCTAACATAGCAATAAGTTCTCATAGCTGTCTGAATACCAACCCTGTTTTCTGGAGCATTTTTTTTATTGCAACAGAGGAGTTTAGATAAAGATTGGTTGTAAAACACAGCTAATAAGCAACAATAGCTTCCTCCATTTTACACAATACTTTATACAGGCTCTCCATTCCCTCAAAGACCAGTGTGAACTCTCTGTTAGGATAGTGTGCTAATGGCAAAAACCAAAGATCAGAGTTCACCAAATTTGATGCAAAAGGTTAGCACAGAATTTAAATGAATTAAAATTACACAATGGTGTGCCCGGGGCTTATGGCATTGTTGGTTTTGATCTTTTCATGTTATTTGATGACAGTAAGAAAAATCTGGAACAACGCCAGCCTTATCAACAAACACACTGACCAATTTTCAGAGGTTTGTAAATGGTAGCAGGTTAGCAGTGTGGGCAAGCTCAGTATAGTGAAGAAATAAAGATTTAAATTGGCATACATGATTTGTTTTAAATGCAGCAAAGGAAAATTTGGTAAAATGTATTTTCTTAGAGAGCAAATGGAATGGTATGGTTGCATTTATGGTCCTCACAAATCCATAAATGTCACTGTTGGTGAATGGGAAGTAGTTAGCTCCAAAAATGCTAAAAAATGGAACAGCGTGAAAATCCGAGATTGACCTTATTCACCTTCCATCTCCATCTCTCTATCTTCCAGATGAGTCTTGCCCTCGGTAGAAGCCAGTCACCTCGCCAAAATTGCCCATGTGATGAGATGACCAACATTTTGTTGAATATGACGTGATTTTTATTATGCTTTGGTGAATTTGAATTCTTGAATTGAGCGTTGAATTGAGTGTTTGTAATCCTTGTGGTGTTTTTGTTTTATCTAGCATCAGCATGAATGAGTGTTGTGGAAGAAATGTACAGTCCAGGTTGTTCTATGCAGTTGAAAAAGGAAAATAATTGTGTTTTACTGGGGAAGTTATGGCCCAGTTTTATTTTCAGGGAAACTGAGGGACAAATGTGAATGTATAAGTGTGGTACGTATCTTAGAAGACCCTCGGGTGTGCACTGAAGGATCACTTGTCTATGCAATATAAGGAAACTGATAATATTTTATTTTTTTGTCAATATATTTGATAATTTCTAGATTCTAGATTTGAGTCAGCACTGCCTCAGCACAGAAGAGCGATGCTTACATCATCTGGTTTCATGTGCCTGCTGGATTTGCTCATACAGATGATATGAAGATCAGTTTATATAAAGACATTTTCAGAAAACAAAAAAACCCTCCCCTCAGCGGGTGTTGTGTTGAGCGTTGCAGGAACAGGGGCGGTGCAATGTGTGCAGGACAGTTTTTTTTTTAGAGGTCTGTGTCTTTTGTGGGGTTTAATTGAGCCTTACTGTTCATAATGAAAACCCTGGTAACAGTTCAGTTAATCTGTATGGATATAAATAAAGGAATTATTCTATTGTTTTTGTCATGTGGAAGCGGAGAGCATTGTGTGAGTGAAAATCTCTGAGAGGAAGCAGAGAACATAAACAATTCAATTAACACAGTAACTTCATCCTATTACAGCTGCTATCTGACTTTTGGCTGTATTACATTTATGACATAATATATACCTATATTTCTTGTTTGTACATGAATATTTTAATTGGTGAAAAAAAGATGCAAATTATGTGAAAATTATTTTTTTTTTATGATGGTTGAAGAAGCTGGCTTCAAGAGAAAAAAAAAATCCAATAAATATCTCTGGAAACAGTTTTGTCTCATCTTTTATTTGTTAATGGAGTGATGAAAATGATGCTTCTCATAATTTATATTCCCAAGACTGGACAGTAAAGGAAGAAGTAGTTAATCATACATGAATACTAATAACAATGGTGAAACTTTTCTAAATTTATGAAGTATACTGAGATGGAAAGTTAGAAACCTTTTCAGATATATCACATGATCTTCCTCAGCAGATAGAGTTTCCCGGAAACTGTAGACATTAAAAGTTACCATTTTTAGAGTTAGCAGATTACACCAGAGAAATAAAAACTAATAATTACATATGTTTTGTTAGTTACCCATTATGCTAACTGTCATATCAAATCAGTAAAGAATGTTTAAAAGACTACATTTGAGGGGAAATAATAAACTTTTAAGACCAAGACATGGATCGTCATTCATTATCTTATTTGTTCTGATGGACACCTGAAATTAGTTTAAAATGTTTTCCACCTAAATAACTCTAAATTCCAAAGAAGTTATGTTTTATTGTCGTAGAATTCATTTCCTGGTATGTACTCTGCCATGTGAATTCTATTTGTTATTATGCTGTACGTGACAACATTATAGTTTCCTGTTTAATTCACCAGATCCTGCCTTGTATTATTTTTAGTGAATAAAATAACAGAGTAATACAAATGTACCTCACTGTATTGAGAAGGTGTCACTAATGACCAGTGGTGCTAAAGAGGGGGTCAGGGCCCCTACAATAGGTCCCAAAATAAATCAGAGGTCATGAGATGATTAACAGAACTGGAAATTGGGAAAGTAATTAATTTTTTTTTTAATCACTTTTTTTAATTAACAATTATTTAATTTCATTAAATTTTACTTTATCACCTTTCTCCCCCGGTATGTTTGATCATTGTTGCTCACTTCTTGTTTTAGCAAAGGTTTCTTACCCTCTGCGCCATCATGAGGCGTAACAGCGACACTCTGTGGAGAGCTGCGGTATTACACGTTGAGTTTGGAGTCACGTAGCTGTTTACGGAAACATTTTGTACGTCAGCACGTGTGCAGACTTGTAGCGTTGGTCCAACTCGGCTCGGTACGTGAAACGTCGCATGCTCGCAGTTTAATGGAACAAAACACCGAGATGTTCTCTTTCCTCCACACGCGTGGGATGTTTTCAGAGTAGGATCTGTCGAGCCATGAGGACTCTCATCTACATCCACCATGGAGGAGTAGGAGGAAGGCTGCGCTTCTTTTTGACCGTCTGACTCGGTGGGGATTGTGCAGAAGTTATCGGAATATAAAGGCGAAGCCGCTTTTTGCAACACAGATGCAACATAGAGTGGATTTCTGATTTAGGGAAGCATGATTTTGAGGAAAATTCAAGCAGGAACCCGCAGAGCATGGCTGTCTCGGGTGAGTCTTTTTCTGGTTTTAAAGTTAACTCTTACACTAAGAAGAGTCGGGCTGTTGACTTATCACGGTGTACTCTAACGTGCCGTGTAGTTATTTGTTGTTGTTAAACGAGCAGCTGGCAGTGGATCATATTTCCACAATCATACCTTTCACACTTCCTATTTTGATACGCCCGACTGTGCCCTGCCAGTGCTGGCATGGTCAGACTGATGGAAGTCGTCGCTGTGCTGGCATGCAGATTTACTCTGTGAAAACGTTTTAATCTCCATGCTGCACTTGAGGGACTTTGTCCTTAAACGTCTCACTCTTCCTTCCAGGTTTCATTGAGGCAGGAGCCGTGTTTTTTCTCCTCTGTGCCCTCCCAGCCGGTGCCCCCTCTGGCCCAGACCCTGCAGGGCTACCTGAGGGCCCTGGAGCCCCTGTTGCCCCCCGAGGAGCTTAACCACACCCGCAGGATGGTGCAGGAGTTCGGCAGACCGGGCGGCCTCGGCGCGCAGCTGCAGGAGGGCCTGGAGAGGAGAGCCAGAAGCACAAGGAACTGGGTGTGTGTCTGCTGTATCACTGTGGGAAGCGTGACAGATGTCAGAGGGATATGGGTGAAAGAGCTGCTGTTAAATATCAGTTTATCAGACCAAAACAGTAGTGCAGAAACCCCCCAAAAACAAAACAATACCAGCTCTTTGGTTATCAACAAAAAACATCAGTTAAGAAAGCAAGGAAATGTAAATAAATGAGTTTTCTTTCATACCAAAATATCAGCCCCTTAATTCAAACTTGACAAAAATGCAATAAAAACAAACTGCAGCCTCATTGGCTGAAAAATGGAGCCAATGAAGAAATACTAAGAACTGCAGTTCCTCAAATGGCCACTTGAGTCTGGCTCCATTGACCCCCATACTAAAATGGTGACTTCATTCTCTGCTCAGGACGCCTTTACTCCACTACAGCGAATAGATGTGTGCTACTATATTAACGTTAAAAATCTCATATATAGAACCCTGAATGTCTCCCCTGCAGATCTCACCCTGGTGGGTGCAGTGGGCGTACTTGGAGGGCAGACAGCCGCTGCCTGTGCACTCGAACCCGGCCATCTCTCTGCCCAGGAGAGATTATAATGGCTGGAGGAGCCAGCTAGTGTGAGTCAGCACATACACACACATGCACACACTTTAACACAGCGGACTAACGTCTGTCTGACTGCATTCATCTGATGCTGGAGGTACAGACTTTCCTAATCAATACACTGATTTGTCAGTAAGTTCCCATCACAGAGCAGACAGCCGGCAGAACAGTCCAAGCAAACAACATCATTGTGTTTATTTAGCGTCAGTAATCTTTGCCATGAAGACGCTCTGCCAGGATGTTGCCCTTCAACATGATCTGCAAACACACACCTGTTTCTTTCCTCAGTCATTGTTGTAACTTGATTACCTGCCGCTCTACGAGCTGAGGAGACTCTGCAACCTTTGGACAAAATCATTGCATAAACTGAGAGAAGTCATCGTTGTCGAGCTTAAAATTTGGTAGTTTTTCTGAGATTCTTGTAAGTCATCCCGCTCTTTTTGTTGTCGTCGTTTGTGTTGGGCAGTGATACATTTCCTCCTGTGCATGTTTAAAGCAGAGCGAATAATCAGCCGTGTTACTTAACGAGACGACTGACCGCGACATTTTCGTCTCCGCACAGGTTTGCATCCAAACTGATTGCAGCAGTTCTGGACTTCAAGGCCAAAATCAACACGTAAGTATGACCGAGCTAGTTGACAGTGACAGTTACTGATCGTGTCATTGTACTAAACATAAATAGAGCAGTTGAATGGATAGTTTGTTTTTTAGGTGGGGTTGTATGAGCTAGTCTGTATTACCTACAGTGGGTGGCGGTCGGCACGGCCCCGGGTTGGAGAAGCAGCGGGAGTGACGGTGCAGCCACCTAATGGCCTGCCTAAAGAAATCAGTTAAAGTGTATGCTACAGCTTAATCTTGCCGTCAGTCAGCCCTGTGCAGTGGCAAACTGCAACTGTTACATCAGGATCTTCAAAGCCACCAGACTCCTTTGACAAAAACAGTAATTTTTCCTTGCAGAACACAGGAGGTGCTGGTCGGCTGCTGCCATGACTGGTTATTTTGTTTTTTTGCTATTGTGTGACATCGGTGCTTTAGAGGGTTACTTTGGATTCACTAAAGTCACACAGTAACACAAACCTTAGCAAGGTAGCAGTACACCAGAAACTCCCGTAGCATGCAAGTTAAAATAGCTGTTTTTGTCAAAGGAGTCTGGTGGTATTGGACAAAAAGATATTTCTGTATAAAATTGTGTCCCAAAGGCCTTATTTTGCTGTGCAGTCATATTTAATGGTGTACAGATTTAGTCACGCGTTACTGCTCTGTAGTGCAGAGCACAGTCAGTAGTAGCAGCCGAACAGTTCACGATATGAAGTAATCCCATTACAAATTGAACCAGCTGTTAATAATTATCTGTAGAGCCGGTTATTAACTGTAAACTGTTGTCAACCTTTGTTCAGATGTTACAGTAATCCTCCTTCTTAATCTGCTGTGTTACAGTCACTTTCTTCGGCTTCTATTAAAGTGCTGTAACCTTAAACCGGCTGAGCCTGCGTTTCTCTGCTGTATGATCTGTGTCTAAATTTATTCACCCACACTGTCTGTTACAATATCTGAGCAAAGCCGACGGCACGCTGCTCAAACGTCTGTCGTCTTCTACTCTCTTACCCACAAACATAGCTTGTATCAGTCAGTTTAGAGCAGCGGTTTTACCACATCAGGATACATCTGATAGGTCTGTTATCTGATAGCGTTACATATTACAGTGTGGACCCCTACAAAAGTATAAAAAAAAGCATATATCCAGAAAAATGAAACTGAAGACTGTCTGGTTGTCTCTGCCCGTCAGCGGCCAGCTGCCGACCGAGTACATGCGAGGGAAGCCTCTGTGCATGGAGCTCTACCCGCTCCTCTTCTCCTCCTGCAGGATCCCGGGTCCCAAACACGACTACATCGCCCACCACGGCCGCTCCCGGCGCTCGCCGACACACATCACAGTCGTCAGGAACTACCAGGTGAGATGAGCCAGATGTTTCCTCCTCTGTTCTCCCTCGTTGTTGACTCAGCTGGTACATGCAGTCATGTTCGGTCTTGTGCCGTCACACCTTTTTTTTTTTTTTTTTTTTTTTAACCCTTGCTTCCTGTTATTAAGTTTCTTAAGGCTTAAACCAATTACAAATGCGCCGAGCCCTGTAAGGTGAAGTCACATGATCGCACAGGAAGCTCGTTTGGCAGCAGGTCGTCTGGTGAGATCACAGATTTTGGCAGAGAGGGAGTCAAAACTAATCTGGCTCCAGTTCTTTTAAGTGAAGATGCATGTGCTCTTCGCCTTTAGTCACCCCCTCCTCTTCATATCAGATAAAAACATGTTCTGTGGTTGCTGAATTTACAGTAAATTTCACTTGAAGCATGTTGAGAAATACATTCAGTTCATTTTGTTGCTGCTTTTTGGTCTCATTGTCAGTAATATCATGAGTCCAGATGACGTCAGTAGAACTGAATTTCTGAACTGAGTTAAGATGTGTGCACAGCAGCAGCAGCACTACTGCACGTGTTGGCGTGATTGTGGAAGAGAAAAGCTCCAGAGGTGAAATGAATCAGCACAAATATGTTTACTGTGAACACAACACACCCAGAGACAGCGTGCATCACATCAGCAGTAAACACAACGCTGTGTTTGAGTCAGGTGACACCTGCCGTTTGTCCCAACCGACACGGAAAGCCTCACCCCTCCAACATGACCACCTGTAGAGGTCAGACGTGACAAAGACCGTCCTCTTCCTCTGTCTCTCTCCTAGTTTTTCCAGCTGGAGGTTTACAACAGCGACGGCTCCCGGATGACGGAGAGTCAGATCCACAGTCAGCTGCTGAGGATCAGGTCTCAGTCCTGGAAGACGGACAAAGAGCCGATGGGCATCCTGACCAGCGAGCACCGTCACACCTGGGGACAGGCCTACAACCGCCTGCTGAGAGGTAGATCACAGGACTGCAGACATGTGGTGGAAAACTATTTGGTTTATACCTTCCTGCTGTTGGTTTCCATTGAATTTTATTGTGTTATTACAGTCAAACTGCAGAAAAACAGAGAAAGGACACCATAAAAATGTCAGACCTGTCAACCGTCCTCATTCTCCTGGATTTCACCCTTCTCTCCTCATGTCCTCCGATTTAAACATTTCCCCGTAAATCTCACATATTTTTAGCCTTTTGAAAACAAAAACAAAGGTTGGCTGTCAGGTTGACGGGAGGCATGCGGAGTCCTCCAGTAATGCAGGTGGCAGTGTGTAGAACGTTAGCTGTAACATGTAGTGATGAGACATCAATGAAATGGCACCCGCCAATAAAACAAGAAGAAGAAGGACAAAAAGAGGAAGGAGGGGCAGAGGGAGGAGAAGAAGAAGAACAAGAAGCGGTAGAGGAAGAACAAGAAGGAGAAGAAGAAGAAAAAGAAGGAGAAGGAGGTGAAGAATGGGAGGTGAAGAAGTACTGTATAAGCTAAGCTACATTAAGCCAACTAGCCAGGCTGTGGTGCCACTTCACGTAGGTTTGGCGTGAATTAAGTGTATTTGTCATCAGATAATGATAAGATAAAAAAATAATAATGAGTTTGACTAAAATGACCAACTAGTATTGGTTTTGATGAGACTGAATTGACTGAAAAGTTCAATACAGTGTGATGACTCAGCAGTTTTCATTGTCTAAAAACGAGAGACAGAGTTCTCGGTTTCTTTGACTGAGATAAGAGTAAAATGTCCAGACTTTCAGTCGACTAAAACCTGACTGAAAAAAAAAAACAGGATGATGTGAGCCAGATCTGACATGTCCAAGCTTCATTAAATGCACCACCAGGGAAGAGTTTTGCCAACACTTCTCGCTCTTCTCTGCCTGCGGAAAAGCTGACTTACTGATCACTGTGACGGACAGATTATCTAACTTCTAAGTTTGAAGTGTCTGAAAATGCTTTTATTGCACCGCACAGCATGAAGTGAAGCCTGCAAATCAATCTGAAATCTGTGGTTTGCTTTTTGTGTAAGTCTGTGATTTGTATGCTGTGCAAAAATATGTATATATGTTTAAATACTCAGCCTTTGTTTTTCTGCTCTTTCTGTTGCTTTGTGTGTGTGTGTGTGTGTGTGTGTGTGTGTGTGTGTGTGTGTGTGTGTGTGTGTGTGTGTGTGACTCAGATAAACTAAACAAGGAGTCAGTGCGGCTGATAGAGTCGGGACTTTTCTCCCTGTGTTTGGATTCTCCAGTCATGAGGATATCAGATGAGAAGTATGCACACACACACACACACACACACACACACACACACACACACATGCACACACACCCTAACTCTTTCTCTCCATCCTCTGTCTCATAATCCACACTCAGGTATTTCTGTGTTTGCTAAATACGTTGGGTAATCCCGTGTGTGTGTTCAGATATCATTGTGCTGTCTGTTGACATTCGGTCTGAAGTAACAATGTACATTTGTCACTTCCTCAATTTGAAATGGCATCCCGGCTTTGTGTTTAAATAATGATAAACACTTTGGTTTGAACAACTTGAATGATTGACATTTTTTACTTAAGTAAAAGTCGGAATACCACAGTTTAGAAATACTCCATCAGCAGTAAGAGTCCTGAGTTCAGATTAGTCATGTAGTACTGCATTACATCATGTAAGCATATGTTCTTTGTACAGTGGAACTAGTAACTACAACTATAAATAATAAATAATAATAATAAATATAAAGGAGTTCAAATATAAAGTAATGCTGCTTTCGTCAACGAAAATTATGACTAAATATCATCGTCAATGAACCTTTATCACATGACGAAAACAAGACGAGACGCAACGTGAATGCTGGTCATGTGACCATAATATAATTAAATATGCAATGCAATATTGTTAACGGATAAAAACTAGACTAATTGTGGTTTACAAAATAAAAACTCTGCTAAAATGTCTCTTTATTTCCGTTGGCTAAAACGAGACGAGACAAAATGTCCGTCCGTCCGTTTTCTCCCGCTTGTTCTAACGTTATGTTGGCTCGTTTAGTCGTGTTGTTCTTATTATTTTGCAGTATTTCTGTTTCCTGTGTCTCACTTCAGGGGCTGCATCAGGTCGCACTGCGTAGTCGCAGCGACGTCACGCCATTAGTTCGCACTCGCGGCATTATTTAGAAGATGCAGCTGCGGTCGGTTAGCGTTAACGACAGACAGCTGACACAGAGAACGGGACCGATGGCCGGCCAGCCGGCTTTTCTTGGTAAAATAAATATGTTGTAAATTCAAATCAGAGCGTCTTCGTGTCTGGAATGGATGCATTCTTGAGTCTATAAGGTAACAATAATATAATAATAAGACCACCTTGTTTGAATTGTGAAAAGGGTTTGGCTAAAAGAAAATTTTGGTTTCGCCTATACTGCTAGCTACTTATGCTATACTGACTGGGTTAAATAGAATTGCATTACTAAAAAGAGACTAAAATGCAATTTTCATTGACTAAAACTAGACTAAAATAGTCACGGATAATTCTGACTAAAATAAGACTAAAATGCTCAGACTTTTAGTCGACTGAAACTTGACTAGACTAAAAAGAGTATGAACGTGACTAAAACTAATGAAAACTAAAATGACAGCTTGACACAAAGACTAGACTAAGACTAAAACTAAAACAGGCCGCCAAAAACAACACTAACTACAAGTATTAAGTAAATATAATGGAGTTCAAATATAAAGTAGCACGAAACAGAAGTCAAGTATTTTTTCTTATCGTGTTGATCTTACTTGTTCTGACTTTGATTGACAGGTATGCCAGCCGTAAGGCAGCGCAGGTTCTTCACGGAGGCGGGACGTTCTCCAACAGTGGAAACCGCTGGTTTGACAAAACGCTGCAGGTGAGCAGCAGGAATATTCATGTACGACAAGGAAAGGTTGGTTTCGACTAGCCGAGGGAGCAGCTAACTCCTCTGTGTGTTTGTTTGAGTAGTTCGTGGTGGGCGAGGACGGCTCATGGGGTCTCCTGTACGAGCAAGCCACGGCCGAGGGTCCGCCCATAGCAGCGCTGTTGGATCATGTCCTGGAGTACTGGTGAGGGAAAGGCCTGATGAGGAAAAGCATGATGATATTCTGATGGACTGTCTTCTTGCATGCTCTTCTACAAGTAATTGTGTGTTTTCTTGACTGCAGTGAGAAACCAGACCCAAAGAGAGCCCCGCTGGTCCCTCTACCGATGCCCAAGAAGCTTTACTTTCACATAGACCGAGAAATTAAGAGGGACATTGAACACGCCAAGCAGAACCTCGATATGTAAGCGTCTCACTTCTTCTCTTAACCTGGGTGTTTCAGTGTGAATGTGGCGTCTCTCCAGGATGGTAAAAGAGTGGCCTCGCTGCACAGCGTAAGCTACATGTTTGCTTTTGCCCTTAAAATCTAACAAAGCTGAAATGAACGTGGCGTACAGGAGAACCACAGGAGCGTAAACACAGTTATCTCCTCTGGGTGAGTGTAACCTTGAGGAGAAGGAAAGCTGCCATTAGCTCCACTGTCTTCTTGAATCATTTAGCAGTCATTGTTGTGATCCAGGTCTTTGCCACAAGCCTTTACACACCGCTGTGTCATTTTAGAGTCTCTTCAATTATCCCAAAGCCAATATTTAAAGGTGGAGTAGAGCTTTTTCTCACATGTGGTGAAGGCTTGAGCTGGACTGTTGTTACTCCTGCAAATTATGTGCGTGGCAACACTATTTAGCATTCGTTAGCAGGATATAAACATTTGCATCTGATGCAGAAGATCCTCCCTGAATTACCACTTTTATACGACCTCCTGTGATCATGTGACCCAGTGTCCATCCTCAGGCAGCGTGATGACACCTGAGAAAGTCTGTTTGCTGTAAAAGGCTATGAGACATGGCTGAAAGTTACTAAAAAAGAAAGCAAATCAACCTTCAATCACGACTACAAAATAACGTTAAAAATTCCCTGCAGACTCATTAACGACCTCGACGTGAACGTGTTCAACTTCATGAAGTTTGGCAAGGAGCTTCCCAAGCAGCACAAGCTGAGTCCTCACTCCTTCATCCAGGTCGCCCTGCAGCTCGCCTACTACAGGTCAGTGACGCCGTCAGCGCGTTCAGCTCACAGGAAGTCTGGTTGATGATGTCATGAGAAGAAAAAAAATTCACCCTTAGGAACTTAATCATCATCTGCAAGAGGCCCAGAGAGAGTCTGATTGTGTAGCTTTCAGTCACAGTTCATGTTAATACAACTGAAATAAAATAAAACATATTATGATATATAGAGCGGGCGGCACGGTGGCGCAGCAGGTAGTGCGCGTGCCTCACAGCAAGAAGGTTCCCGGTTCGATCCCGGGGTCAGGCGGGGGCCTTTCTGTGTGAAGTTTGCATGTTCTTCCCGTGCATGCGTGGGTTCTCTCCGGGCACTCCGGCTTCCTCCCACAGACCAAAAACATGCTCATTAGGTTAATTGGGGATTCTAAATTGCCCGTAGGTGTGAATGTGAGAGTGAATGCTTGTGTGTGTGTTGCCCTGCAGTCGGCTGGCGACCGGCTCAGGGCGTACCCCGCCTCTCGCCTGTTGACAGCTGGGATAGGCTCCAGCCCCCCCAACCCCGAAAGGGATACAAGGGGTATAGAAGATGAATGAATGAATGATATATAGAGCATGTGTGTCTGTGGTGGGTTAATTAAGATAAATAATTAAAAGAATCAGGACAAAAGTCTCTCATGGCGGAGTTTTATTTAAAAATATATATATATAATTATGCTGGAAGTAGTTTATTTACATCAGAGGTTTTCAGTGTGAGGAGTTGAAGCGGAGGCGGAGAGGGAGAGACGTGAGCCAGGGATACTGCAGGAGGTGAATTGCACAATTTAAGCAATTTATGTGACTCCTCCTCGGTGTCACAACTCAGTTGAATCTGAACACACAGATCTCTGGTGTCTGTCGGGAATAAATGTCCGTGAATCTGCTTAGAAATTACAGAACTGATACACAACTTCAGAACTTGCCTGAGAATTGTGACGGTTTTAAGTTTTCTTCAGTCTGAAAGTAATCCAGTGACAGTTGTCTCTACATCCATGGGTACGTTGCAAACAGGAAGTGCTGATAGTTAATTCGGCATGACTTTTAAAAGCACCAGTTTGCAGAAATACAAACAAACAGAGGCTTGATTTTGTCTGAGGGGGGTCCCACAGTGTCAGACTCCTGATTTCGATCACTTGTCTCTGTATTCTTTGCGGTTTGTGCTTTGAGATTTCTCTCCCTTTGCTTTTAGAGTTCACAAGGAGGTCTGCACTGCCTGTGATATCGTCTCTCAGAGGATGTTTCGAGGAGGACGGACAGAATACATCCGCTCGCCCACAAATCAGACACTCAAGTTCATCCTCGCCTTCGATGATCCATCTGTATCGGTGAGAGACGCCGGTGAATTGTTCGCTGGAGCTGGTTCGCTTGCTTTCAGGAGATGTAGCTGCGAGGAGAAATGTGGTTTGGCTTGCGATCACAGTGTGTTTAATTTTTTGTTGTTGCAGCGGGAAGCAAAACTACAGCTGTTCAGAGAAGCTGTTGATGCTTATGCAGCTCTGACTAATCAGGTAAATAACAAGTGAACTCTCAGCTGCTTTCGTCCTCTTTTATTAGCAGATGAACATTATCTTCTTTCCCGCTCTGTTCAGGCACTTAAAGGACACGGCATTGAACGCCACCTGCTGGGGCTCAAGCTACAGGCCATCGAGGAAGGACTGAGCATTCCCAAAATCTTCATGGACACAGCTTACGGCCTGGCGACACACTGGAAGCTGCGAACAGGGCAGGTGTGTGTTTCTGTGTGTGAAAGTGTGTCTTAGAGGGTGATGGCAGTCCTGTGTTACAACAGGGAGTGGAAATTTTGTTAATGTTACCATGAATATGTAAGAGGGAACTTTCTGTCTGTCAGCAGTTTTCCAGTTGTTCTGCAACATGTGATGTTCCCATAAAGTGATGCATTTACTGTCATTGCAGTCTGGGATTTTCCTTCAATCAAGCTGCTTATCTTCAGTTTTTTTGTTTTGAAGACATTCAGACTTGTAGGTTATTTGCTACTCCGTCATACTGTAAACCTAAAGGCTGAATTTGCCCCTGACAGCAGAAGCTCATGTGATTTTTTTTATGGCTTGCAGTAATTTTCCTGCTTTTATAAGTTACATTTTGTGCTATTATCCCTTTACGACAGTTACTGTTTGCAGTGTGCTTTGTTTTTTCTTAACCTGCTCATTCATCCTCTTTGTTTCAGCTGTGTTATGTTCTGATTTGATGTCCAGATGAGTGATTTTAAGCAGAGCAGGTTTTATTTTGCACATTTAAACTCTTTGGTCTGATGTAACTCTTAACAGTGGGACACAGTTTATTGCTCTGAACATAAATTTGATTATTTTAGATGTGATTTTGCATACGTGTGCCATATTGTGATGACGTTTGTATTGATACTGTTGATCAATTTCAGCCTCATCGCCCGGTGCAGGTCTGACATTTTCTCTGTTCATGCATTGCCTCAAGTTGTCCTCTGTCTCGCTCCGTCAGGTGCCAGCGAACACAGACAGCGTGATGTGTTTCGGGCCCCTCGTTCCCGACGGCTACGCCGTTTGCTACAATCCCCAGGCGGACCACGTCCACTTCTCCATCACGGCCTTCAACTGCTGCGAGGAGACACACGCAGAGACATTAGCTGTCACCCTGAAGGACACCTTGTGTCATCTACAGGAGCTTCTGCAGCCTACTGTGTAGAGCTGCTCCTGTCCACTCTTCTACACCTGGAAATAAGGCTTTATTTTCTGAAACAACATTTTGCAGAAGTCTTGATGAGTCTTGTTTTTTGACGTGGATGTTTTCTGCCGCGTGCCACATTACGCTTCACTAGAGCGCTTCTGAGAAATCTGAGACCATGCTGAGGACTGAACTCGGCGTCTCTGAGGTGCTTTAGATTCTTTTTTTAAAGTTCAATGAAGCAATAAATCACTTTCCTTTTCTAGCAAGAGCTAAGCATGCAAGCTGCATTATAGTCGCTACAGTGGGAGCACTTGGATGCATCTGGTGCTACAATATCTCGGTGTGAAAGCAAAACAAAGATAAGCCAGCCTGACACTCCATTGTTGGTGAGAACAAGCCAAAATCATATATGTAAAGTCACTGCACTCCTGTCACAAGTCATGAGACGACCAGCAGCTTTTCTAGTACCTTCTACTGAGAATACATAAATACGTTTGCACTGCCATCAAAGGTAAAATGTTTATGGAAACTGCTGATTTTGTGTCTTAACAAGTCTGTTTGAAATGGACCAAAAGCCAGAGATCTGGTCATGAATGGCGAACATGCATGTTTGTATTTTGAAATTAATGTAAAGAGGCGTTGACCCCCTCACTGGGGCGTGTTGTTCTGCTCTCGACCTGCAGAACTTAATAAAGCCTGTCATCACGTGATTCTCATTTAAAGGCTTTGTATGTGTTGTGAGAGAAGGATGGTACACAAACACGTCAGAGATCACTGTGTTTGTTTTGCGACGACTTGTGTGCCAGTGTTAAAGCATCCCTGCAGAAATCAGATATGTAGTAAATCACAAGACGTCGTGCTCATTTCTTCAGCAGCCATGAGACCCGGAGCAGGGCTACCAATCAGAGCCCCAGACGCTCAGGGTGAATTAATGAATTGCAATCAATGAATTGCTGCTGCGTTGCAGAGGAGTCCTGTGTGCCCACAAAGAATGTCTACCATGATGACACCTTGTAAAGCACTTTTTAACACCTTGAGACAGACATGTTAATGTAGTGTGAACTCTGTTTGCACCTATCCCTTCATTGCAGGCCAACAGGGAAACACAAACAGGGAATTTTGTACAAAAAACACATTCACGTCATGTATTTTTGCAGGGGGTGAAGACTAGGTTGTGTCCCCCATTACTTGCATTGAAAGCTCATTAGGAAGGGCTCTTTTAATGCTCAGTATGAGCAGGAGGAAGGATGACAGCAAACAAGCCCTGCTTCAGTGTTCATGTGCTTTAAGAAAAATTGTCAGTCCTTCAAGGAGTCTGCTTTTAAATTCTTTTTTTTATTTTATTTTCAGTAAATAGTCATTAATAATAAGTGGCTGGATAAAAAAAAGAAACATCTGGATAATACGATTAATTTTACCTTATTATTGCACAAGCTCTGACCTATATAACGGCTGTTATAACAATGCAATAACAGAGGGGGGCCTTTCCGTGTCTGCGCCGCAGATTGGTCGAGCTGACCGGACGTGACGTCAGTAGCGTCGCATCACTTTTAATTTAAAACCGGAACAAACAAAAGAAACCAATGCAAAGCGCAGCAGCTGGCCGGTGTTATTAAACAGAAAACACACCGTGTATGTGTGTGAAAAAGGCTTATTTATTTATTTATTTAAGGGACGAGCTCTGCTGAACCGCAGCTGGGAAAGAAATGGAGAGATGAAGATGATAGCACAACATTAGCCAAGCGTCAGGATTTTATGTTTGGATTTTATCTCACACGTCTTTTATTTTGTAAAGCGTTACGGTTTCATTTGGTGTTTCTTTTTAATTTTTTTTTTAATTGTTCTGAGTTATAATGAAGAGCTCACATGCTGCCATGTCAAGCCCGAGGAGGACGAGGGAGGGCGGGCCGGCCGGGCTGCTGTACCCGCTGCTCGGTGCGTGTCTCTGGGCTGCGGTTGTCGGATACAAGCCGGTGGTCATAGTGCACGGTTTGTTCGACAGCTCAGGGGATTTTATAAACTTAGAGCGGTTCATCAACGAGGTGAGTGGTCGGGCTGAGGAGATGCTGGTTCATTGTGGTTGTTATAAATATTATGTGGAGAGCAAGATATATGCATGTTATCTTACAGGGCTTGACCTTATACAGTTTGAGATGCAGGCCTTACAGCTTGTATAAACCTGGGTCTGCACAATGCAATATTACACCTTAGCTTTTATCACAATGGTAGAGCCAGAAAACTGTCTTGTAATGTAAATTGAATTAGTTTTCTGTGTTGTTCCTGCAGCAATACCACAGGAAAGTGAGTGGTTAGTTCTGTACTGTGGGCTCATACACTCACATGTATTATTATGTATTATAATAAACTTTGTTTTTTTCATATAATCTGTAGCATTCTGTAATATTCTATAATGTTATCTATAATTTGTGTATGGGAACTATCTTGAGCCAGTCTGGGCTTTTTGTCACATTAAATCTATGAGGATTAGTTGGTGTGCAGGAGGTTTTTTTCAGTGAAGTTGCCAGTGTTGGTAGTATCAGTGAAATGTGCCCTTTCCTGCTTTGCCTCTTGAATCCTCCAAACTCCCCACACACCCTGTTTAACAGACACACACTTCGAGGCTGTGCTGGGAGTGACAGGGTTGAGGGAGGTTTTGGTGGTGACTCCTCCAAGGTTGATGCGGTTAAACTCATATTAAGTTCCTCTTTTTTGCCTCTGTTGTATTAGAAAGTTTACGATGAAAACCAGACTGCAGATATTTTTGGCAAAAAACAAATTGAGAGCGGAAATTCAGACCACGCTCTCTCTGCTTCAGTTCATCTGTGCTCCGGCCTTCTTACCAAACAGCCCGATGAATCATCAATATTTCACACACATCCTGATCAATTAGTAGCTTAACATCCCCATGGACCTTTGATAACACAGGAGGTTTGCTTTGCTTTGCTTTTAATGCTGAAGTTAGCATGTTGCTCCTTGTATCTGTTTAACACTTCATCCAACAATATGAGGAATTATTTACACACAGTTCCTCCCAGTAAGCCCAGTACAGACTGTTTCTGAAGCAAAAACATCCCCTTCTCTCTCCTGCAGTCTCATCCTGGAACAAACGTGACGGTCATCGACTTGTTCGACAGAAGTGCCAGCCTGCAGCCCATGTGGAAGCAGGTGGAGGGGTTCAAGGCAGCTATTTACCCAATAATGCAAAACGCAGCAGACGGGGTCCACTTTATCTGCTACTCTCAAGGTCTGTGAGTGCATTTGTGCAAGTGCAGTAGAAACATAAATGTGGTATTTGCTGGAGATTATGAAACAATCTTGGTATGTGTCTTTAAATCCAATGTCATTCTTGCAGAAGGTGACCTCGGAGTGACACAGTATTCTGTACGTTGGAAATATTTTCCGTCTGTATGTAAAAGATGTGGCTTTACAAGACTCAGTATCTGTTGTTTTATTGACTGGGTGGATTTCTTTATGAGTCTTTGATTCTGCTTCGGTCAGAAGTTGGAAATTCCCGGCCAGCAGCTTGTAATTCAAACTGCGAAATGTCCCAGTTAGTTAAAACCAGGGGAATGAATAGGTATGCTGATTAGATTTTCTGTGTCCAACATACATGTAAATTACTCATGAGCAAGCCTTCCTAACCAGTTACCACCGAACATTAATATTTCTGAAAAAAGAAAATTCTTTTCTCATCATTTTCACATGCTTTTAGATTAGATTAGATAGGTTAAAGTTCTCGCTGTACTGAAAGTCAAGCTGAAATGTATTTCTAGGAACATAAATGTGAAAAATAATGGTGTAATCTTGACAGTGCGTGCAATTAATACAAGTTGAGCTGAAACAACTAGTTGATTAATCAGTTAGTTGATCAAATTAAAGTTAATTTTCAACAGTTTTGATGACTGATTAATCATTTAAGCATTTAAGACGCCAAACGTTTCCTAATTCCAGCTTCTAATTTCTGATGAAAAAAGCAAGACATTTAAAGATGTAGTGAAAAAGGGGAACTTTTCACTACTTTATGGCATTTATTCAGCTTAAAATAATGAAAATAGAGGAAAATAATCAAATGGCAGCCCTGACTATAGTAACTACATGCTTTGTTGTGGATTAGGAAATGAGTTCTTGCGTTTTCTACCTAAGGCATCATTAAGTTGCATTTTTCCTGGTAAAAAGCTAATACTTCCGAGCATCCACACATGAGTGATTATCTGTATGTATTTGTCCACCGCCACACCTCTTACTGTTGGGAAATTACAATATGTCTGGTGGAAGAAGCAGGTAAAAAGAGTGACGAAAAAATATTTTTTTGTTGACATTATCACAGGTGGGCTGGTTTGCAGAGGAATCCTCTCCACTCTGTCTGACCACAACGTCCAGTCTTTCATCTCTCTGTCCTCGCCACAGGCCGGGCAGTACGGCGGTAGGTTCACCTTCAAAAGCTAAATGCTAGCTAAATGTTTGTTTTCAGCTGAAGCAGGCAGCTGTTTTCAGTGAAGGATCTCAAAAAAACTAGTGGTGGGTGGCTCAAACGCAGCAGCATAGTGCAAACGTTATAAGCACTACTCTTGTTCAAGAGTGAATTGAATGTAGATGTTGTTGTGCAGTAAAATAATAAATGAATCCATCTCTGCTGAAAGTCCTCTGTACACTACCTGCTCAGCTCCAGACAGCAGACAGACACACCAAGCGACCAGCTGGTGAACACAGTGGAGCATTTAGCAGCTAAAGAGCCAGATATTTCCCTCAGAAGCTGGTAGAGACCAAAAACGGAGCTAAAAGAGAGAATATTGGACGCACATTCATCAGGTGGCCAGAGGCGCTCTTCCAAATGAATGATAATGTTGCTCTGTAATTGCTGAGTGTGTAAATAAGCAACTGTTTGCTAACAGGTTTGCCATATCAGCTTAAACGGCTAAAAACATATCTCCTCACATTAGCCTTAAGCTAGCTGTTACTGTCCTGGTACAGGCCTGAAGCCTTTGCTTTCCCCCCTGCACCGCTGCACTTCTTTTATAATCATGTATTTTACTTCTCTAGCGTTCCCTGTGGTCTATTTTTAACTTTATTTTATTTTCCATCTTATGTTACGTATTCTCGTTATTCTCTTTTTTTATTTTTTCCATTTTTCTCCATCCTGGTGTTATGCTACCCCCTGTTTGTTTGGAGTGACTTTCAGCAGGTGGCTAATTCTTACACATTGTACCTTTAACATGTTTCGGTGTAGGTTCATCTCTCCGACTCTCAGCACTGTTCTTCATCCTGCTCTGTGTCTCTTGTTTTCTCTCAGACACAGACTACCTGAAGTACCTCTTCCCACAGTTTGTGAAGTCCAACCTTTACCACCTCTGCTACACTGCAATAGGTCAGAGGATATCCATCTGCAACTACTGGAATGGTGAGACTGCAACAATAAAAAAATTATATTTCTTAGATTATCAAACCTGAAAGTTAGATATCCAGTGTTTTCTTTAGAAGTAGGTCAGGTTAAGGCATGAGGCCTGAGACATGCTGGTTATTTGTCCTCTCTCCTCCTCCTCCAGACCCCCACCACAGAGACCTGTACGTGAACAGCAGTGATTATTTGGCTCTGCTCAACAGTGAGAGAGCCAACCCAAATTCAACAGGTCAGCACATTCCTTGTGGGTAAAACTCATCCATAAGTTTAATGTATGTAACTGTCACCTGGTGCATGTTTACCTTTATGAATTGACCACCTGAAAAGAAGTATTAATAAGTAGGAAAAGGTTGTTCATATCACAACGTCCTGAATGTGCTTCAACTTCAAATAATTTCATCTCCCAGAGTGCTGAATATTTAGAATGAAAAGTTATTAATTGTTATCATTTATTTGTGTTTACGAGTGGACCAAATGCGATGCAGTCCAGTACAACAGCACAACTGAATTGCAATATGTTGTACCTAATAAATTGGCCACTGAGTGTGTATTTACTGTTTTACATTTCAGAGTGGAAGAAGAACTTCCTCAGAATCAAAAAGCTGGTGCTGGTCGGAGGACCAGACGATGGAGTCATCACTCCCTGGCAGTCGAGGTGAGTCGTCTGTCGTCTGTCTTTTCATCCTGACACATGATTTCATGGGATGATCTTCCTTACATCAAATGTTTTGAGGCACACAGCTGCATGAAGCTGGTGCTAAAATACATCTATAAGACCAGAGTTAATTAGTTGAATAGAATATTGATCATACTCTTCTGTGCCCTTTTCCAGTTTGCTTTCATTCACACATACTGATTGAACTTTTTTTGGGCTGTGGATGACTGGCATGTATTCTTCACACATCATATCCTTCTGTCTCTCTCCCAATTTTTAGTCAGTTTGGATTTTATGACGACAACGAAACCGTCATAGAGATGCAGCACCAAGATGTGAGTGAAAATCATGCTATAAACACACATATGAAACACTGCTTTTAGTTTATTTTATATAGTAATGCTCAGTATGATCATTACATATACTTTGATATTATTTTTTATTATTTCCATCCATAGTTAGTTATTCATTATCATGCACAACATCACAAACACCTCTAAAAGCTTCAAACTCGCCAACAAACCACTCTTCAGTTATGTGCTGCTGTGGAAAAGATACCCAGTTTGAAAACAGGGAAACTTTAGATTAATTTAGAAGAATAATGCCCTGTATCATATTCTTCTTTTTCCTGTTTCAGTTATATTTGAGAGATGTTTTCGGTCTGAAGACGCTGGCGGCTCGCGGAGATCTGATCATCTGTTCTGTTCCCGGAGTCGAACACGTGTTCTGGCACTCGAATGAGACCGTGTTCCACCTGTGCATGGAGAAGTGGCTAGTGTAGACCAAAACTCTTTAAGAGCACACACACACACACACACACACACACACACACACACACACACACACACACACACACACACACACACACACATACACACCTGCAGTTTTACAAACTCTTCCACCAACTTCCAACTCTGCCTCTACAGTTACTGTTAAGTATCCTGTCTAACATTTGTGAGTGTACTCTGAAGCGTTTGTTTTTCCTTGTACCTCATGATGGTGTGGTTTGTGTGTCTGTTTTATTTTTTAGTAGCTACTCTGTCACTTTAAAAGGAATAGGTTGACTTTTTTTGGGCTTATTTGCCTTCCTGCGGAGAGTCGGATAAGAAGATTGATACCGCTCTCATGCCTGTGAGGTGTATTTAAAGCTGTAGGCAGCAGCTGGTTAGCTTACCGTAGCATAAAGACTGAGAGACACAGCTAGCAAAATGCTCCTACCAGCTCTGTAAACTTCACTTAGAAACACGTCTTACATTTACTTAAATTGCACAAAACTGAGTGTAAAAACGATCATTTGTGTTTTTTAACGGGAGGTTATGGGCCGGACTATTTCTTGGTCGAACGCATTTACTTCCTGTAGTCTTGTCATCACTGTGAGCTTGCCAGGCAACCAATGGAGACCTCAGAAAGCTTTTGCTCCCAAAAACACCATAAAACCACAAAGTGTCCTCTTTACACTCCAGTTTTTGTACAGATTGAACAAACAGGATATATGCGTGTTAATTAGTGAGCTTTAGACAGCTGGTAGGTTGATTTTTTTTTTTTAACCTTTGGACAGAGCCAGGCTAGCTGTTTGCCCCTGTTTCCAGGCTTTGCTTATACTAAACTAAGCTAAGCTAACAGTTCATTTTTATCTTAGGGGCGTGAGAGCGGTGTAAATCTTCTTGTCCGACTCTCGGCAAAAATGTCAAATGATTCCTTTCATTTCATTCTTTCAAACCGTGTTGCTGCTGTGGAACAAATCCAGCGCATGACTGCGTGTGTGTGCACTGAGGGCATTTTGTCAAACACCGTCAGAGGCAACAAATATAAAGACTTCCATAAATGTGGTAAAGGATTAACTGCTATTATATTGTTGCAGTCTGCAACAATAAAGCAAATCAGATGTTGAAGGAGCACTCCAGCAGTTTAGTGTTGCATTTCCATAAAGTATAGGGACAGATTAAAAGGAGGAGGGTCAAACATTTATGTAGCAGAGACTGAAATATCCAGACTTTTATTCCCAGGTTTAAGCCCCCAAATGCTGCAATTTCCACAATGCTACTCAACGGTATCTTTCAGACCCTTCCTGCCTGGTAAAAGTCTGCCTCTTTCAAAATCCTCACCTCTAGCTTGTGATGACGAGTCCCTCATGGCTGCTCTTCATGTGTAAAAATTGGTGGAGTGCCCCTTTAACTTATATGGCTAAGTCAGTTTATTAGAAATTTCAAACCCACATACATACAGTATTTATCCGTGTGTGTGTGTGTGTCTGTGTGTGTGGTCACACATACCTCATAACACCACACAACACGACAGTGCCTGAGTGACGTTCTGTCATCTTGTCTACATGTACAGAATCACTGCCCTGCTCATTTTATGATGCAGTAGTTTATATCTTTTTATCCTCCCATTTTTAACCCGGGGAGATCGTGTTTTCCGTTTTTTTTTCTTAGTGTGGACATCTGACCATGTTTATTCTCATTATCATGCAGTGCATTGGAGCTTTAGTAGATTAAGCCTTAAATTTTCCCCTCATGCCTCAGTGTTTCATGTCCCATACCGAAGTGCTATGGTACACTGCCTTTAGTGATGGTGCTAAAATGAGCAAGGGGAGAGACGTGGAGACTGATATAGATTGACCAGGGAGTGGCAGTGCTATATTAGTGTTTACTTGTCCACCAGACTATTGTACGTGGCAGTCTTTACCTCCCATCGCATTTAGATATCTCAGGCGTCTCTGTTGCAGAAGGGATCGGTTTTGAACTGTTAGCATTTTGCTGCATGGTTCATGGCTGCCTGTTGTACTTTTATTTGCTTCTCAAAAGAAGAAAAATGGAAATATCTATTGTGTGATAAAACAAGAAGTGAATTACTATTTCAATGAGTAAAGTATGCATTGCACAATATTTAAGCGGAGAACTAGAAGGGAAATGATTTTAACTCTTTAAGTTGTTAAATTTGCAGTGTTGTTTTAATATTGTTGCATCTTTCACGTTTGCTTATACAAATTTATTAACTGCATATGGTAGGGATTGAAGGGATATCATCTGTCTTGAGTTTTCTTGTTTTAAAAAGAGTAGATGTCCATATGGACAAAGTTTTAAAACTCAAACAGAAACTGCTATTTTGACAGTCTGACAATTTCTACAATATTTGGTCTGCCAATGAAAATGTGTCAAATGTCAATTCCTCAATAAAAGGCAATTTTGAGCATCTCTTTTTGTCTTGATTTATGACAACAGATTTTCTATATATAATGTAATATTACTATAATTTTATAGTTATTTGACTTTTGTAAACTCAAATATTGTACTAGATTTAGAAATGCAAAAATCCTGGATATCTACTTTCAAAATGATGTGTAATCTTACAGCTTTGATAATCAATAAATTAATACTTTCTTTCTTCATCCGCATTTTATTTCCATCACGTTGTCAGACTTCTGTTTGTTGCTCAGTCTAACTACACTTTATTTTAAGAAAAAATTAAGAAAAAATTTTAAGAAAAAAAAAAATTATGGCCAATTTGAGTCCCGAAACCGTCAGTCGTTCGTAAAGAAAAGACTACACTTCCATGCATGCCTTGCGCACCGGAAATAACCCACCAGCTCACCGGATATCAGGACGCGGCGCCCCGAAAAGGCCCTTTTCCGTCTCAGAGAAGTGTGGTACAGAACGGCAGACACAAGTGAGTGAAAAATTCACTTTTTCTTTGCCTCATATATTGTTAGAAATATAATTCTCGGATAATTAGAACCCGCACTGACTCCTGTGTCCCGAGAAATGAGAGCAAAATGAATCAATTTTGCCGTTATGTTGTTCTATTTGCCCTAAATGTTGCCTTGCGAGCACAACGCCGCCGAGCGTTAGCATGTGGCTAGTTTGTTAGCACATGTGGATGCGGCATGATGATTAGCCAACTCCATCGATGTCAGTCAGTACTCCATTTCACTGACTTTAAAGGTCGTTGATTTACGACTGCAGCATTTTTCGCAGTAGAAAATACGACCACTGGTTTTTAATGTAAAACTTGTCCATTTTCAGACCATCGCTAGCTTGTCGGTTGACATCGCTTAAGTTGGCTAACGCTACGTTAACTTTGAGGAAACAGGCTTCATGTAGGGCCCTGCTGTGAAAGCGTGGCTCAGTGTTATACCTGTAATCTCACTTTACAGTTGTAAATGATCTGTCAGGAATAAATGCTTAAAGTATTTATTCATGGTGTGTATGTAACGTCGGCCAGGATAGGTTAGCCTATAAACGTTTAGCGCTGGGTAATGCATGCTAACTAAGATGTTGATCTCAATGAAGCGTTAGCTGATGGGGATTAATGTAGTTTATCATACTGGCCGATGTTGTTAAACGAACAACAGTAATGTTACGTTCAAGCTGACTGAATATGTTACAATGACAGAGCTGGTGTGATTTGTAATATGGGCAGCATCAACCAGACAACTGACCGGTTTGTCTTTTATTAACACGAGACAGCCTGATGTGATGTTAAAAATGAAGGTGCATATTGCCTTAAAAAGTGTGCGTATTTTGGGGGGAACCAAGGTGCACACGAAGCTGTGAGTTGAGCTATTTTTTTGTGCTTAACCTTAACTTTATTTGACCACCTGGCCTTTCCCCCCCCCTTTAAATCCTCAGTGAGTGAGTGGGAGACTGCCCCGGCTGTGGCTGAGACCCCAGAGATCAAGCTTTTTGGAAAGTGGAGCACCGATGATGTCCAGATCAATGACATCTCCCTGCAGGTAAGCAGCAGAAGACTCATGCTGCTTGTCTCAACTGTATTAAATAGAGTACTTTTTGTATCAATGTAAAGCGAGGCTAGAGTCACACCTGGACACTGACCTGTTGACCTGGTGTGCTAGAGTGCTCGCAGATGAAGCTGTCTCTGCTTATTCATTGGCTGTAGTCTGTTGTGACACGGTCAATCACCAACTTAGACACACTACCTTGTTGTACCTGCTGTACCTCAACCATGCTGTCTTCAAATATGCATAAACCAAGATTCTTAAACTAGCCATTGTACACTACAGGATTACATTGCTGTGAAAGAGAAGTACGCCAAGTACCTGCCACACTCTGGAGGACGTTATGCCGCCAAGCGTTTCCGTAAGGCCCAGTGCCCCATTGTGGAGCGTCTGACCAACTCCATGATGATGCACGGCCGCAACAACGGCAAGAAGCTGATGACTGTTCGCATTGTCAAGCATGCCTTTGAGATCATCCACCTGCTGACTGGAGAGGTATGGACCACTGACTTTTACAACAGCTGTCCACTTGTTTGGAGTCAGTCAGATCAAGACTGATGAAAGGCAGCAATCAAACTATAAGCGGCAGAAAAGGATGAACTGTGATACTGAATTAACAGTCCTCAGATGATACCATGGAACAGGTTATTGCAGTAATAATACACAAGATATATTCATAGTTTTTTGTTATGTTTTTACCTGTTTACACTGAGAAAACCCAGAATTTTTCAAAGGAGAAGATTGGCATTATTTGATTTTCACCCAGTTTAAAGTCCCTGCAGATTCGATAGCTGTTTGTCCTGCTCTAAAGACACTCTCAAGCACTCAGATTTTAAATTTTGTTCCCAGAATCCCCTCCAGGTCTTGGTGAACGCCATCATCAACAGCGGACCCCGTGAGGACTCCACTCGTATTGGTCGTGCTGGTACCGTCAGGAGGCAGGCTGTGGACGTGTCGCCCCTCCGCAGAGTCAACCAGGTAACCAAACTCATTTACTTTAACATAGTTTTCCATTCTGCATCTTTCTTAAAGACAAAGTGTTGTTGTGCTTTCATGTATCGGGCAGATTAGCTCTGAAATGTGTCCATCGTAAGCAAAAGTGGGAAGAAGAGCTTGTTAGCTTCATTTTAGTGCAGTGAGCAGATTACTTTTACTACCTTTCATTGACAAAGAACTGATAAGGTGGGAGTCATTCAGTATGTTTTTTTTTTTTTTATTATTTAGAGCCAGAAATATTGTTTGAGAAATTAATATTTCACTATTAAATCATCTTTGTCTTTTTTACTGAAATGTCTGTATTTGATGCTTGAAGCGAGGCTAGAGTCACGTCTGGATACTCCCCATTGTCCCGGTGTGCTAGAGTGCTCGCAGAGGAAATATCTTTGCTTATTCATTGGCTGTAGTCTGTTGTGGCCCAGCCAATCACCGACTCAGATACATTACACTCCCAGTCAGTGTTTGTCCCCCCGAAGCCAATTGGTCAGCCTGTCTCACTGGCTAATGTCTGACTTGTCTTGTAGGCCATCTGGCTGCTGTGCACAGGAGCAAGAGAAGCTGCTTTCAGGAACATCAAGACCATCGCCGAGTGCCTGGCTGATGAGCTGATCAATGCAGCTAAGGTAAGAGTTCATTCACTTATTGCACGACCATGATTCAGAGTGTCATGTAGAGTAAGTAGTGCTGTTACAGATGACTCAAAATGCAGTACGAATCCTCCTGGTGTGCCATCCTGATGCTTTAATGCAGTCTGTCACTGTGGTCCTCGTTCATATTTTGCTGTGGAATGTATGCTGAGGTCTAGTAAACTCTATTTCTCCTCCTCAGGGTTCATCAAACTCTTACGCCATCAAGAAGAAGGACGAGTTGGAGAGAGTTGCCAAGTCCAACCGTTAAACATGTTTGCTTTCTAACAAAACAAATAAATTTGAAGAAATTTCTCTCGCTGCCTTGAGTGCGTTTTGTTTAACTAACGTACAGTTATTGGGATTCTCGAACAGGCACATGAATTACACTCAAACAACAGCCTTCAGTTGAGTTTTATTGGTATTGCTACACTTGCTACAAATTCATACACAAGAAAGCTAAAATAATTATTCAAAAACTCTGCATTTTCTATTCTTAGCAGCTACATTTCCTGTAATTGAGACAGTAAAACGACAAACATTTGAAGAGTACTGAAATACTGTAGGTACCAAACTGTTGTACTATGGACATAAAAACTATTACATTGTCATGACTTTGAGTACCAGAGGTTATCTGCAAGTCTTTGCACTGAATTCAGTTTCCTTGACCTTATGTTTTTCATATAAATATAAATTTCTCTTGTCTGCTGTGAGCAGTAATGTTACTTATAATGAGAAAGTGTCAATTTCAGACATAAGTGATTCATTTCTTCTCAGTTAATCCATTCATTTCACCTGTCCAAGTCAATTAATTTAGGTATGTTAGAAACTGGAGGGAAATTCTGGAAAAACTGACTTAATTCTTGTTCAAATTACATTCAAAGTCTTTAACTCGGTGAAACTCTGGTACCAACGTCCATCTGCTTTTTTTAACACTGGCAAAATGTGATGTCAGCTCAGTGATAGTCTGCAGAAAGTGGAAAAGTTGTGGAGTCAAACAGTGTGAAGCTACAGCTGAATTAGTGGTTTCTTGGAGTTGCGTTAGAGTTTTGTGTGCGCTGCTGGTTCAGCAGGGGGGGCAGCCGTGCCAGGAATCCGTTCTGTTTGCTCAGAAAGTCAGTAAGCAGATGTTGAAGTTGGATCATACTCTCATACAAATGCTGTGTCAGTGTTTTTCCCCTTGAAATAAATAGACAAGAATTTTAATCTGTGGAAATCCAATGTGTTCACTTTGAGAGCCCCCCCCCCGCCCCTTCACCCCATCTTGAACATGTGCAGGTAAATGCTGTGTAACGTACTGACGGTGAGAAGCGTGTTTTCAGAAATACGTGTGCTTTCTGTTGACGAGGAGGCAGAGCGAGGACAGGGAAGCTCCCAGTTTGGACGCCTCGCTGCAGGCTGTAGGCAGGAGGGTGTAGTCCTGCAGCTTCTGGAAGGCCTGCAGAGAGGAGGGAGCAAACATCTTACTCATCCACACACACACACACACACACACACTCATCACATGAACAGACTGAACTGGATACACTCAAAGGAAGAAGTTACAAGGAACAGGAAAAACTGCTTCGCTGGCTGTAAACGCCATGACTTCAATCAGTTACAGGCGCCGCTGGTTTTTCTGAAAACACTTCACGTTGAGAATATTCACGATTTTCCCTCACAGCTAAACTTTTGAACATTAGTCATGAAGAGTGCAGTGGAGCGAAACTAGCAACGCAAAGAGCGAAGAAGAAGAATCACTCAACTAGACATTCACATCTGTCCTGTCAATAAAACTACAGCCAATACTGTGAAGTAGTGGGAAGTAACTTAAATACAGTACTTGGGTAAAAGTATTTTAAGTACAAATCTGACTTGTCCTTTACCACCGTTCTTTATTAATTACATAAAAAACATAAGAGAAGACTGTTATAAATCAAAGTACTGTAAGATGACAATATGCAAGTAGAGCACAGAGGATTATTGATTGATTAACTGATTGACAGAAAACTTTGAGATTTGGACTATTGGACAAAACAAATGCTCTGAAAGTGTCACTGTTTTATCACATTTATTTAACGGAACTGTGACTAACACTTTAACAGTAAATGTAATACATTTATTAAATTTTACACAGCAAACAATCAATTGAATCAACTACTGCAGGAAACAAACAGCAGATGAATAAATGTAATTAAATTAGTCACAGTCTTACGTAAAATGGTTAAAAGTCAGTTCCACTTCAAACAACTTCAACAGGAACATGCTGCTCGACATTAATGATCAGTAATAAGAATTTAATCAAGTATTTTATGTTGGTATTAGTACTTTGGCCTCAGTGAAGGGTCTGAATACTGCACTGGCCTGTAAAGATATTTGTAGGTATATTAACTGTTGGAGTGTAAACACTTCCCAGCAGAAATCATGAAAGATTAATAAGTCTGATTCTTACTGCTCCTTTGAACGCATCACAGAGAGCAACTACACGGTTACTTCACCATGGAATATTATTACTGATTGACTTTCCTTAATGTAATTTCAAGATGATTTTATCTGATTTTCAATGACTTCAGACAAATTGTTATTCGACATGATCAAAATTTGACTTTATTGTAGGTTTTGTTTGACAGTTTCTTTATTCTTTCCTGATGTATTTCCCAACAGCGGAACACAGCTGCTTTTACTGAACATGACTGGGATTAATTTACCTGGAAAATATACGTATTTATATGTGATGTTGCTAAACCCTGGTCAAGTAAACACACGCAAAAAAAAAACTCCTGAGCGCTTAAAATTTTCAAGATATCTCAACTTCTGCTGTCCCACCTACTCACGTCTTTAACAAGGTCAGAAATAACGGCTCTGAAGAAAAGCTCTGATTGGGTAAAAATGAGACCATCAGCTGTACTCACAGAGACGCTTTCAGGACATTCCTCTGCAGGTCGGTGCAGCAGGAAGTCTCGGTTAGACGGACCTTTGATGTAGACGCAGTTCGCTGCTGATTCCTCTGGAACAGTGAGCACTTCATAGTGGTGATCAGTCAGCTGCTCCATCATCTGCAAACAAACACACACTTAGTATTACTGCGCACCACCGTGACCGACACACACACAGACACACACACACGCAGATGTTAGGTTTTCATCACTTTTGGGGACATTACATAGACTTACATTAATTTCCCGGAGACTAGTCCTAACTTTAAACTAACCCTAACCTTAACCGTAACCCCAACCATAACCACCACTTGCCTGGCCCTAACATTTACTCACCCTAACTGTAATCTAAGCCTAATGTTACCCACTGACCCACAAATCTACTGCTGGGGTCACGGCTTTTGTGTCCCGTTGGACACAAAAATTCTGGGATACTGATGGAACTCACTTTAAAGATACTGTATATTCATTAACCTCACGTTCATACAGTTATCAAGCATTTACAGTAAACACACACACTCACCCGGAGTGTCTTCTTGGCCCCGTCGCTGCTGCTGATGATGATCGTGTCCGGACCTCCCATGGAGCAGATGTTTTTCAGTCTGGCTCCACCACACACTGGGACGGTGGACACGGCAAAGTCCTGAACAGATGGAGGTTGAAAGGTTTAATTAACACGCGGTCCCTCGTGTAGTTTTGCTGCCGTCACCTGAGGGCCCTTTTTCGCAGCAGACATCCTCTCGTAGGAAAAGCTCAAGTGCCGCTAATAACATTAACGACGGCTGTGTGCTCTTCGAGTGTCAATCGTTATCACATGCAGCTCGACACAAAGCCGCCTGCTGAGTGATTCTGGCCTCTCTCGTGAAGGATCAGAGGCAGTCATGCAGCGGCCTCCTCTTGCCTTAATGCAGCTGCAGTGACTCATAACTTTACATTTAGGATGTAGTTTTGAGAAAGGAAAGCGAGACATCATATAAGGCGTTTATCCACTGCTGGTCTGACAGATGTTCCTCTCTGACCACAGCTGGCACCTATTTCTCTCTTTAGCTGTATAACAGGAAACATAATGAGTTATTCCTTTGTGGTGCTGGTCTGGAAAACCTGCAGAGTAACTGCCACACCCCGTCTTAACGAGCTGCCAGACCCACTCTATGGGAAACAGTGCTGCAGGTACTGTTAGCAGTGGTGGAAGAAATACTCAAGTACATTTTTACTTGAGTAAAAGTAGCAAAAATCACAGTGTAGAAATACTCTGTTACATGTTAAATTCCTGCATTCAAAATTTTACTTTGGTATTAGCAATAAAATATACTTACAGTACAAAAAAGTAAAAGTACTCAGCAGAATGGCCCATTTCACAATAATATGTAATAATATACATAATATAATTAGAATTATTGACACCTTAATGTGCACATTAATGTTGCAGCTGGTAAAGCTAGGACTTATTTATCACTTTATGTACTACAGGGATCAATAAAGTTTGATCTTTATCCGTAATAATACATCATCATTTATCTCTCATTTAGATTTTGGATTATTAATCTGAATCTGCTAAGTAATTATTGACTAATGGTATCAAATAAACATAGTGTGGTACAAGTACCTCCAAGTTGTACTCACAGCGGTGCTTTTAGCTACATGCTAATGTCAGCATGCTAACACACTCACACTGACAATGCTATCATGCAAGTATAATGTTTACCATGTTTGCCATCTTATTTCAGTTTTTTTTAGCATGCTAACATTAGTTAGCATTAAACTTAAGTACAGCCAAGGCTGAACGGATTTGGTCAGAAACCAAAGTAATGGTCAAATTAAAATGTTGATCTGATGGAACTGAGGATACATGACTGCGTAGACTAAATTTCATAGCAACCTAGCCGACTGTTGATGAAACATTTCACTTAAATCCGCGAATGTCACCCTCATGGTGGCGCTAGAGGAACAGTCAGAGAATCACCACGTCAGTAAGATCGCTGTTGAGATACTTCAGCCTGGACCAAAGTGATGGACAGACTGACTAACGCTGCCACCCCTGGCTAAAATGCAAACATCTGACTCAAACTGAGGTTGCACTATAACAACATGGCTCTCTTCCAGCTGCAAAATACATCTGGAACACAAGCAATTTGGCCAATTGGTGTTATTATAACAATGACAAACACGTGAATGACAGTTGAAAAGCCTGCAAAACGCTGGTGTCACAATTTGGAAACACGATAGAGAGGATGTCAGTGCTGGCCTTCCTCTTTCCTTCCCTGTTCTGACCACATGAACCCTCTCACCCACACTAATTCATACCAGACACACACACACACATAGCAACAGCACATGCACATTCAACACAAGTGGATGCAAAATGTGTGTGTGTGTGTGCAGAAAAGCAGGCGTGCGTAAAATGCACTTAAGACAAGTGAAGAAATCAATATTAAAGGGCGGGTCATGAAGGGCCTGAGGGGGCCCGCTGTGGTCTCCATTATTTGGCCAATGCAACGGCCTCATTCGTCAGTGTTTACAGACTATAATTCCCCAAATGCAATACAGCAAATGGCCACCTGCTCACTTTGGCAGCTGGGTTCGTTTTCTGACAAGCATCCTGGCACCAACACCGTCTTTGTTGCACTGGCTAACAGCTGAAACTCTATTGGTTTTTTGTGGGTTTACTGTTGAGCTTTCATTTGTTTTTTTAAGCGGCAGAAGTTCATGCCATCACCAATAAATGCAGCATATTAAACTGGCAGACTGTCTGTTACATACACACACGTTCATTCATGACAAAAGCAGCAAACATGTCTCTGTGTGCTTCATTCATTCACCCTGAAAGTGTCTGCTAGCACTTCTGCCCCTCTGCGGTTGGTGTGAGAGGAGATGCCCACAAAGAACTCCCTGCCCGTGAAGAGGACGTCGCTGCCCTCCAGGGTGGCCCCTCCGGAGTCCCCCTCCTCAGCCCCCATCTCCACCACGGTCAGGTTCAGTTCTGATATCACCCTCCTCACTGCCTCCGCCTGCAGTGATGAAGAGTGAAGAGGAGGAAGTAGAGAAAGGGAGAAAGGAGCACGTTGAGTTGGACTGACAGGGTCAGTGAAAACCATACCATTCGTTTTGGTGCAGCTGTTTCATAGTTAACCACCAAGTTACACCTCTAACAGACATGTAAAATAAAGCAAAAACAACTATTTATTGGACATGTACTGTTTAAATGCTATCAACATTTTCCCTACAATTAGTACCAAATTTCAAAGTTCTTTCCAGGAATTTTCTGGAAATCTTTTGGAAGTTACAGACCGATAAACAAAAGCGTTAACTGAGCCTCTGACATTCAAGATTTGAGTCTGCTCAGGCTGCTAAAAAGAACTACATTTCTTTGTAAAATCAAAGACAAACAATAAAAGAAAAATGGACGTTACGATCAGGGTGACTTGAGATCGGTTTCCACAGACTCTGTGATCTCAGATGTTGCCCTTTCCAAAAGGAATCCACCAAAAAGTAACCACAAGGATCTGTTTGATCATGTGACAATAGCGTAACCTAAAGCTGCTCTCTTCAACAAGTTTTATACCATGCTGATATGAGCTGAAAAACATGGCTGCTCCCTACTGCCCTTTATCTCACAGTGCGAGATTAAGAGCAGAGGATTAGGGCGCAGAAATGGCTAAACTAAAGCCATTTTCTTGTCCCCAGTGTTACCTCACTGCGTCTCTGCTGTTTGAAGGGCCTGGTGATGAGCGCTGTGTCTCCCTGGATGACTGCCACATCCTCTATCCTCCAGCTCTCTGGCAGCTCGGGGTCTGGGGGGATCTCGATCAGCTGCAGGCCCACCTTCTGCCTCAGGGCTCCTGTCAGGCAACCAAACTGACGCTGAGCTTTGGCCAGGTCCACGGAGACCTCCCCGTTCTCACAGCCACCTCCTGCTGCTGCTTTCCCAAAGGTCTCTGGGATGCCCCGCACCACGGCGTGGGTGAATCTGCCATATGGGCACATGTTTGCCATGATTCCAACTGTAAAAAGTGTTAGCACGTGTTGGTTTTTCTGCCAAAATGATTAACTTTGCTCAGCCAGATGACAAGCAAGAGGCAATAAAAGGATGTGTATGTTTCGGTCTTGTAAAAAAAAGCTGCACTCTAAATGAAGCTAACGGGATGGATCAAGAGGTCCAGGAGGAAAGTGGAGAGCATCTTTATCCCCGTCTCTTCTTTCATTCCAGTGCTCCACCGGCTACTCCTCCGTCCGCAGACGCCAAGAGGTGGAGGCAGATGATCCCAGCCTAAGACAGACATATTAACAAGGGCAGATGCAACGGAACAAACAAAACAAGGATCAATCTTTTGAGCTCCAGTGCACGCCCGTCCCTTTCTGTCCCACATTACTCTGAAGCATGGCACTAAAGAATCCAACTCATGTGGATTCTTGATTGGTAGTTAGTAAGAGGAAGCAATTCATCGCCACATAAAACATTCAAAGGCAGCTGAAACAACACACAGAGATAGCAGAGTGGACAAAGGAGCATTGTTCAAGGTTAGATTATAAAGAAACATTCTTCAATAGTGCTGCAATATGCTGCAAAGCCTTTCCATGCTTGGCCAGTGGGATAGATTTGGGACAATTGCCCTTTTATCGTCTTCCCTGTAACTCACAGCAGTCGCCCACTGTGAGGCTGCAGAGAGGCTTGGTCCCCTTCCACACAGGATGTTTCCTAAATCTGCTTCAGAACTTATGCAACAAGTGCTGGGATTTGATATCTTATTAAAAGCCAGCACATGTAGCATATTAAGAAGACTTATTTCCCAGTTTAGGCTTCAAGTCAGAGCTTGAATGCAGAATTCTTCTGTCTGTGGAGCCCACTGATGAAGTCAATCATACCTTGTGTGGAACAGCAGTATTTCTCCCGATATAATTTTCAATATTCTGCACCCAATTTTAGTTTTAGTTTGACTATGGAACGGAGATCAATCTTTCTGACTGAGCAGTCTTGAGTTATCCAGCTGCACACACACACGCAGCACACACAGAACAAAACATCTTGAGTGTTTGGCTGCAGGAGTGCACCGCCCCGCACTTCACTGCTCCTTCCCAAATACTTCTGGTGATGTTCCACAGCTTCCAAACGGGGAAAACTATGGCCAACACTCCCAGAAGTTCCACAAATAACGATTACAGGCGTAGACTTATATCTGCTTACCGTTTTTTCTTTCTGTGTCGCAGCTTCCACGCTCGGTCGCGTTTCCTCTGTTTGGTGTAATTTCCAAAGCGACCCAGTTCCCGTTACTCACTCGCTCCCTTTTTCCTCTCTGTTTCTCCGCCGACCTAACGACGAGTCAAGATGGCGACTGTGAATATGCACATTTCCGCTTAGGTTTCAAAGTAAGACGGCTACTAAAACCCGTAATTTGAGCTATATCGTGTCACCTAATCTTCCACGGGGACTGATAAACTACACCACATCTTACCTCACTAAATTGAATAGATAACGTTATAAAACTCAACCACAGTGGTGTTCAAAGTAAAAACGAAGCCGTTATAGACACAACAACAGTTTACATTTTGAGGACGGTTATGCTCTTATTTTTTCAAGCCAAATGCTACACTTCCGGTCTTCTTCGCGTGTTCGTGGTGATTTCGACCCAGCTTTCCCACCCTTTAGTCTCAGCACCCCCCATCCCCCACAACGTCCTGTCCGGATTCAGTCAGCGTTGATCATCACGGCCACTGTTGTATTGACTTTCAGTAATGATCAATGTAGCTACACTTTACAGTAATCAATACCGACGATTTCAAAATCACAAGCGTTTTGTTATTGAAGCATTTCCTGTTGAAGTTTTGAGCATCAGCATGAATTCCATCAACAAAGATAACTTTAGATATTAAAATATAATCCTCTTTCAGATAATCAGAAACGATAATGTCCAGACTTTAATAGTGTGATGTAACATTAATCCAAATTATACCGTGAGTTTACAGCGACACAAAAGATTCAAAAATACATTTGATCACGCTTGGCTGTGACCTCAGCACTGATACTGGGTTCACAAATGTGGCTGGTTACCATAGCAATTAACTGTTAAGCTAACGTTAATGCTAGCTTTTAGCCTTATTTGTACGGTGGCAATAACTGCCAATTTGGGGACCTGTCAGGAAAACTGTAATTAATTAATTGTGTTTATAACTTAATGATAAGGAAACATAAAATTGGCAGGCCACTTGGAGTGATGACGAGTGGTTTAGTTTAATTTAAAATAGCTAAATTAAAAGGAAATTCTAGCATGAGTTATTTGGGCCCCAGTGATGAAATCCCTGGTTTTGCCTTAAGCCTACCCTGACACCTCTCCTTGTACTGAAACACTGAATTAATGATGGATTGGAGTTTTTCTATGAGGTTTACTAGGATTAAGGACTCCTATTTAATATTCTCCCCTTAATCTCGATGAATTATTTATGAAAGGTCAGGTACTGTACCAGCAGCCCCCGCCTCTGCTTGTATCTGCCATATAAACATAAACCTGGACTGTGAGATATGGCAAAAAATAATTTGTCTTTTCCTGTAATGTGGGTCAACTGATGCTGGACACTGCCGAGACTGTTCGAGAAACAGATTGCACAATCAGACGCTAAAGAAACAGCAGAATTTTTTATAATTAATCGCTAATCAAACTATTTGCGGACATTTGGTATCTGACATCTTGAGGTTTGCACAGCAGTGACATAAACATGCATGAATATGTCCAACATTAACAGATTGCTAACTGAGTATATAATGTGCATTTCAGTGCATGTGTGACTACTTTTTGACTCATAAAGGAGCACAATATTCCCTTCTGCTGACTACAGTGAGTTACTGCAGCCAAGGTT
Source organism: Chaetodon trifasciatus (assembly GCA_037975065.1). Classification (NCBI taxonomy): domain Eukaryota; kingdom Metazoa; phylum Chordata; class Actinopteri; order Chaetodontiformes; family Chaetodontidae; genus Chaetodon; species Chaetodon trifasciatus. Next base: position 9,442,928 of record JBBMOE010000015.1, read on the forward strand.
GTTCATCAGCAGCAGAGAGTCCGAGACATGAAGGCAACTCTGTGGCGAAGAAGAAAGATGGAATATCTGCGTGTATTTCAATGTGCAGAGGAAGAAAAAGAGGCAGGAAATGTGAGGTTGATGTAATAGTACAGGGCAATGTGGAGGGATGGAGGATGGGAGGTAGAGGGCACAGACAGGATTAAAGAACACCATCTGTCCGCTGAGATCCTTCAGCCAGCAAACAAAACATCTCAGTCAAATACAGCATCAGCATGTTTACCATACTGACACTGTCTGCGTCTCCACTCCCTTACTGTTAATATTTTGCAAAGCTTTTGCCCTCAGCATCCACCTATTCTATTAAAGATGGCATAAATTAATTAATAGAGGCAACATCTAACTGTGTGCGCTGAGCTGAGACCAAGTCTGAGACCAGTTTTGCAGTTTTTTCCTCAAAAACAGCCCCAATGTGGACTATAGGTAGAATTTAAAAAGTGAAAAAAATTTTGCGCATCTGCCAGTCTTAGATGTGCTGAGGCTGGCAGATGTGCAAATCAGAAAAGTGTGTAACATCCAAACAGCTTTAATGCGCTCACTGTAAATTTAGTTCTAGTTCTGATACTTTCTCTATTTCACACCAAACTCTATTCAAAAATCAATTGCTTTATCAACAAACACGCACACACTTCAAAGACAACGACAAGCCATAAATGCTTAGCGACATTTATGACTTCTCACAGCCCACTGATCCTTTCTGCACACACCATCCCGATTAAAAAACAAACCTATGCTGCAATTAAAAAAAGTCAAATTGAGGAAAATGCCTTTTAAATAGTCGGTCTGAACCTTGCAGGAGTTTTAAGAGAGTTTTTCAGGCTTTTGGCTGTGTAATTAATCAACTGGTAAACAGCTTATTCAGTCTGAGCCCAGTTGGCTCACACCATCACAAGACTGCTGTCAGCAGACCGTCCTGCATGCTGCCCTCACGTCTCTTATTACGCCCTAAAGGATAATTCAGTTAAACTGGCTCGCTCTCCATGCTCACTGACTCTCTGTCTCTGACATGCTGACTTTCTCCCTCTGTTTCTTTCTCCATCTAAGATGCTGACTCTTTCTCCATTGTGCTGACTTTATTGTTGTCTGTCTTTTCTGACTTCTTGGCACCTTTCTAGCTGCTGCCTCACACATACACAGAGCACATAAACACGTCTTATTTGGACTCAAATAAAGGACAGCATAGCACCACTGAGAGCAAGACTGTAGCCACAGTTGTAGAAATATAGATGTTGTGGGTAGAAGTTTCCCCAGCACCAACCAAACTCTGGAGTCCAGGGTCGTTTTGGTTCATTTTTACAGACTTTCTGGCTATTTGATTTTGTCTAATATTATAGACCAGATCAAGGTAGTAAAAAAGTTTTTTATACTCACAAATATTGCAGATAAATGTAAAAAAAATGTAACTATAACGCAGTCTATTTACATTTTCTATTAACTTGTTTTGCTCATATTTTAATGGAAGTCTATGTATGCCTGTAAATCTCTGAAAATATTAATATTTAAGGTCTCAAGACATAAATGAGTGGAATGAAAGTCCCACATCAGAGTACTTTCAAGTGATTCTCTCCGCTTATCGTACGTAAATGTAAACTTCTGTGTCATTAAATTCCCAGAAATATCACTGAGGACACTTGCCGTCGTCACTGACCGAGACCTACAAATCATCCTTTTGCTTGACCTCCTTGTCGGTGAGGTCAGAGGTCATCTTATCAGCACTATCACACATTAACACTTCCTGTTCCATCTACACTTCCTCTAAAATGTGCCCTCGCCTTCCGTCCTTTTGATCAATTAATCAGCGAGTAAGGATGTTGTTATGAAATCTCAGTTCATGTAACTTAATTAATCTCTTTCGCAGGCCGCATCAGCTGCACATAATTACCTGTCCAAATTAAATTAGAGGTTTCAGGGAGGAGACACTGACTGCCAGAGTAATGTGGATATCTTCAAATTGGGCCTGTGACAAAAGACGGAAGACAAGAGTGAGAGTGACATTAGGAGAAGAGCTCAGAGGTGACCCCAGGGTTGTCTTTGTGCAAAACAGTGAAAGTTAAGGAGAAGGAAAAAGCAACAAACTGAGGGTGTGGACTCTGACTTCAAAGGCGAAGAGAAACTGAATTTAGGAATGAGTTGGATCGGCTCCAATCAGCAGCAGCAGTTCGTTTGATGACAGAGCTGTAACGTCCGAGAGGGGATTTCTGGACGTGTTTGAATAGTTTCAGGACGTCACTGGAAGTATCATGTCTCGTTCACAGCTTCTGATTGTACTCCTGTGTTGTCTACCTTTGACAGGTACGTGGCACACGCACACACAGGAAGCCTTTTAGTTAACCAACCGAGCAAAAATGTTATAAGAGGACACTTAAACGCTGTTTATTGTACAATATGTTTTCATCGACACGCTACTAAAGCTATCATTTCTGCTTTAGTTGAGGAAAAACAGCAATGTTCAAACATGCTAAGACTGAAATAAAACTAGCCTTGTGCACAAAAAACAAAAACAAAACATATTTGGTTACAATCTTCTGCAAAAAATATTGCTAAGAAAGTTTGCTGTCAGTGTAAGGTTTGGTGTATGAACGGCTTGTTTCATGTTAGCTCAGGATGTCTCAGTCAGTTAAAGCCAGAGAGAAATCAGGATGGTGTTATACTGGAAAATATTACCTTAATCAATAATAAACTGGTGTTGGCGTATAGAAAAGTGTCTCTCTGAGGGAGTTTGTGCCCAGAGAGTCCTGACAAGTTTATATTTACTTTAGATTAACTGTGATTACTGAGAAGTTTCCCGTTCTTCCCAGTTCTTTTACAATCATTGATTCACAGTCAATATATTATTATGTGTCCGTATTGGTCAGAAAAATACTGATTCACAGTTAAGCTTCTGCTGTGCAAAGAAAACTCTGGTTCGTCTCTGCTGTCTTTAATTTAATGTACTTATTCAAGTGCTGGGATCAGGAAGCAAAGATCTGTACAACGGCAGCTGGACAGGTTTTCACTGGACACAAACACTTCCAATGGGTCGATACACCCACGAAAACAAGGCTTCTTTGTTATTCTGTCTTCTGCGCTAAAAACACCAAGCACCAAAACAAGACATCTGAACAAACAGAGACACCCAAAGATCTTCTAACGTGTACGACTTGACTGTCTGCACCTTCTCTGCCATCAAAGATGGCTGTTACTCGACTGTAACAGACACTCCACAATGCACCAACACAGTATATATGCAGTCATTTTCCACCAGGTTCTTAATATCTTTCTTTCCTGCTTTTTCCCTCAGCCTGTTTGCGCTGTTATACCTGTGTATTCCCCGCCATCTCTCCTCTGGACTGCTTTAAGTTCCCTCAGGAGTGCCCAGATGGGCAGCGCTGCCTGTCTAGTACTGCGATGGGAAGACGGGGTGAGATCCAGATGTGTGTGTGTGTCAGAGTGTGTGTGTGCGTGTCTGTGAGAGAGAGACAGTTGGAGTTTATTTCTGTGTCTGCAGATGAGATTATTTTCTGAGAATCTAGGGCATGGCGGCCACAAATTGGCAGACAAAGCCTCATGCAGAATACTGTCAGTGTTTTTGTAGTTGGAGTTTCTGCATAGTTCATCCAAAGCAGTCCAAACACTCTTAGAGCTGCTTTTAAATCCTGTGTACCTGTTTACCTCTAACAGGCAGCTTTATTAAGCTGTCCGGATGACTTTGCTGACAAAAACCCAGAAAACTGTAAAGATATCACTGTAAACCAAGTTCTCATGGAGCCAAACAATAAAAAAAACACATCCTTGTCCAAATCTTTCCAGTCTGATCTGTGCGTGTTGCTGTTCTGGACACTAAAATAAGAATCGTGACTGTGTTTCAGGGCCTTCTCTCAGTCACAGTCCTGGACTCCACCAGTGTAAAAACAAAAAGAGACCAAAGAATGAGTCAATAGATGAGATCTCAGCAGCATTTCTCATCAGGCCGGTTGTCAGCTCACTAATGCCTGTGATGGCATCAAATTATCTCTAAAAATAGCTCCGTGGGTGGGGCGACAAAGCTCACTGTGTCCGATCAGAGGCTAAAGCCCCTTTTTTCCATCCACCTTAACCCCTAAATGCTCATATACTAAACAACAACAATGCTCGTACACTAAACAACATGCTGAAAACGAGTTCGGATATATTAACTGTTGTACAACCAGGTGAAAAGAACTCAGCTGGAGGACTCATCAATGCTACAATAAACTTTATTACCTGGAGCTACATTAATGGGTTTTGTATGGAAGCAAAAAAAGGCCAAAACCTCATTTAAAATCTCATTTAAATAACACCAAATTCATAGCACTTTGAAAGCCGTCAATCTTCTTTTTATGTTGCCTTTTGTAAATTTCTAGCAGGTCGTTTAAGGCTGAGTAAACCTGAATGAAACTTAGCCAACGGGCAAGTCCAAAACATAAAACTGTCCTCTTGATAACAGTTCCCACAATTCAAAGCACATAAATCCAGTGACTTGATAAAAATATGATGATGTTTAATTTGTTTTTTTAACTTAATTGAATTTAAAGGTTATCCAGCAGTGGTTAAATTTCACAATTAAAGCACTGGCCTGAATATTGGATGTTTATTGACATGTTTTTCTTTTTTTGTGACTTTTTCATCATTGTGGCATCTTGTGATTCTTGGCTCTTTGACAGATAAATCTGGTAAAAACGCTGGGAGCTACTTCCACTTGTCAGGAATTTGCTTACTTCATAACCACAGAAACTCCCGTCGCTTTACCGAGACTAAATAAACGTCTTAAAGGCCGACTGCTTGCAAAAGACACAACAAAGAAACTTGAAGACACCTGCTAGCTTGGCAACATTTAAGTTTCAAACAACCCATAATGCAACACTCTATTTAAGTAGAATATCTGCTGTTTGGACGCTTAAACGTCTAATCCTTAAACATAACCACACTTCTTTCAAAATTCTAATTATTATGGCCTCTCTTTGCCTCCGTAGCTTTGTTTGACCTGTGTGCAACAACCTCTTCTCATTTCTCTGCTCTTTCAGGCTCACTGCAAGTGACGATGTACGAGAAGAGCTGTGCCATACCTTCCCAGTGTGGTGTGAGCGGACAGAAATACGCCTCAGGCCTCTACTTCAACTACACCAACGTCTGCTGCGATACAGACCTGTGTAACGGGGCCGTGTCCGTTGCTGCCCTCAGCTGGGGAGGTGTCGCCCTCTGCCTGCTGCCGGCGCTCGCTCTCCTGCTGGCCTGAGCAGCAGAGGTGATGATGGGGCGGAGGTCTGGACGGGGTCACGCTCAGCACTGAATATCAAAGCTGTTAAGTGATCTGGAAAAGATGCACACTCACAGGCTCATGAGCGTGAATGATATGAGTGATGCCCTGAGGTGGTTTTCAGAAACCCGCATTATTTTATTCTGTTATCCATTTCCTCACCCAGAGCAGCATCTTCTTGAAAAAGTTAAAAGATAAATCAAGCAAAATCATCCAAAACATGGGACAGTTTAACAACAGCAAATCATTGTTAAAAAACAATAGACTGATACCAAAATATAAGTCAGCTCAAGGTCCATTTTGTGGCTGTTTTGGGGCTTTCACTCATACCACATGATCTTCATCAGGACAGGATTTATTATGGGCCATTTTTGGCTTTAAAGTTAGTTCAAAGTTCATTCTTGACTCACCTCAAGGTTCACTGTGAATCCGTTCTGGAGCTTTTGATCATGTCACATGATCTTCATCAACTCTCAACTCAAGTTTAAGTTCAAAGGTTCATTTTCGACCTTGTAAACAGAAGACAGTTTGCAGATGATGATCATGTGATGCGACAGAAAGCTCCCGAGCAGCGACTGAAGAGACCTTGACGAGGGATTGTTTTGTCAACTCCTGTTTATGAAGTCAAGAATGAACTTTTGCCCAAAAAGTTGTTAAAATACTCAGAAAACATTTGACATTTGAGCATCTACATTCCCATATGAAATGAGTGAAAGCTCCAGAACAGAAACTAAATGTTTGCTCAGGTGTGACTGTTATGTCAACTGCTCTGAAACTTCAAATACATGCAGTTTTATTTTGGAGAATAACCTCAGGTTGGCCTTACATCAGTGATAATGATATAAATACAACTTAACCACGCTGAGGAGATGCATTTGCTATGTATATGTACACATATTATCTTTTAACTATAGTACTTGTCAACATGCTTATATTCATTGCTGTCTAAGCTTCGAGTGTACGGCTTGTTTACACCTTTTTCAATGATGGTTAAAAAGTAAAAACACATCTGTCGCTGATTTAATATCAGGTATTTTTTTATTGGGATATTAATACATGTATCTTTGTAAGAGCTTTAAAGAACAAAATACATTTCAGCTGTGCTATTAGTTTGATTGTCTTCATTGATGATCTAAATCTACTGTTTTAGTGTCCACACCATTGCTTTGATCAGGTGGACTTTCAAGTGCAACTGCTTTGTACTACATGGCAGCATTAAAAAAAAGACAAAAATAAAAAGGCTAAGATATATGCAGGGAAATGCAAATGGGCAGGAAAAGCACAATATGGGTCTCATAACAAAGAAAATAAATGTACATGAAGATTAAAAAAAAAGTTAAAGACTGAAGTGAAAAACAAACTAATGAAAATAACATTTGAATATACCAAGTTAAATGGTCCCTGAAATTGTACAGCCCTACAGTAAGAAGTGAAAAAATCAGAAACACATCAGCACTGAAATGATTTCAGCCCTGAAATAACTCAGACACGATCCCTTTGAACGTTGGCCCATTTTGGAAAACTGATGAAATCCACAACAATTCAGTCAAGTAAAATATACAGCATCATCTCCTTCATCAACACTTGCATTAGCCACCTAACAGTTCATCAAGCATGGATTTAACATGAGTCATTAGAATCATGTGGGAAAATAACCAGCTGTGCTCACACTGGATGTCTAACAAAATCAAAGTCTGTGTACAAGGTTGTCTTTATAATCACTTTAAATTGCACTTAGGTTCCTTTTTTTTCATCCTGGTCTGAGAGACATGACACATAAAGAGGCCATCTTGAGCTCACACCGTTAACTGCTGTATAAATGCAGTCTTAATAGCAAAGCCTCCATAAATGTTCATTTGCATAGTGCTGTGAAAATAATAAAATCCTCAACACAAGCTGGTACTACAGGCGGACAAGGCATGTTCTTATTGGTTCCAGTTCTTCCCAGCGGTTCAATTTCAAGTCACATTTATAAGAATTTCTAGCAAAGTTACAAGCTGATTAATCCTACTGGCAGAGAGACAGCCTGCAATCACTAAGTACACAACATTTTTAATCTAAGAATAAGTCAAGTGATGCGCCGTCAGATAAAATATCTAAATTCAAGGCAAATTTGCTTATTTTTGTCAGACAAGATACATCTTCTCACCAGTTAGAGCAGAAGAAGCTGTTTGATCAAGGTCAGAATTTCTTTGTATCCAGATACATTTTTTAGTCTGGCTGTACAACTTTTAAGGTAACAGTGGATTCTTTGAGAGTAGATGGTTTTACTTAAATAGCAGATAATTTTGCTTATTTTAGGTAATATTCTCCCCCCCTTTTTTTTGCTTGTTTGTTTTCAAGAGCTGAGTTTTTGCAGCATATTGAAAATGTTTCTAATTGTCAACAAATCACATGAAAAGACCAAAACAAACAATGCTATGCGACGCTGGAGCTTATTCCTCCATTCTGGGTTAACAAGAGTCTACAGCCATGCTAGCTGCTGCAACAATTTGAGCTAAATGCTAATGTCAGGATGCAACATGCTGAAACTGACCATGCTAACATGCTGATGTTTAGCAGGTATGTATTAATCACCTTAGTGTAGTGCGTTAGCATGCTAACATTAATTAGCATTAAGCACAGGTACAAGGCTAGTACAGGTTTATGGGAATGTTTTTTGCAGGTATTTGGTTACAAATCAAAGTGCTTGATGTATTTATAGTTTGACCTGGTGATGGTGCTGGATGAAGTTATGGGACCACCAAAGGCATTACAAGGCCTCCTCAGCGGGGCATGATTAGATTGGATTCAATGTGAACATGCGAACCAAACACCAAGGCCATCCAGCCAATAGTTTTCAAATGAAGCTGAAATCAAAATCAACTGAATCACTCCCAAATACGCCGTCCATCTGCTGTAAACGGACTCCTGTTTGAGTGAAGTTTGCTAAAAACTGCACCACTCTGCAGTTTCGGGAAGCTACTTTCTCTTTAAAAACAACACGAGTATGTATTTGTGACTCATTTTTTAAAGAATTACGTCTTCAGTGGGACTGAATGGGCTGAACGAAGTAACATGCGGTAGGTTTTGCTCTTTGTTGACAATAATACAGAATATCACCAGGCTTATTCTTTAATTAATAACGGCCTACAAACTACAGCTGCGCATGCCATTTTCATTTTAAACACTGTGCATGTCTGTATTTAGCTTCCTGCTGTTTTTTTCACCCATGCTACAGAGCAGGCCTCGCGCCTCGAGCTATTGGTGGAGTAAGAACAAGTGCGTTCAGTGGAGCACTTAAGCAGTTCACAAAAGCCTAACAGCGACTTCGATGCAACCACAACCAGATCTCACACTTTTACATGACATTAACAAGGATCCTTCATACATGACAGGCAGAACAACATAAACTGCTGGCAAGGGGCCCCGACCGCGGATCACAAACGAGCTCGGTAATCTTGACTAATCCTTCACGCCTGCTGTGGGAGCACAGAAAGGGGAAGCCCTCGTCTATTGAAATAGTTTCCTGTCTCTGTAACTGTTCGCTGCTCTGCCTCCCTATAGCGAGACCTGGTCTGCAGGCCGAGGAAAAGCACCCGCTTCCTCTCTGAGGTGCGCTGTGAACAATAAGAAACCATCACATTTATAATAGAAGTTGGCTCGTAATCCTTATTTGTTAAAGGCCGCATTAATGAAATAATAAAGTCAGTGTGAAGCATCTGTGATTACAGAGAAACCACAAAAGACACTTTGGCAGGTGAGCTGATGCTGGTGTGCATGTTTGTCACTATAAAACCACCCATTTCCTTAGTACCAAGACTGAAAATGAGAGGTGAATCAGCTTGTGCGGGGCTTGCAAGGTACTGGTGAAAGTCTGATCTGATAGGCAGCTTTGTGTCTGAATTTACCCCCCCCCCCAAAAAAAAAAAATCAAGAATATATTGTAGCTAACGCCATCAAGGAGGGAACATTTCCAACTTTACAGTGTGTATCTACTGATGGTGAAACTGTACACAAGCGAGGCTGTAGTTTTAGTTTGTTTGTTTGTTTGTTTGTTTGTTTGTTTTTGTGTGTGTGTGTGTGTGTGTGTGTGTCTGCAAGCAACATGATCAACAAGTAACCCAAGCCTATTAATTTCCAGAAGAGCTGAATATCCAGGAAAACTCAGATGGCATGTGGGCAGTCCACAAGCTTGTTAACATAAGAAAAGCACCCACAGCCGCCTTTTTTTGTGCATGTGTTTGCTTTTACATCAGCTTATTTGACTCCTGCACTTCCTTGTTTTCTTACGCACGTAAACTGAAGCACGCAGCCAACAAACAGCGTCTCTTTTAAGAGGAAAACCACATGAATGAACCTCTCCAAAGCAAACCTAAGACCAAATTAATGATAGTAAACAAGCTATACTGACTCATCAGAATGATTCGCCATTACAAAAGGTGATATCGGCTTTTAAAGCTGCAAAAAACTAATTTACAGATGCACTGAAAGCCTCTTTAGAAACAGGCTGACCGCGCTGCTTGCAGAGTGACTGTTCGGTGTGTGTAGGTGAGTAAACGTGTGTGTTTGTGCATGTTGTTCTGCTGGTGTATTCATGACTTGTGTGTCCCGTTGTCCTCCTACTTGAGAGCCTTAGCTACAGAGGAGTAGGCGATGTGGATCTCCTCGTCGATCGGGCAGGTGGAGGCGAACTCCTCCCTGGCGTACGCAGCCTTCAGGTACCTCCAGAGGTTAGTAAGTGACTCGGGGATGCTGAAGTTGCGGTATTTTAAACACACCACCTGGAGAGAGACAAAGGGTTTGAGAGGCGCTATCACCACACCACACCACGCTGGATACTTCAGTTTCACAACAAAAACATGGACTCAGTCTTATAATCTATTCATCCCGGGCCTCCCATGCTGCACAGCTTGACACAGAAGATTACCTTCACGATGTGGAGCTTAGGCAGCAAGTTGCAGTCAGCCAGAGTAAGCTCTTGGCCGTCCAGGAAGGGGCGGGACGAGGAAGTGACCTCATCAGCGCTATTCTCGTCGATCTCGTCAGGAAGCGGGGAGCCGAGGTAGTCATCCAGCTTCTTCAGAGCCTTCAGCAGACCTTTCTCTAGATCTGAGCACACGTGCATGCACAGAAATATTCAAATACAGAGGGCACTCAAAGCTAAAACGATGGTTTGCTACCTTGATTTCAGACTATTGCAATTCATTTTTTATTGTTTAAAAGGCTGAAACGATTGAATTAATTCCTTTTTAAAGAATAGTAGATTAAATTAACAACAACAGCAGTGACATTTCCAACGAGATCACCCAGACGCAGAGAGCAGCAGGTGACCTGCGTGCACTGAGGCAGAACAGCTCAGACCATAATGTTATTAACAAGGACGCTCCCTGCTGGTTTTCTGTCCGTCACAGTAAGCACAGAAGGTGCTGCTACAGAAAATACAGCCAGAAATAAAGTCCAGATGGAGTGAGGAGTTTTGTTCTATTGAAAAGATGGGTACTTCTTCTAATTTTGAAGTGTTAGATCCACTTACTCTCATTGGCCTGAGGGTTGGAGTTCTTGACGTAAGCAGAGAATTTGGAGAAAACATCCATGCCCGCTGTGTTGGACTCTGGGTTACGAGCAGCCAGACGGGGATACCTGAACAAACACAGTTTTGTCACATCACAAGCAAAACTTCACATGAATGTGCATGAAATGTGAATTGTAAAGAGCTTAGACCAAGCAGGGTGACGCCAAAACAGCAAAAAAAAAAACACAAGGGCTGCAACTAACTATTGTTTTTGCTGTCGATTATATCCTCCAACTAATTGTTTGATCTAAAAAGTGTCAGAAAATAGTGAAAAGTGCCAAAAAGCTCAGGAATAAATCTTCAAATGCTTGTTTTACCCCACAAAGTCCACAGATATTCCATTTACTATCAGCACAATTGCCAAGCTGAAGCGAGGAAACGTTTGCTATTTTATCAAAACTGTTGATCTGATCAATTTTTTGCTGATCGACTGATCGTTTCAGCTCCTGAAAAACAGCGGTGATTACTTCGGAGGGCAGAGGTTTTCCTCCAGGAACTCCTCGATCTTGTTGGTGTCGGTTTTCACCTCGCTGCCGTACAGCAGGAAGGGAGGCTGGGCACCCGGAGCCAGGTCCTTCAAGATGTCTGGCTTCCTAAAAGTGGACGGACATAAAGACCGATGGAGACGGTAAAAGAGACGGAGGGGTTTAACAGCAGGAGAGAGATGGAAGAAAAGGGGAAGAAAGAAAGGAAAATGAGGGGAAAAAAACATGAAACCAGAGGAAATTACTCATGTTTGCACTTAAGACCATTACCAGAGCGGCTTTATATGAGTTAACACTACATATCTGAATGAAGCGCCCCCGCTCCTTCACTGCACAGCGCATGAGGGAGCAAAACAGAAGGCGGACATCCCTCTGTTGTGCCAATAGAAACCCGCAGGGTGCATGTGTGAGGCCAGTGTTTTCACCTCTTCATATCCACTGTGGTGACATCAAAAGTGACTCCTTTCAGCCACAGCACCATGAAGAGACGCTGGGAGAAGGGACAGTTGCCGATGCTCTGACCATCGCTCCCCGCCTGGAACACAAACACAGAGAAAACGAACATGAATACTGCTGTTACAGCTTCTTCATCGTCTTGTCTACAAACATGTCACAGAATTAAGAAAAATCATCATTTCCAACAGCTCAACGTGACGCATCTTGTTCTGTCGGACCAGCAGTCCAAAACACAAATATAATCTGTCTCCTGTAATGAAAAGCACAAAATCTTCACAATTGACAAGCTGGAACAAAGTAATGTATTTTTAGTTTTTTTTAAAAAAAAGAAGAAACGATGAATTTTCTGTCGACAAACCAATCAATTAATCATTTCAGCTCTATGGGATAACAAAATCAAATATCTTAAGGGTTTGGACAACTGGTTGGACAACATTTTCGTGGACCACGTGATTAAAGGTGAAACAATTAGCCCATCTACAGAAACTATTGTAATGATCATTTAAGAAAACTTTTCAGGCAATTATGACAAACCTTGTGCAGTTCCAGCCTCTCAAATGTCCAGATTTGCTTCTTTCCTTTGCTTTAGTACATTAAAAACCAAGCATCTTTGGTTATTGGACTGTTTGTCACTCCTGCATTCAAGTATAGAGCTTCTAAGCCGCTCAGGAAATGATGATAGAGCTTTAAAATGTCCCTTGTATAGCTGCAGGAAGCCATATTTCATGTTCAGTCATTCTGTCTGTAATGCGGCCTGAACAGCACAAACTGGAGGGCAGTTATGCTAAATCGGGCAGCTACTTACTTTCTATTACCGAGGCCCATGTGAAATTGAAATTATATTGTTAATGTAAGGCTATCAAGTGTTATTGAGGATCCACTAGAAACCAGAGTTTAGAGAAGTTACAACAGCATCTTTGACCCCTGAAGAAGAAAAAAGTAGAGGGTGGGCACATGTTCATACAGAGGAATCATTATGGAAACTTGTGTAAGACCCTGAGAGGAGGCAGGGAGAGCCAAACTGGTTATATTGGACCATGTTTTTGGCTCAAGGGACATGAGATTAACCTGCCTGACCAACATACTAAATATAGATTAAAGTCGGCCGCCCATTATCTAAACGTGCATTTAATTAGATGAATGTTACTGTCATTTATAAGCCCGGTGGGTCAGCAGAGGTGGTCTAGCAGACATGAATAGACACAGGACGCTCTAAGCCCCCATGTGCGGCCCGTGTGAGAGATGTAATCAGCTTGTAGTAAAGACACACTGAGAGTGCTGATGAATTGACGAGATAACGAGCCTCGAAAGCCACTGTTGAATAAATCAATGTCAGAAAATGTCGTTACTCTGTGCGTGTGATGGTTTTGTCTTTTATCGAAGCCATCATTCAATCGCTTACCTTCACAAAAAGTTCAAGTTTGGGCTGATTCGCGTCGCTCATCTTCACCCGCTGCTGCACGAGACCCCCTTTTTTTAAAAGCGGAAACAGACACAAACAAGTTAAAATAAAGCGGAATAAAAGCACAAAGTTAACATTTGCGGAGCGAGAAACGAGGCGAGTTTGAGGCTCGGGCAGCCAAGCCCATCTTCCGCTACAAATCCCGGTGAGGACATGACAAATGACACGATGTAGCAGCTCCGCGAACCGCGCAGACGTTAAACAAAGCAAATTTGGGCTTATTTAGAGCTCAAAATGTGAAGTTTAAGTGAATTTTGGCCTGCAGAGCCGACCTCAGAGTGCTGGAAGTTGTCGCTGACGCCTGTTGCTGCCTGCTGGTCGTTTCCCCTCCCAGTTCTGCTGTCTGTCTGTCAGTCCGCTGCAGCGACACACTCATCACCACAGCTCCTCCATTTCCTGGTGGCGCGTGACGGGTTGAGCTCTCTGCAAATAATGAAAGAGGAGGTGCACGCACACAAGAAGAAGGAGCGCTCAGAAACAAAACACATAATTTGTATTAAAGACGCCTTCATCCAATAGATGTGCAGAAGTATGTCCCCACACCTTAAATCAGAGGCAGCATCCTCAACGCACACACACAGACTAAAGGAAGCACATCTAATTGTTAATCATGTGTGGACACTGTTGATGCGGCACACACCCGGGGAGGAAAGTACCAGACTCCCTTAAGAAACAGCTTTTGTTTTCTGAGTTGTTGAGTTAGCGTCTGTTTGCTCCTCTGTCATATTTGTGAACACAAATCTGTTTGTTTCAGCCGATTTCCTCATTTGCGTTATTTTCTGAGAGGAGTAAAAATTTAAATGATGGTGAAATTGTCAACTTTTACAAAAACAGTAACTGCAGTTTGATCTTGTGTCACCCGGGGAGAAAGTCTCCAGACTCCCTTAGAAAGTCTCCCAGTTTTGAGAGATGTTGAGTTCAGGGAATCTTTATGACCTTTAAGAGATGCTGTCTGTGACAAATTCTCAGTTATTTGTCCCTTCTCATAACTTCGGCAAATACCTGAATCCCGACTTCTGCTCTCTGTCTTCGTTTTCTTCATTTCTCTTGTTCATAAACTCATGCTGTAGCAGCATAATGATTAGATAGCTGCTACAGCACATGTGCCGGTCAAACTGACATCTCAAATCTCTCCCTCCCTCACACACACACACACACACACACACACACACACACACACACACACACACACACACACACACACACACACACACACACACACTCTCTCTCTCTCTCTCTCTCTCTCTCTCTCTCTCTCTGTCTCTCTCCAGGCTCTCTTGTGGAACATTTAAAGCGCTCTTGGGGGCCCTCTGGTGGCCACGGGGGCCCTTAGCAGGCTCTCAGCTCACTTATGCGTCGACCTGCTCCACTTTTACGCTTTTAAGTTAAGTAACAACTATACCACGATGTAAAAATACTCTATTAAAAGTAAAAGTCCTGCATTACACCATATGATTTTAATAGTTTTTCTCATAAGAATATGTCAATAGTATTTTCATGGGCAGTAGGATTTTTATAGCATTTAGTATTTTTATAATCTGTACACAATGTACTTGTACACAGTTGTTTTTCTATTCTGATTCCTGTCCATATATATATATATATAATCTTGACCCCTTTGTGCCACTGTTTTTGCTTTTTGTAATACCTACTAGCTTTAACGACTTAATTTCCCTGGTGTGGGATCAATAAAGTGTTATCTTATTGTCACAATTTACATAAATACATAAATGCTATCAGAAAAAAAAAAAACTTTACGTAGGTAGGCTATCAAAAGTAAAAATACTCATACAGAATAGCTCCTCTCCAAGTATACCCTTTGATTTTGATTTGTTTTTCAGTCCAGAAATGACCTGAGATCAGTATTGAACCACTTGTGCAATACTTGTGAGATGATTTGCACACTCACTATCAGGAGGAGATTCATATTTTAGTGTTCTTGTGTGCTGGATGTTTTGGAAGAAGCAGTCATAACTGATCATAAAGGGGCAAGGCAGTGCAGCACAAGCTTAGGGTCAAATGAATAAATGCCACCTTACTTTGTTGGGTACTCCTGGCAATAGGAACTGCCATCATGTAAACAAAATATAGATTTTGGTCAAAATTATTTCTTTTCATAATATACAGTGTGGATTGTATTACAGTACAGAGCCAGAAGAGGGGGCCATCTACCTTTCTTCTTGCTCCCAGGGGATAAACGAGACAAGATCTGTGCCGAGTCTGGTCCAAAAATCTGGAAAATCAATAAAATGTTATGAGGGAAATCCTGTTTGCCAGTCCAATGAGCATGCAGCACTGACAGTGAAACCATTAATTCAGATGCAGTGTGCTCCCTGTCATGGAGGTCCATAGTGGGATCCAGGGACTTCCAGGAGTCCTTGAGAAACGTCTTGGGGACAGTTTGAGGATGATTTAATGCAGTTAATGAGATTGTTACTGAGAGGTTTCCTTTTTTCAACATGATACAGGCGTTTATGGTCAGAAATGTTTTTTCACTGGTTGATTATTTAACTATTGTATCCTATGATTATTTAAGAACACAACAACAACAAAGAAGATTAAGATTTGATTATTTCATTTTATTTATTTACTGTTTCCATGAGTTAAGAGAAAACTTTTACAGTCAACATTTAAAATGACAGATGAGAAGACCTTAAAGTGTATTCTACACAATCAAAGAATGGAAAATAATGACCTACACAAGATGTGTTTGTCTTCCTTATTGTCTTTTGTAATTAAATTTAAGTGACATTTTCTTTCAGTCTTTTTGCGAAATTTCGTTAATGTTATCAATACCTATTATTTAATGGCAAAGATGTAAGCAAGCCAGTTCTAAAGAGAGTTTTAGACTTTGAGATAACTGAGGTATCAGTTGTGCAAAGGGTTCTTATTTTAATAGTATTTAGTCAAGATGCTGAGGTTGTGATACTGTGCACTAGAGGGCATCGGAGAGTTTTCACTTCAGGTGGGGTGGTGAAGCAGGATTAAAGAGATCACCATGTTGTCGGTGGAGAAAACAGTGTTCATTGTAGACTGTAGCAGTGTTGAGAACAAGTCACCACAGATCCTTTTTAAGTGCAAGCAAACCTGTTGTGTGTCTCTGTGAATAATAATAGCTTCTCATGTCCACTGGTTGTCTTTATAAAGAACAGTTCACCCATACAGGAAATCACTGTTATCTGCCTATCAGGTTACATATGAGCCTGTTTCACTCTATTGTCCTTTTCTACATACCCCACACCCTTCAGATTAACTCCAGGACACTGGTCGTATCGTTTTTGTTTTGTGGAGGACTTTAAAACTAATTTATGCTCTGTGGCACTGTCACTGAATGTTTCTATTAATCATTTTTGGAGTCAACCTAAAACTTCAGAATGGAAAACTTCTCAAAGTTACTTAAAATAAACAAGAAAATATAAAATAAAATAACATAATTGATGACAAGACCTCAATGTCTGGTAGGTATGGCCCTGAATCTGTATTTTTTTATTTTAATGATGATGACACAGTAGCTGTAAAATAAATCCACTCAGGGAGCTGTGGAAACTGGCAGATCATGTAAAACTATAACTCCCACATGCCCCACACAGAGGACAGGATGGCAGCACAGAGGGCCACAGCCAGAGGGAGCTGGACAGAAGTGGCTCCATTACAAAGATCTGTTGTACAACACTGGTAAGTGCTGGTGTAACCAGCTCCCAGGATGCTCCCGGTCAGCGTCTTCCCACACAGGTCGGAGTCCAGGCACCCGCGGTTGTGCAGGGTGAGCGATCCCGTAGCATTGAACTCTGCGAGGATTGGAAATAGCAAATGTAAACGTTAAAGGGAACAAATTTATGACATTTTTCCCGCCATCAGCAAAATGGCTTCAGCTGAACATTCTGTTGCTATAGCGGCAACTACTGATGAGTTCCATACCAGTTTAACTGACACTGTTAGCTCTGTGACAGAAGATAATGTTCACAGGCATCGTTTATCTTCGCATTAACTGTCCTTTTTGGAGCATTATCCGTATTATCATTATCTGTATCTCTTTTAATTATAACTTTTTTTGATTGTTGATTTGCTAATTCAATTTACTGCTATCCAAGATAGCCATGTTAGCTTACTGAAGCTGATGTGTTGCTACGTAACATAACATTCTAGGCAACTGTTCGTTAATGTCGGGCTCGCTGCTACATGTTTTTACTGTTTTTGCTTTTACTCTTGAGGACTTTAATGTGTACTTGATTAACTACTGGCTACTTCCTGTGGAATTTAATGTTGGATTTTTTGTGTCTTGCTAGTTTAACTGCTAGTCTACACTTTTACAAATTCATTTTTTGGTGTTGTACCAACTCATTTTTACAATACATTTTTTCCCAACAATTCGTTATGGTGTCTCATCATTTTACCATTTGCAATCATTAACTACTGTGTCAGCAGAGTTTGTTCAATTGGCGTGAAACTGTAGAAGTTCAACTTTCCATGTGAGTTCATTCAAACCTTCATGGAAAGTTTGAACATCTACGGTTCCATGTCAACTGGGCAAATGAGGACCATGTGATAAAGTCAGAAGCCACAAAACAGCTACATAATGGACCTTGATGTGAGATTGTTGAATCTACTTTGAAGCTCAAATATCTTAAGTTATACATATTGCTTCTTCTAAGTGGGTTTTAATGAGGATCTAAAGTACTGAAGAAGAATTTGACATTCCAGCTTGTTAGTCACGATTCTGATAATTTGGCTACGGTGATATCATTTTATTCTATTTTAATGTACTTTTCTATATGTTCAAGTAAAATTTCAGCCTTTTTATGGTATTCACAGTATATTCAGTGTGAGTGTTGTAGAGGTTTCCTTACGTGCTTCTCCACGGTAGCAGCTCTCAGTTGCACTATCACATGTGGTATCGGTTCCAAACAGACATGTCCCAAGTATACCAATGTAGCACTGACGACAGGTCAGGCATTGTGCTGTTCAGTGGAAAGAAAGACAAAAGAAAAATGTGATAATCAGATTCTGGTTAGCAGTTTCGACCTGTTTCCAGTCTTTGCACTAAGCTAAGCTATCCTGGCTTTAGCTTCATATTCAACAGGCTGTTCTGTGAACTGTTCTTTATGATTAATCAACTGTTGCTGCATGCTAGTCATTGGTTTAAGTTATTTCAGATCTGAAATTTGTTGATCTTTTTTATAATTGGACATATGAATCACTGGGATGTTGACGAATTTCTTAAATGCAAATCTCAAACTGTGTCAAACTACATCCACATGCTATAAAATGAAGCCAATTAGATCATCCTTAAGTACATGGAAACTGTAATTTGCGCACTCCTGATTTGTTTTTTTCATGTTGAAGAACTCCAAGCTCTGACTGTTATGGACTTTTCTTTGTCCAACCATTGAGCTGTAATGTTCCAAATATACCTCGAAGACCAAGTTCTTTGTTTAAATAGTATGTTTTTGTAGCATTTTACCTACAATCACACCCTTTAAAGACTACGATTAAGCTATCATTCTTGCTCAGCTTTTTTATTCATTTTATTTACTCTGTTTTATTGTTAAGCACAAGTGTTGTCTAAATACAGTTATAATTAATATTATTATCTACACCTGATCTTCTGTTATTTTTATAAACTTGGTTGAAGTGTGAGTTGAGAGGACTAGAACAGTGCACTCTGGAATGTGGTAGGTCATGCAAATAAGTGGCTTGTTTCAGTTCTCTTCTGTATACACTTCCTTTATTTTCTAAATACATATACCTTTATTTTTCTTTCTTTACAGACACAACATACTTCTTAAACAGGTTGTCATTCAAATTCATGTGGCAAGATGCTCTCCTAAAGCTTTACTTTGCCCTCCTATATATCACAGTCTCATAATCTGTATCAAATTCAGTTTATTTTACAGTTCATTTGAACAGGAATTCCCTGGTAGATCTGTTGCAAACACTTAACACCAGACTGAATGTCATTAAGCTGCAGCACAGTGAAATCACCTGAGACGTAATTATAACAGCAATTAATATAACCATTGATTTTGTCTTTGTCAGTCCTGAGAGTTTGTCCTGAACTATACTGGGCGCAAAAGACTTTCTTTTGACCACATTGCTCCTCCAATGATAGCATTAGATGGTGCCTAACAAAGACATGAACCTCATATTTAGTTGGTACAGAGGTCAGAGAAAATAAAGTTTAATTATGAAGAGTTTTGATATAAAACACATTTTTAGTCCACAACAATAAGAATTAAAGTGAATAAAGGCATAGTTTTCTTCTTAAATCCTCCATTTGCTTTAGTGTATTGATTCTCCCATTTTCACCTCTGGAATCAGACATTATTCTCAACGTACCTGCTGTGATAAAAGCACTCAGGACAATCACTGCTTTACAGATGTTATTCATCCTTCTTGTGGTTTTGAGGTTAACGGACTCCTTTTTTTTAGAAATGAACTTAGACAACAAAATACCTGTCTCAGCCAAGTCAGCTTCTGAGGAATGACAAGACTTCAGGTGCAGTTCAGTGGAAAAGCGACATGCAAGAATGAGGTTCATCAGGTTTTGTGTTCAAGCAGCGTGACAAGGAAGTCTCCTGTCACTGCTGGAAATCTCAGCTCAAACACCCTCAGCCAACAGAAAAACTCACAGTCATTAAGTCTGAGCATGAACAACTTTTATTATTTGTTCACTTAATTTATTTACATGCAGTGAAGAGTTTCATGCGGTTAAAAGTTTCCTTTGTGGTAGATGAAGATGTAAAAATTTTCACAGTTCAAATTCACAAGACAGACAATATGTTATTCCATTAAGCTTTGATACTGTGTATAGACTCTCTCTTAAAACCCCAAAGGCATAGACAAGAATCAAAATATAGAAAGGAATGTGATCTTTATTATTTGTTTTACAGGCCTCAGGTGCTCCAAATGGCCATTAGGGCGAAACCCATAGCAGCACTTAGTGGGAGGTGGATGGATGTGGCTCCATTACAGTGATCAGTGCTACAGCAGGTCCTGTTGATGGTGTACCCAGCAGTCAGGAGGGCTCCTGAATTGGTCTGGTTGCAGAGAGATGAGGCCAGGCAGCCTCGAGTCTCCAGGCTCATCAGTCTACTGATGTTGAAGGCTGAGGGGGAACATGAAGATCAGCTGCCTTTGTTAAATTTTTACATAGAAAATACAATACAAGTATACATCATCTCTCCGTGTCCGACCCAGTGTGTCATTTATGAAAGAAATATTAATTTAAATGAAATGTTCAGACAGCAGATGTCTCCTTGGTGAAACTGCAAACAACAGACATCTGAAATGTGACAAGAGGCCCCACATAGACACTGCTTTCTGTTAAGAGGTCAAAAGCCAAAAATGCAGGGAACCACTGATTTCATCCTTAATTGTGTGTTGTATTTTAGAATCTTATTATGTAAAACATTAATCTGACACCCAACTAGAACTGTAGAGCGAATGTAGTGGAGTAAAAAGAACAATAATTGCCTCTGAAAAGTAGTAGAGTAGAAGTACAAATTAGCAGAAAATGTAAATACTTAAGTCAGATTTATTTATCTCAAACTTTACAGTTACTGCCCACTACTACCAAACTGGCATGAAATAGAACTCTGTATCTCTGTGTGTGGCATGAGTGGGTTTGGACTGCTTTGTTTGCTTTTGGCATGTCACGCTGAGTTGTGGCCTTTCACAACATGGGCAAGTCATAACAACGGCACAATAGCTGAAAAGTACAGTGTGTTAAAGTGCAGCTGACTCACTCACAGACATCAAACCAAAACACCTGCTTGACTGAACCTGGTAACCTAAGTACCACTAAAGGCCAGTGACATTTTTCATTGTCCTCTAAGTACAAAGTAGTAAATTAGAGTCCAGTATTTCTACCCACATACTGTTGCTTAGCATTTAGCCTGTACAAATCAAAATGTACTTGACATATACTGATGTTAAAATATGCTTATTCACTTTTCTGCTGAGGGTCAGATGAGAAGATTGTTAGCACGCTTGTGCTTCTATGATAAATTTATTGTTCTATCTATAACTGCTTTTTGGCTAACGACCAAAAACTGCTAGGCATTAGGCTAACACAACCGCTAGGCACTAGGTTAACTTCCTGTTGTCTCCCATAAACCCACAACTGGTTGTTTTTACATTTTTGTGTAAGTTCTCTTAAACAAATGAGATACAGTATTTCAGAAGGCATATTTTAGACAGAGTCAGGCTAGCTGTTTCCTCCTATTTCTGGTCTTTATCCTATGTTAAGCAAACTGGCAGCTGGCTAGCTTCACATTTAGGGTACAGATATGAGAGTGGTATCAATTTTCACATCTAACTCTGAACAAGAATGCAAACGAGCTTAATTTGAAATGTGTCAAACTATAAAATTAGAGGTTTGACCTCTAAGCATAGCAGATTAGCTTGTGTTGGCCCATAAAATATATTGTATTTTACAGTCCTACCAACAATTTTCCAAGGCATTAGCCTACTACATGATTACCACTACACGAAAGTAGAAACTTGTCAAAGATAGGTCATTTATCACAAGGAAGATTTAGAAGTTTGTACTAATATGAATACCACTTTCATCTGTTTTTGCTTTTTTTTCTTGAAGTTGTCCAGGATAAATCGTACGTGTGTGGTAATGCAGTTGAAAGCGCTGATTGTTTTGAAAAGCCCTCCTAGCTGGCACATGCAAGTGCTGGTTGAGGAGCTATGTAATACAAAACAAGTTTCATGAGTCACATAGGGAAAAAAACAGCTGACTGTGACTCAGCTTCCTCATTCAAAAAGGTTTTACGTGGGCGTCTGAACCTTCCACCTGCACACAAACCTACCAGCCAAAGTTAAAAGGCCTAAATCAGATTCAAGTTGATTTTTTGACCAAAGGCTGCATAAATTATAAAAATTAAAGCCTTTACTTTGTAAAATTGTGGTAGGAGCAATGTAAAGTATGTGTTTATATGCAGTGAATGGTATAAAACGAGCAAAAACATTGGTGTGGTTCTCTCTACTTCCTGCGTCTGTCTACATAGAGCAGATAATTATAATTGGGCTGTTCTGGGATGGTGTGCTACAGTGTGTTGAAGTTCGACCACACCTCAGCGTGTTCTAGTACAGGTTTTTCATCTTTGGCACT
This sequence comes from Chaetodon trifasciatus, assembly GCA_037975065.1. Classification (NCBI taxonomy): domain Eukaryota; kingdom Metazoa; phylum Chordata; class Actinopteri; order Chaetodontiformes; family Chaetodontidae; genus Chaetodon; species Chaetodon trifasciatus. Next base: position 9,465,299 of record JBBMOE010000015.1, read on the forward strand.
GTTACACAGTTTTGTGGTTAGAAAAATGTTCCAAACCCAAGAGGGTTGAGTAACATTGTAATTACAAACACAAACACACACCCGTCTGCCTACACCTGCCCGCGTCGTTGTTTTTCTCTTGTAAAGGACTAAAGAGAGCAGCAGATGATCATTGAAATGTTACTCACTTAGTTTACCCCAGTAACAGTTTGGCTGAGCACCACTGCAGGTCTTAGAGGAGCTGAAAAGACATTTCCCTGCAATCCCCACTCTGCAGGTGTTACAGGACAGCGACTCACCTGTGACCCAGAGGGAAGGGGTTATTTAGGAGAGCACAGGAGAAGAGAGAAAATGCTGTAGAAAGAGATCAAATGAGCGAGAAGGGACAACTTTCTTTATGCATTAGCTTATACAAAGGAGAATTAAACATGTCAGAGTTTTAAATGTAGATAGATAGATAGATAGATAGATAGATAGATAGATAGATAGATAGATAGATAGATAGATACTTTATTCATCCCCAAGGGAAATTCACAAATGTGAACACACTTTAAGTAATTCAGTATTTTAGCGATATTGCTTTACATGGATATTTTGTATTTCTGTGAAAATCACAGGAAATTTAATCATAGACAGATTTGCTCTTACAATTTTAATAAAGTTTATTCAAAGTAAAACGCTTTTTTTTTTTTTTTTTTTTTTTATTTCAACAACCAGAACTCCTGCACAGAGCAACTACTGTATGTTGTCTGACCTTCGTCGGTGAAGTTGTGCCAGGAACATCCACTCTACCTTTGCAAGGATTTTCTTTTACACATTGTCTATCATTTTTGACTGTTACGAAAAGCACACAGAACAACTTCCTCACCCACCCAACCCAAGCACTTACAGCTTTGTATTTAAGCCTCAGGGCCATAGCCAGGATTTTAGAAATACTGAGGTCATGAGTCAGCAGAAAAGTCACCAACTGTGTTGGGAGTACAAAGAAACGCTTTTGGTAGTAACTAGACAGCATTACTGTTTCAAATTAAACAACACAATTACAACTTCTACATTTTAAGTGTGCTTGTTACTTGTCTCAAGTGAAAATAGTGGACAACTGCAGAGGATAGCATACAAATGCAGCCTATCCCCCAGATTTTCCAGTTTAACGTCACCCAACCTTATGGTAGTGCGAGACTAAACTTTTTTTTTTTTTTTTTAAATAAACTGAAGAAAGTGGGTTCATCACATAAAATCCTTTATTTATAGCGAAGCTTGGTCAACATGTTAACGTCCAGTATTGTGTGGGTCTCCTTCTAAATCCTACTGTCTAACCAAAACAATGCAAATGTTGTTTACACATATGAATGCTTGTTGTTATTGCCATCTGGGAGTTGAGAGTATTCATAACACCTATCACTACAGCGTTACTGAGAGAATTGAATTGAAGCATACATCTAAAAGTACACAAAAGTTACTTTGCATTTATATGCAGTAATTAGTGAAGTAATTCAATTACTTTTGTAAGAAGTAACTAGTAAATAATTACTCATTTCCAGTAACACAACTCTGGTCACCAACTAAATTCTATAAAACTGGACTTTCTAAGTACAACCCTGTTTCCAAAAAAGTCATGACAGTGTGTAAAATGTGGATAGAAACGTGATTTGCAAAACACTGAAACCCCATAGTTAACTGATAATAGCACAAACACATCATGTAAAATGTTGAAACTGAGACATTTCATTGTTTTGGAAAGTTATATCCTCATTTAGAATTTGATGCCAGCAACACGTTTCAAAAATGCTGGGACAGGATCATGTTCAGCACTCTCAACACTGTTGGATCATCTCTTCTCTCCCCTGCTGGCTTGATGTATGATTACAGCTACTCTACAGTTCAGGTCGCCTGTGTTGTATTTTACGTTTCATAATGCGCCAAATATTTTCAATAGGTGACAAGTTGGGACTGCAGGCAGGCCAGTTTACTCTTTTAACTGGCTTTTTACTAAGGGGGCCATGCTGATGGAAGACATGCAGAATGTGCTTTGGCATTGTTTTGCTGAAACAAGCAAGGCCTTCCTTGAAAAAGACGCCATCTACTTGGTAGCATATGTTGCTCCAAAACCTGCATGCATTGTTCAGCATTAATGGAGCCATCAAAAATGTGCAGGTTACCCATTTCATGTGCGCCAATACACCCCCACACTGTCATGGGTGCTTGCTTTTGAACTGTGTGCTGATAACAAGATGGATAGTGCCTCCCCCTCTTCAGCCCTGAGGATGTGGCGTCCGTGATTTCCAGATAGAATTTCAAATGTTGACTCGTCAGACCACAGAACAGTTTTCCACTTCGCCACAGTCCATCTTAAACGACCTCAGGACGGTTTCCTTTAAGCATGTTAGAGTTTCTACTTGTGTTTGTGGCTGCAGCAATTAACTGTGTTCACAGATGATGGTTTTTGGAAGCGTTCCTGAGCCCGTGCAGTGATGTCCACTACACAATCATGTCTGTTTTTAATGCAGTGCCGTCTGACAGCCTGAAGATCACAGCCATCCAATACTGGTTTTGTCCCTTGCGTACAGAGATTTCTTCAGCTTCTCTGAATCTTTTAATGACATTATGTACTGCAGACTTTACTTCAGAAAGACTCTCTGGGTTCCTCTTTTTATAGCCAATCATACCCAACTTTTTGAATCTTTTGTTGCCACTGTCTCAACCTTTTGAAAACATGTGGCTGGCATCAAATTCAAAATGAGAATATAACCTTCAAAAAAAAAAAAAAAACAATCAAACCTCTTGGTGCACCTTTTGTGCTATTTCTAATTAAATATGGGCTTTCAATGTTTTGCAAATCATCACTTTCTCTTTCTATCTATGTTTTACAACTGTGTCCCAACTTTTTTGGAAATGGGGCTGTAAATGAAAAATGTAGAACTGAAGAGTTGAAATTTTCTCAGTAGGAAAGCTATTTAGTGTTCAAACTGCATCATTAAGATCTGAACTACAACATTTTTAAAAGGCTCTTTGGAGAAAATGCTCCTTTCTGTCAACACAAAATGTAAAAGAGTGCCTCCTATCTGATGCTCTTACCTGTAACAAACATCGCCATCAATGCCACAGAAACCCAGGTGAACTTTATCATCTTGCTCTTACACCAATCTGTGTTTTATCGAGAAATGATCAGCACAAATAAGAGCCCAGTGCAACCGAGGTGGTCAAAGAGATGTTCAATGATCCAACAGCTTAGGGGAGTGAAGTGGGATTCCAATGACCTTCATCAGCTCTGGGCATCTGCTTTTATGTCAGAGGTGTGCCATCAGGGGCTTAGATCTAAATATGGAAAATAACTGAAAATAATATTGACATTGATTTTCATTGGTCAGTCTCTGGTGTATTCTACAAAATGGTTACGGGGCTTTAAAAACAAAACAAAAGAGAGGTTTGTTTGAGGAGCCTATTATAAAACCAAACAAAGAGAAAAAGAGATGATTGATGACAGTCTCTGTCCTGTGTTTGTAGGTACGTGTGTGAACCTTTGTGAGCTCCTGGCTTATTGCAAACCAACACAAAAATCATTTTCAAAAGCTTTACATTGCAATAAAGACCAAAGCTTCAGTCAATAAAAGAGTAATTTCTAATCAAATATTAGGATTGTGTGTTGAAGATACTCCCTTTATTCTTATCATATATAAAGAAAGGGATATGATCATAGACTCTTCACCTTGGAGTAGAAAGAGAATCTGAAATATTAAGGGATGATTTAATCTCAATTCAAAGATCCATTTACAGAATAGAAATAGATAATAAGACACATGTGAATGGAATTTAAGCTATGAACTTGATGAAAAAAACACAATGTACAGTACATCTGTACACCCCCTACAAACCCCAGTTCACAAATTAACATGTTACGTCTCATTTGTTTAATATGTACAAAAAACAAAGCATAAAATTGACGAATTGTGGTTTTCTGGGAGTTATGTGCCGAACTATTTAATGGACCTCTGCCGGTTGCATAGCTGAGTCACTGCTTCTGTCCAGGAAACTCATACACAACTGCCTGTGAAGACAACTTCTCATTTCAACAGTTCTGTTCATGTAATAAACATTATATAACATGTTAATCAGACTGCAACTTAAATACCTGCACATTGTAAATTCCACTGTATATATTGTTTATTTTATATTTTTGCACTACTTAACTTATTGTTCAGCCTTTTCTTTTTTTTCCCCTCTATTTGTCCTCATTGAACTGTATGTCCTTCTTTTTCCTATGCAAGTACATTGAGGACGGAGGAGTCAAATTCCCTGTATGTGCACACATACTCGGCCATGAAGCCAATTCTGATTCTGATTCTGATTAGTGATCTTTAGAGGTGCAGGAAAGTGAACTTTACTCCCTTCAGATAGAGCCAGGCTAGCTGTTTCCCCGTTTCCAGTTTTCATGCTAAGCTAGCAGCTGCTAGCAGTAGCTTCACAATTCTTGTACAAGGATGAGAGTGGTATCAATCACGTCATCTTACTCTCAGCACAAAAGCGAAAAAATTAAATTTCCCCATGATGCTAAACCATTAACTACTGCTTTGCTTGTGTATCATCTGCCATATCCCAACTTACTCTCCAAGAAATTACATTACCATACCCCATTATATGAATCATTTAGAGGATTGTGTTCTGGGAATATTTTGAAATATAGAATTAAATCAATGAGGTCTTAAAATATTTGAGAATTATGTATAAAAACATAGATATTCATTCCTGATATAGAATAGGATATGCAATGACAAATTGCTCATGCAGTAAATGTAGACCTACCGCACCTCACACAATGTTATAAAGACTCTACATTGAGTCATGTGAATCAACAACATGTGGATCCTGACAAACTGCAAGTGTTATTCAAAGCATATTCAAGAACTTAAATAACAAAAAATTTATTAAAATGTGCAACAACCCATTTTGTCCCATTTCTTTTTTCTTTAAAGGCCCCATTGGTTCCAAACTGCCACCAGAGCAGCACCAAGAGCTGCAGTCAAGGGCAGCTGGACAGAGGCAGCTCCGTTACAAAGGCTGCTGCTGCAGCAGGTCATGGTGATGCTGTAGTTTACAGTCAGGATGGAGAGTCCCGTCTCATTTTTGCAGGCGGATTCTTCGGTGCAGCCACGTTCATGGATTGGCAACAGGTCGGCACTAAATTCTGGAGGTAGAAAAGACGAGACACAGTATCTTTGATGTGATTTTTTTTTTTTTTTTTTTTAATGACCGGAGCAGATTACAGTCAAAAAGTCGAGCTGTAGCTACCACCGAGGACAAAAAGGTCATGTTCTCAGTTTTGTGTTGGGAATTGTTTTAATCACCTGTAGAAGAGTTTATACAGAAGTTTTGACACCTGATTGTGATATTTCTTTGTACCATATGTCTTTAAATTTGATTGTTTTTCGTTACATAACATTTAGATTTGAACCTAATGTAATATATTTATGCAAAAAAAAAAAAAAAAAAAAGAATCTGTCAGTTACTCATGTAAAATATATTTTATGTGTGAGAAAAAACACATTTGGAGGCCATTCCTGGTGGAAACCTGAGCTTGTTTTGAGATATTTGCATTCATCAATTTATTCATTCAATCAATTTTTTTCAAACAGGAACAGCATTTATTCATTCATTCATTCACTCATTCATGTTGTCTCTCCTTTAACTGTGATTACCGCGACCGTATTATGCCTTCCCTCTTCATTTGTAGCCCGCATGTGATTAAAAAAGGCCTTCTCTATGTGTCTTCATATATAATAAGTGAAACTATTGTTTTCACATATGAAATATCTAAAATCTGCATGTGTCTACATCATGTGTGTTTCTCTCGGACCATAATGAGAGCCCTGGCAGTGGGGAGAAGGCTTTGAAACAGCATTTAGGGAGGTAATATGTACTGAAAACATAATGTAACAGTTGATGATTAAAAGGGAGAAAAATAGAAATGACCAAAATCCTTTTTGGCAAATATGAGAATAAAGATTTCAAAGGATTTTTGTTCCCTGTTTTTGTGAAGCTGTGGTGATGCACCTCAGAGGAGGATGGCTTACTACTGAGTTACTGGGCATTTTTGTAATCATGCAAAAATGATTAATAAGTCATTCAGCTTTTCAACTTACTGGCCACTGCAGTGTAGCATCTGTTCTGATCTCCGGTGCAGTTTACAGGAGTATCGCCGAGGCAGGTGCCGAGAATGGACACATCACAGGTGTTACAGGTGAGGGACTCAACTGTGGCAGTGGACACAAAAAGCAAATAGGAAATTGTAAAGAATAATCTTTTTTGGATCATCGGGTGTGAATCCTTTGTCATATACTGAAGGACAAAGAGTTAAATCAATAGCCACAAATATCTGACTCCATTTAGTTCCACCTTTATCAAACAAGCACCTGCTGTAATCACAAAGTACACATGAAGAGTTTGCTCTCGAGCGGACTGGCTGCAGATATATAATCTAAAATCTAATTCAATCCAGGATATGACTTTAGCGCAATGTGAAATGGCACAACTAACCTTGAGCTACACAAACATGGCTTATATGTGTTCAAGTTTTGAGAAGTCTGAAATTTCTGCCTCCACCCAGATACTTTAGAGATGAATGGAATGGTCCTCAAAAAAATGTAAAAAATACATTTAACAGCAACTTGTCCTCCCAGATAAACCATAAAAACAGTTGACAGTGTGTTTGGTCAAACCCTGTACAAATAAACCAAAACTATTTCCTAAATACCACTAGTGCCTCAAATATAGGTGTAGCATTTCCTACAGCTTTCTTTGAAGTCACATACCCTCCACTCTTTTATTTTTAGGTAACAAAAAACATCAAATTTTGAATTTAGTTAACGGAATTACAGCACAGCCCTGCTCTTACAACACATATCTCCAAAAAGCATGTGAATTGTAGGATACCCCGCCTCTGCACAGTTATGGGTCAATAAGATTTAGAATTAGTGAAATGAAGCTCAGAAATAATTTTAAAGCCCATTGATAATAAACAATGTGTGGAAAGGATTTGCAGTAGAAAACAAATGAGAATGCCCAAATATAGTTAAACAGTTAGCAGCGAAGTTCGACAACATTTTTGTATGAATTTTGTAACGGTAATATACGAGCACAGGCTTATATACAGGCTCATCCTTATTTGAGCCTATACACAGGGTGAACCCACTGCTTTCCATTTACAAAACATGGTAAAAATCTCCTACCTGCAACAAACAGAGTCAATAATGCTGCACAGCTCCACAGAAATGTGTTCATCTTGATGTTCTCAGACGTACATACAGGTGAAAATACCAAGGAGGGTTGGTTCTTCTCTGATTTCTTAAAATCTTACTGTTTCAGAAGCTGTGGGATTGAGTTTTGAGGAAGAATGGTCCATGGTCAACATCTTTATGTACGGGATATGTATATCAGTAATACACGTCAACAGTAGTGATAAGAAAGTTTGTGAGTGGTGAGTCATTCCTATAACATGAAATGAAAACGATTACAGTACAGTCATTGGCACCACCTGTCGTGTTCCAGATATGTTCATTTGAAAGCATTTTAACTGGACATCTGACATTTAAATTAGATTGTTACAACATATCTTTCATGCAATTAAATCGTCATTATTAAGATCGCTTTGGTCAGGTTTACATTCGTAGCCTTCTGGGTGACAGAAACTGGACATATAAACAATTTATCCATTACTTTTAGCTAACTGTTACAACTGACATGACAAGACCTGAGTTATAGAAAATAAAGAGTGCTACAGCATATGAATATATGAATAATCATAATTCTAAACTCATAAGGTCCCAATAGCATTTATTGAAAATTGCTTTAGACTTTTGATCGTAGTACAAACAGGCTTCAGGAGCAGCTGGCAGCAGCTGGCTGCTGCTGTTGTTACTGTGCATTAGACATATTACAGCAAGCTTCCACACATGGAGGCCAGAATGGCTGCAGCGATGGTGGCGGTGAGGGTCATCTTGGTGGATGGGGCGCCACTGAGCTGGACAGTGTTGCACTTGTCTGTTTCGCAGCAGTCGATTTTGGTCTCATACGTGATGCCCAACAGGGTGCCGCTGCCAGTGACATTGCATCCGGTGGTCTCACGGCACCCCAAAGTGTTGAAGCCATTAGTGTCGGAGATAGCTGGAAACGCTGCAGAGAAACTGTTGTGTTAGGAAGTGGAAAGTAACTTGGTACTTTTAAACAAATACAGTTTTACAGTATTGGCATTAATTTGTGTGTTTCTGTATTATTACTGTATTACTTAGTACTCCACTGCATGGAAATACTTTCCTTCTTCACTGACCTGAAAACACTAAAACGTCCCTAACTGGCAATAAAACATTTTTGTCTCACAGTGAAACCTAAAAGGAGTACTATTTGCTGCTTTACTACTTACAGCTACTGTTAAACTAGCATGGGAGCCTTGTGAAGGTATAATGTTCCACTGTGGTATAGCTACTATTAGTTCAAGTGAAGGAAAATGAGGAATAAGAGCAAAGAGTGTGAGCTTTTAGGTAATTAGGAGGCAACATACTTGCTTTTGCAGAGAAACAGACATAGGTGGAGTTTGAACAGGTCTCCTCTGTATTGCTGAGGCAGTAGCCTGCCAGGCCATAGTTGCATTGGTTGCAGGTCATCGACTCCACTGAAACACAAATAAAACATAAAAGTTCATATAAAAAAACATCTTACACTGAGTATGTAGAATTTACACAGTATTCAGCAAATGTTTGTGTGGTTGAAGTAACAGAAAACGTGAAAAAAATAAGATATTCAGTCAAGGTAGTTAAGCTTTACCTCAAGCTGAAATCATCTTACTTGGTTTAACTGAGTTTGGTCATATTGTTGATATTAACATGAATATTTTGTAGACCTCTCTAAAACGTAAATACCTACCCATCATGCACTTTACTTTCATGGCAGTGGTTGTCTCAAAGCTTTTTTGGAAACCATTTTGTAATTAAACACTTTTGGGCTGCTGATACTGACACGAATGTACCTTTATTTTAATAGTTCAACGATTTCCCTCATGATAAATAAAGTTTTATCTTATGTTTTCTTTCCAGATCAGCAAACATTGTTTTGGGGAATTTGTGGTCCACCACACCCATGCTCTACAGTGCCCAGGTTAAATAAACAATTAAATTCTTAGACGGCATATCAGATGAAAGATGATTTCAGTGAGACAGTGTGATTTGTATCTTCATTCAAGGAAAATATCAGGTGTCAACGGCTGCTACTCAATCTGTTTTTTTCTGGAATGAGGACTTAGAATAGGTTTTTTACTCATCTGGAGGGTTGAAAAAGGGTCATTTAAGTTAAAAAGGGTCAGTTCACCCAAATCACACAAAGAAAACTCTTCTGGTGGTAATAGTTGCTGAAAGTTGTGGTTTCACTCTCTGTTTCTATGACTTTTGGTGAAGTGGTCGACCTTTTTTAGAGAGGAACATGCATGGATGAAATTGATCATCTTGCCTAAATATTTGACTTTAATGCCATGTTCTCTGAAAACATTTACTGTCAGTGCAAATGAAATGATTCTGATTTGTGCAGAAAAAGCTGACTTCACCTGTGATATTTGTTGCCTTAGTGTATATATCCATTACATATTCAAGCTTATGACAAAACAGAAGAGCTGAGTGGAGAGTTTTTTTAGTGTGAAATTTCTTATTGAAAGAGGAGACTTCATCTGACCATGTATGAACATTTTTGCCAAAAAAAAGTCTCTATAAAAGTACCATTATTATACAATTTCAAAATATCAGGTAAACCACTGCCATAAAGTCCATACTTTATCATATGTTTCTTCCCAGTAATAAATTCGTAATCACAGATTGATAACCCTAATTATTGTTCCATCTTACCCAGTATGAGAGATGCTGCAGCTGCAATGATTCCAAACAGGATCTTTTCCATCTTGCGGTTTTGGCTTGGTTTGTGGTTTTGGCTTAGAGACAAAAAATCCTTCCACCCAGGTAATTGGATGCTGTGTGTCCTGGAAACTGATGAGCCTGTTTGGTTAGGGTACAGATTATATACACAAAGAAACAGGTGATGGGAGGGGACAACATGAGTTCTTGTTCAGCCACCTGTCTTAATTTCTGGCTTGGGGAAAAAATCAGTGGGAGTGAAGGAATGTCAAGAATGACTAATATTGAAGAGCCTGTCATTCATTCAAGTTAAAGAAAAAGTCATTGATCATATTCTTATCTTAGATTTATACAGTGAAATATATTTTGTAATTTCTCTATTGTGTCCTTCATGTTTTATTTGTTCAATACAGCAAAACTCAGAAATATTATTTGCTTCTTTTTACCTCTACTTTCCCATGAATGTCTACTTTTTTCTTTGAAAAGGTTGCAGAAATTGTTTCTGACAATCAACCAATTAATCTATTGAGGAGTTGTTTCAGCTTTAAAACATGTTGTTGTTACAAAGTGGAAAGTCAGGTAGTGAAGCAGAAAAAAGGCACTTCATGAGCCCAAGAGTCTACTGTATTTCATCCCTCCACTGAGAATATAAAGAAAATCACTAAGATTGGAGTCAGGAAATCATCAAAAACATTTGTGTCATTAAACCACAGACAATGTTTTCTCATGTTTGTCTCCTAACCCTTACATCATTAAGCCTCCAGATCACAAAGACCAAACAACATGTGACACAGGAAATGCTTTATTTGAGAGGCCATTCATAAAAACATCCTATCTGGGTTTTCTTACTGGTGATTTCTGTTTATTTGCAAGCAGTTTTTCTCAGAAACTGTACACCTGTACTTTCCTGATATGCCAAAATTTCTGTTTTGCACCAAAACTTGAAATGAGAACACCAGCGGTATCACTGCAGTATCTCTGTTGTGGAGCACTGAAACCAGAAGAACCCGTTGGTCCTGCCAGATGGCAACGAGCTGAGCAGCATTTAGAGAGACGACACCAAATCACACCAAAACCACCACATAAGGGGTTAGTTTAGATATTTATTGCATTCTTCAAATTCTACATAACCAATTTCACAAAAACAGTCAGGCCAACACGTTTCTTTTTTGGAAAATAATGCCAAAAGTGTTGGTTTAAGGAATGTCTGACTCATCTCTAATGATTTGCGTTGAATAGAGGTTTGAGATCGGCCCTGACAAATTTAAAATTCCTGCAAACTCAATTATATTTCAGCATCTGCAAACAACATGGTCAATTTGACCAAGTTCTCGTCATATATACATTCAAAAGTAGCAAGATAAACAAAAGCTTTACCTCATCCACACTTCATATTTGAGCAATGTGCAGTGTGGATTTGACACATATCAAAAATAAACACAATTCAACACAGAATTGACCAAGCCACTTGTGCCAAAAAAAAAGGAAAAACCCACGAAACAAAAGGAAATATTATCACAGACAGCCCCAGACATAAGCCAAGAGACAATTTACATTATGTTGGGTACACATTAATAAAGCAAACCAAGTGTCAAGCAAATGGCAATAAATGAAATGTTCATAGAAGCTTTCTCTATATATTGGCATTATGACTCTAAAATGATAATACAGTGGAGCAAAAGCAATAAATTAAAGGAACTGTTCAACACTTTGAGAAATATGAATCATCCCCTTCTTGAAAGGAGTTAGATATGAAAAATATTGTTTTTGTGTGGAGTAAGCTGCATCCAGGAGCATTAGCTTAGCATAAAGACTGGAGACAGAGAGAAACTGCTCGCCTGGCTCTGTCCAAAGGTAAAAAATATGTGCTAACTAATACCTTTAAAGCTTATCACTTATGTGCATGCAACAACAACATAACTTGTTGTTTTTCCACCTGTATGGATAAATAAACAAGATAAAACATGTTAATTAATGAGCTTTAGAGGTGCTGGTAGGCAATTTCTTTTTACCTTCAGACGGAGCCAGGCTAGCCATTTCCCCCGTTTCCAGCCTTTATGCTAAGCTAAGGTAACCATCTGCTGGTTGTAACTTCATATTTATCATACAGAAATGAGTAATAAAATGAGTAATATTGATCTTTGATTGATCTAACTCTTTGTAAAAAACAAAAAACAAAACAAAACAAAACATATAAGCCTTATTTCCAAAATGTTGGACGACTCCTTTAAGTTGGAGAGCCACTAATTCACCCATAGAAACCAATTTAAATAAACAGTAAAATGCCTAACATGATATTCAGCTATCAACACCCATGGTACCTAAATTTTATACTGCTCATTCAAATGGAGAAAGATAATTGCAGGGCACTTTTAAACATGTGGTGGAATCATCTTTGTTGTCAGTGTTGCACACTTGTTTTACACTTTAAATTGTCTGTCGATCAACATTTTGATATCTCTTACACTATAGTGAAATGAGGACTGGACACATTACTGATGAATAAAAAAATACAAAAAGAAAAGAAGGAATTAAAGTTTAATTGGTATAAACACTTGAGTGAAATCAAAAAGTGCAATACACTTCAGGGATATAAAACACAAGACCTGTGTGTGTTTTACATGTGTATGCACTTTATGTCATCTGTCATCCACTGTATTTCCTGTCAAACCAGGGTATTGGCGATAAACAGAGCAGTGATGGTGGCCAGGACCAGGCTGAGCCCGGAGGTCCCGGGCAGACCAGGCGCAGCATTACAGAGGTCTGTATCGCAGCACATCTTGGTCATGGAGTAGACGTTGGAGGAGTTTGAGCTGGTGGGGAAGTCCACGTTTTTGGTCTGGTTGCACTCAGCCACTGCTAGACAGCCCTTCATCTTGAGATCCACGAAGCCGACTGTGGAGTGACAGCAAACACACACGATCGCTGTCAGTGTCTATTGTTCATTGTGTTTGACTGAAATGGTTGGTTGAAGTTGCAGAGTTCACTTATACTCCACATGTATACTCCTCAAGTTTTGGCAATTTCCAGATTGAACTACAATCAAAAAGACTAAACATTTTTAACCAATTACAGTTACTGTTCATTCATTACTTTTAGCCATTTCAAATCTTAATTCATTATTTTAAGATGACTTTCTTCGCTGTCTTGAAGCTATCCATTTCAAGTGTTATTTCATTACATACATGACCTTTGCAACCGTGTTAGCTATGCCAACCGTTAATTCATTATATTAAACTGACTTTCTCAATTGTGTCTAAGCTAACAATTTAAACCGTTAATTCGTTACTTTAAACTGACTTTCTTGACTGTTTTAGCTATTTCAACTGTTATTTCATTACATCAACTGTTTCTAAGCTAACTAGTTCAACCATTAATTAATTAGTTTAAGCTTACTTTCTCAACTGTTTTTAAGCTATTTCAACCGTTAATTCACTAGTTAAAGCTGAAATGTTTTTAGCTAACTATTTCAACTGTTAACTCATTACTTTAAGCTAACTTTCTCAACTGTTTTTAAGTTATTTCAACCTTTAAGTCACTAGTTTAAGCTGAACTGTTTTTAGCTAACTATTTCAACCATTAATTTGTTACATTAAGTTGACTTTCGCAACTGTTTTTTAAGATAACTATTTCAACCATTAATTTGTTACATTAATTTGACTTTCTCAACTGTTTTTAAGCTATTTCAACTGTTAATTCACTAGTTTAAGCCGATCTGTTTTTAGCTAACTATTTCAACTGTTAACTCATTACTTTAAGCTAACGCCCTCAACTGTTTTTTAAGATAACCATTTCAACCGTTAATTCGTTACATTAAGTTGACTTTCTCAGCTGTTTTTAAGCGAACTATTTCAACCGTTAATTCGTTACATTAAGTTGACCTTCTCAGCTGTTTTTAAGCTAACTATTTCAACCGTTAATCGCTCACTTGCACTTATAAAGGCACCTCAGGGTTGGGAATCATTGGATTTAAATAGGCAAAATGTTTTGAATTACCAAGTAATCGTTCTAGTATAATAAAAATCCTCATCTCAACCTTTTGATAAAAATGCGTTTCACAAGCGGCAATTGTCTTCCTTTATTGTTGCTTCAGAGCTATGTATTTTGAGAATGTAACAGGTGGGGTGTTATGTGAGTGCTGATGACAACCATCCTTCAGGAGAATGTCGTCCAGTGACATTTTCAACCTCTGAGCTTCTTACCTGCTTTCCCGTCACCACTGAAGCATAGTTCTCCACTTTCACATGTGGTTTTAGTGGTTACGCACAAGTTCCCAAATCCAATTGTGCATTTGTAGCACTGCAGAGCTTGACCTAGTATCAACAGAGAGTTGGTGAGGAAAGAGAGGAGGGACAGACAGGAATCAGGGGGGAAAGAGGAAGTTGAATAGTAGAATTTTGCGTAAACAGGTTTGCAGCAGGCCATAATTCTGAGGTTAAAATGTTGGCTGATAAATACTTCTGGAATCAAGTAAATATCTTTTTAAGTTTGTCCTTTGCTGAGAACTGAAACCATTTCAGGGTTTATAGTCAACTCAGTTGATGTAGTTTCTTAAAGAAGTCTCACATGGTTGACAAGTCATTTATTATGGACAAGGCAAATGGGTGACATTTGACCCGTAGCACAGTGGAGGTTTAGTGGTTGAGGTCATACCTTGGTATGGAATGTTGTCTTTTCCCTTCAGTCTTAACACAAACTCTTATGCATTGCTTTAAACTGTTTAACTTACTACCCCTAATATTTCCTTATAATTATGATGTGCACTTTTCTTACTTCATATTCTAATTCTACTACTGCCACATCTACTCTTTATATACATGACACATGTATTCAATGTCTATCCATCCAAGAGGGATCCCTCCAAAGTTCCCCTTCCTGAGATTTCTTCCATTTTTTCTATCCATTAGTTTTTTCTGTTAAATTAATTAATCATTAATTAATCATTCCAACACGATACAAAAACCTCCTAGGCCTAATCTTGTTATGAAAATGCTTTCAAATTACATTGAACATTATTTTTCCACCATTTCAAGTTTTTTGTGGTGTTTTGTTTTATCTAAACTGAGGAGGTAGAAAAAGAGAGGACATAAAATAACTAAGCTGCATGCGCAGAAACACATGAAATCCCTCAGACAAATTCCGTATTTTTAGCAATATAAATAAAACCTGAGCCATTTAAAAGCTTCCACAATGGCAACTCTGAGGTCGGTTTATAGTTGAGGTATGTTGACAAAAGCTTGCCTTACATATAACAGTTCTAAAAAGGTGGTCAGCTCAGGCTTTTCCAATCCAGCTCTGACAGCAAGTTCACAATGCACGTTGCACTGCATGCAACATGAACAAGTTCAGAGCAGCATGATTTGGCGTACCAGGAAATAATAAGAAAAAAAGGTGAGCAGGAAATGAATAAAATCAGACAGGTTATCAAACATCCCAATAAAAAAGCCACAATTTAAAATACAATTACATCTTCAAAATGGGGAACTCCATTGATTTTACACCTGAAAGGTCCATTTACCCATAATGGAGACCACCAGAGCCTGTGAAGACAGTTGCATAATGTCTTTTATGGCTCTGGAGGTGCTTCATCAATTCTGAAAAAATAAAAATAAAAATAAAAAATCAGGGTCATCTCTGCTTGGGCTACAAATGTTGACCAGAAAGCAAGTCTACATTAAACACTGAGGGGGAAAAGGTTAAAGTGTTTGTGCTGTGTCACAATTCCACATTACATTCTAGCTTTATGTAGGTACAATTTTATGTGATTGCTATTTAAGATACAGGTGATGGTAACAGGTGACATCAGACATGCAGATACGCAGAAAGGTGTCAAACAGCGATTTTGGAATGACGCTTTCTGTTATGTTAAAGAGAAAGCAAAGATTTTACTCAGATCTTCCTGGAACGTTTGCTGCTGTCTTCCACACGTGGTTTTATGCTCTTTGGAGCTGTGAGTGGTGCCTCCATTTCCTTTGTGCATTGGATTGTGAAGCTCTGGTGTCCATTAACAGAACACTCACAACAATCTATCTGTACCTCAGACTCAAACCTGAAAAATTTACTAGTCTGGAATTGGGCCAGCTCTTTGGGTTTTCACCAGGAAGGGAGGATCTAACAAAGAGGCATCATTTAGTTGTATAATGGGAAACGTAAGATCTGGTGTTTTTGACCTATACTGGGGACAAAAACACAGGATATCTTGACTTGGCTGTTTTGATTTTGTTTCTTTTATAAACTATGCCACTCACAGGTCCTCAGATGTTAGAGATACAATACTAAATCACATTTAAAACAAATCACATCAGACAGGCTGATACCAATTAAGGCATTTAAAAATGTAGCAAAGGGTTTGGTGCCAAATATGATTGGAACTTGTAATTGCCACCTTAGCTAGATCTTCCTCATTCTGTGGGTCTTCTTTGGCATGATGCGGTGATTCAGTGTGGTTTATTTTGTTTTAATGCTTTTAATGTGTGCTTGTATGGGGTTTGAAACACTGTAAGTCCCTGTTAATGCTATCTGTTTTATTTTGTCTGTTTTTAGTGTTTGCATGCATGTTGCTTGAAGCATTGCAATCTTGGCCAGGGCTCCCTTTAAAAAGAGATTTCTCAACAGGACTTAACTGGTTACATAAAGATTTAATAACAATAAACATTTTATCATTCATATTTAGACAACAAAGTGTCTATAGTATAAAGGATTGTAAAACTGCATGGAAAACAACAGGATTGGAAGACAACACTGAATACATGCAAGCGGGTGCTGTGGCTTGAGAGGGTTGCTTGATATAAAAAAGCTGATACTGGAAATGCTAATTTAACAGTCCTCTAGTCACCTGGTGAGGCCTACGCTCAGAAAACATTTGTGAAATCACACTGAAGTGAGTCAGCTGAGATGATGACACAACAGCATATACTAAATGAATTCTCTCTGAAACACCAAAAGAACATAACCACACCTAGCACGCACCATAAACTTTGTTAGTTTAACTAAAAGAAGTCAAGCTACCTGCAACTTATTTACAAGCCATGCATTATTACAAAGTGGACGGAACATTGGCTTGAACCCGCTCCACACAAAAGAAATGTTAATAAGTGATACCACTCTGCTAGTCGCAGCTGCCAGTTTTACAGACGTCACGGCTGCTCAAGTCATTGAAAGGAGAAAACCTTAAAAGATAGATGGAAAAACTGATGTTCGATTATAGATTTAAGACTGATTCACTGCTGTCTCTTGTCATGATTCTCAATTGTGAGAGTGAAGTAGCAGCGTGCGTGACTCAGAGCTGGCAAGAGAGATTCTCAGCAACTGCACTGAACTCTGGTAAAACTATTGTTAGGAACCTGTTGCTCCAGTTTCATAGCAGTGCCCCATGACACGAGCTGTTCCGGAAAGTACACATGTCACCATACAAAGAACAATGTGTCTGGAAAGTTCCCCTTTTGTCCTGTTCGAAGATTCATTTGTTTATTTTAGAAAGAGTTTGTAAAGAGATTTTGTGGCATCACAGCGGGTTAGGTAAAGTGCGTACATGTCCATAGGGTCCGTACTTTGTGATGGTTGTAAAGTTAATCCGCACTCCAAAATAAAAGTCATACATGCTACTTCTGAGGCAGCATACAGCTCAATTTTATGAATCTGAACAGCTCCTCAAGCTGAACAGCAAACTAACTGAAAGAGTGACACTAAGACTGTAATGTAGTAATTAAAACAACTTTGAAGCCCAGATTAAACTTAAAAAAAAATAAATAAAAGACAAACAATATTGAACCCCTTAAGTGTATAAATCATAGCAATGAATGCTTTAATCCAGAGTATTTTCTTTTTCTTATCCTAAGAAGGTTTCAGGGGGAATAAAGGTGCGATTACCGGGGCAGGAGGTCAAATAATGTGAGAGGCCATCTTGGAACATCACACTCTGATTCAATGTTCGTATTCAGCCAAGTGCTTTCCTTTCCTCTCATTCAGCTTCCTCTATCCTTCCTTTTTAACTTTTGAATATTTATTTTCTATGAAGACAGCAAGCTGAGAATCTTCAAATCTTCAATCTTCAGTCACCACTACCAGAAAAGAAAGGCCATTAAAGCGAAGACACCTTTTGTTGAACAGCGGCCACTATGGCCACAAATGGAAATTGCACCACAATAGTAAATTCTTAAACGTCGTACAAATAGAGGAGAGAAAAAATGATTTGTATCTTGTGTAAATGTCCTAACAGCAACTTCCATATGCTACTGCTCATACCAGAACAAGTGAGGGTATGAGGGTAAGCTCCTGGAGAGTAATGAGCCGAGTAATGGTGGAGTAATTCAGCTTTTTTTTTTTTATCTTTAAGGAGGACAATGTGCCAGTTCTTCTTCATAATGTCACAACGCAACAACATTTCCTAAAACTAACATGTAAAGCAATTACTCAAGCACAAAAATGGCAAACTCAATATTTAACTCCAGTATCTGACGTGGGAAAAGGAGTGCTGCTTTACTGTTCATACGTTTGCTGAGCTGACTCATCAACCATTCATTCTTTCCAGCTGAGTAGCTCCTCTATTTAAGTGCGCTTTGCATCATGGGACAAAACCGTCTTTTATGTCGCGTATTATCGTCAAACGTCAGACGCACTGATCGTCTTTGGCTATATCATGTCACTTTTTCAGCATGAATGCATCAGCAAATGGTCAAGAATTGGGAAACGTGACCAAAAGTCACTTAAACTCCAGCACAAAAGATGGGTTTGACTTTGTTTAAAACAAACGAAATACACCAGAGATGTGAACTTGTGACAAAATAAAGGTTGGGAGTTGTGAGAGACTGTGATGTCAGTCACAATCAGGTGAGATGATCTGAACACGCCCACACATTTGAACACAAACAGCTCCACACCCTTTCACACTGGTTTCACTTACACCCGAGTTCAAGCAGAGCTGACAATTTAGAAGATTTCTGTCAGTTCTCACGTCCTCTCCTGCTGCTGTTAATGTATAACCTCATCCATACAATCAGAATATACTAGAGATAAAACAACATTATCTTCATCTGGGAAACAAAATGTCTGCTTGTGTGACAATAAACCTCCAGAAATACAATACTGTATATTGTATACAATACAAAAAAAGGCTCCTACAAATAACTGACTCGTTTGCTTTCCAACACCGTGTACTAAAGAGTAATACTGTAAAATGGCAGCACACAGTTCTACCAGGTAAATAGTAAGTAAGGTTACATGTTGAAAATCAAGTTGTCATGTGACTTCTGGGCTGACACACCTAAGAACACTTCACTGCTCTGCAATGCTGACTGACATGTTACGCACGTCACCTCCTCCCTGCTGCGGTCTGGGAGGCATCTCAAATCCAGTCTGACCTGATCCTCTGAGTCATTTTGTTCATGAAAACAATCATTGCATGCATTTAAGGTAACTAATCAGTGTCCCCTTTGACTTTCTGTCTGCATTACAGCACAAAAGTCCATTGTTGTGTTGAGGAAAATGTGAAACCGGCTGGAGGAAAAAAGTCACAAGGGAACAAAAAAGCTAATGATGAGCAATTGCAGCAGACTGTTTGTTCCCTTCAGTGTCTTATTTAATTTATGACTGGCTGTGTCAACTGTGTAACAGCACATGTCCCTAAAAGAAGCTCTGGATAAAAGTTGCTAAGTGTGTATCTATGCAGAAACAGGTGCACTTAATCATTTCTGACAACAGGCAGATGAGATGGGCATGTGAGGTGTAGTTCCCACATCACAAGGTTACACTGGCTGAGTAGTGCTGAGATAATGATCGTTGTCGGGGCACTTCAAAACCCTTCCTTTCCCGGACGCTTGTTGCCTGAGTTCAAGTATCAGTTCGGGTGAGTTCTGCCATGACTGGAAATTCATGCATGTCCCTCAAACCGCAGTCAACGCCCAAGTCACAGGTGTGTGAGAAAAGGACACGTGTGAGAAAAAGCAGCTGCAGCAGCCTTTCAATGAGGACGGCTCGCCAGAAGTCTTGAAAAATGTGTTACACCAACCGTCACAGTAACCAGCAAGATAAGAGGTACTCAGGTCCTTCACCTGAGTCAAAACATCTATGTATCTGTCTGTCTATCTGACAGTGTTTTAATTTCTAAGATTACCATTCATTTTGTTTTTAAAATCTTAATCTGCGAAGTACTTACAGTTGTCAGATAAAGTAGAAGTAAATACTACAATATTTGTCCTGGGTAAGGTTACCTGTCCTGCACAGGCAGACGGTAACTGCAGAAAATGAAGTTGAAAAGAGGAGGTTTCAGGACATTTTCTATCCCTTAAGGCCAAATATTTTACTGCAAAAGACAATAAAGAACATCTGAAAATGCAGATGTTTCACTCTGTCTCTGGAGAATCTTTAGGGAAGGTGAGAAATATAGTATCTCTAATTAGATTGTGTTCTTTTCTTAAAATACGTCTTAGAGATTAAAAGCACCTGTTTTGCGTCAACATTTTTTTTTACCTGCATTTTGGCTTTGTAGGCCTTTGTAGGTGTATCTAAACCGATTCAAAAGGAGTTAGAGGCTTAAATGTGTGTTTGTGTGTAACTGAGAATTTCTAGAAATGTTACAAGAGCACCATTTCTTTAGTAACGTGGGTTTTGAGGAGGATATTTTAATACTACAGTGAGTTATTCTGCTTAAAACCGAGCAAAAAAACAAAGCACTTCGACTGTATTAAGTATTTCCAGACTCTCTGCCTTTGCCAGCCTGTTTGACAGGGAGGAGCTTGTTAAAGCTCTGAGGTGTGGCACATTGCTGATCACCCTCAGTGTGCACACACAGCCTTAAACTGCCATCTACTGCTCTGTCACTGCAACTACAGACTGTGGTGCATCAGGCCCACAGTTTCTAATACTAACTAACACACTGGGGAACCCAAAACACAGAAACAATCGCTGGCTGTGTTTAAAAGACCAAACCTCTGGTGAATATCAAATAACAGGGGGGAAAAATGCAAGTGAATAGAGAGGAATCACAGTGCTGGTATGCTTGATAGTGTTGTCTTGGGTGTGGTTTCATCCATGTAATCACTGCTTTGGGGGGAGACACTACCCAAGATGTCCACCTGAGGGCATCCTTGTTGCCAAAGTCCTTGAAAATTGTTTATTTCCAGCTAAAACAAATGTTTCTGGTGCCAACATTTCAGCTCAACAAGAGCGTATCCATGCACGAGGAACAGCTGAAGGTAAATTCACCAACAAAAGCTCAGTTTTTGAGAGCTCTGCTTTATTACGGCTGTCTCAGCTCACCGTGGGGAACAACTGGGAAGAAAAACGGCCAATTAGGAGCCAAAATTAAACTCACAACGTGAGTCATCCAGAACCCAGCGTGCACGGAAAGCTGAAATGAGGCACCATGTCGTGAGATGAATGCACAAACAAGTTTAAAAAAGCATTATGAGAATAAATATGCAAAGATTGCCGTGAAAGCTTCATCTGATAAGGATAATTATTATTCTCACACAACAGCCTCACAACAGGTGAAGATAAATACACCCGGGCAGGTTTGCTGTGTTGTATAAAAATCCTCGCTTTGCATTCGGATTTGAAGTGGATTACGGTGCAAAAAGCCGACATCCTTGATTTATGGGAGCAGCCAGAATGATGGGAGGAGCAGCCAGATGAGATGTTTGGCAGACAGATCATTTTTGTCCCCTTCTGAACTCAATTTTTACAGACTCATAAACACAATTTAAACCTTGTGCTTGAGAAAGAAGAACCTGTCTTCAGAAAACGTTACCACTGGAGTCAATTTTAGATTTTAAGTGCTTCTTCTTCTTAAGTTTCGTATTTTCATTCCATCGATTCTTTTCTATTAATCTCTTTGTACTTGCACACTCTTTGTATTATTGGCAACCTTTGTTTCAGTTGTTGGAACGAGCATGGACGACCAAGGCTTCTACCTCTAAGATCAATACGCTGCTTACACGCATTCACATCACCTCCATGTCATTATCTGGTTCATTCAGCAGCCTCTTAGACTTTTTCCTCCCAACTGAAGAAATTTACCGACATCTGGATTACAGAGGTAAGTATTTTTGTCCATTTTTCTGGCAGCTGGTGCTTCGGAAAACCTCTCAGTGGCCTGTAACATGTTGACTTCAGAAACCAACCAGACCGCTATCTGAAATCATCTACTATTCCCCAGAGTACACACACACCCACACACACATTCATCCCTCCTGGTCACTGCTACAGGGAGATGTGAAACCTCAGTATGTAATTATCTGTGTTTGTGAATGACTTGTGTGTCACAAACAACTATTTCAAGACTTTGTAGGCTTTAGGTCAAAGGTATCACCTGAAAGTATAAAGAGCAGCCAGGATGGGGATATGGTTCCCGCTAGGAAGGGTGTGGTTTGAAAAAGGAGACTGAAACAACGGAGCTGAGGTGATCCTGACTACAATGGCCTAAAAACACAATAGAAGAGGGACAAATGGCCCTTAGTGCACTCAGTCCACAGACCCTCTGTAGAAGTGGAATTTGAGACTTGGGCAAAGCCTCAGCTATTACAGGGTGAGGAATTTCTCATGCAAAGGCTGGCAGGTTGGGACATGATTCAGTCTTTTAATAACATCTGGAAGAAAAAAAAAAAAAAAAAAAAAGACAGAGAGAACATCTTCGTACCACAGCCAGGCTGCCTCACCCAAGCCCATCATAACAGCATTAGAGTACAGCATGCGATGTGCATAGAGGGAGCTTCATCTGTGGGATCAGTGGCTCATTCTGTTGAATCTTTAACTGGAGTCCTACATAATGATTTTCATCAGCAATTGATCTATTATTGTCTCAATTAACTGATTAATCGCTTCTTCCATAAGATGGATGGATACTGAAAAATGCCTATTATTGCTGACATATGATGAAGAAAACCAGCAGATCCTCACAGTTGATAAGCTGAGATGAGGCATTTCTGCTCATCGTCAGTCAGTCCACTGGTACATTAACTGACTAGTCATCATGGCTCAGACTAATTTTAGTTTTAGCTATTCCCACTGTTTTATCTTTCGTTTGAGCCGTTTTAACTTTTTCTCCATGACTTTTAGTGCAACTGTTTTTCTTTTGGGACCATTTTAGCTTTTTTCTGATAGCAAAAAGTGTTGTGGATGTTACAACCAAGCGGGTAATGCTGTTGCAAGGGCGTCACCGTTTCGTTACTTCATCTCTAACAGTCAAATGAGTCCTCTGAGTTCTATCAATTAACGGTAAACTAAAAAAAAAAACCCTGACGAAATCAGGAAAAGGCGCTATATCATGATATGACAATAACCAAAACACATGACTGTTACATGTTAAACAACCAGAGGCGCCTTTTCATTTTTATTTACTGGTGCATCATGGGTAAGTTTTCGGATCTTGGGCCCCCTGCCCCTAAAAAGTGTGAACACACCACTGGTATTAAGAGTGAACACACCCAGTCAAACAGTCCCAAGCTCTGCACCCTCCAACACTGAGCACACCCAGTGAACCTGAAACAACATGTCAAAGATGTCTCAAATCCACACACAGAAAGCCAAATATTTAAATTTTTATTCCAACAAAACGTGTTTGACAGGATCTGATCTGCGCTGCCAGGAAAACAGAAGGAACACGTCTATTTTTGTCTACAAATAAATATCAGATGATGGAATTTAAAAGGCTCCACGTAGACTGGAAATAACCTACTCATCTAAAACTTGAAAAATAAATGTCATGGTGAACACAGCAGTACTGCGGTGTCTGTATATATGCTGACGGGAAACCGACCTCAATACACACACACACACACACACACACACACACACACACACCAAAGTCCATGTTAAAAAAAAGGCAGATTTTGTCGGGGAACGTATTTAAAGCTTCTCTCTGATAAATGAAGCTTGGTTTTAAAACAGATCCTGTTTCAGCTGTTACTTGACAAGAGAAATTCTTTAAAATAATCTTTCCAAAAAACAAAAAAAAAAAAAGTCCAAGTCGTCATGACTTAGAGCATTTTCTTACCGATTGCAAAGCAGAATCCGATCGCAAAAAGCTGGAGGATAATTCTGTTCATCTTGGGAGGAATAAGGTGGCAAACTCGACTTTCAGGAGAAGCTGCCTGTGAGCACTCAGACCGTTATAATTTTGATCAAACAACGAGCTGTTTTTTCCGCCATGGTCGCATTTATAATCTTCCACTCCCATCCGAACGTCACCGTTATCCAATCAGAGGAGGTCTTGTGGGACAGCGACCCAATTTGAAGCTCTCCCACCTGTGTGATTCACAGGTACGCCCGGCGGGGAGCTCCAGTGTGGGAAAGCTGGGCGACACAGAACTGAGGCTTAGAGGTGATTTTGTGTTCTCATCCCGGTTTGCCTGTATGGGTTTATAATGTTTTGACGATGCTCAAAAAAAAAAGACTTAAATGTTGTTTTATGGCTTTTAAAGACACTTTAATCAGCTTTGGAAAGTCTCTACTTTTACTTCTGTTGACTATTTCTGCTTTGTGTTTATACTTCTACCATGTTTAAGGTTTTACATATAATAAATGTCTTAAATGCATCAATTTGTTAAAGGTGAAATCAGCGCCTTTTGGCCCCTTATGAAAAAAAGGGGAAAAAAAGCAGCACTGGGGCAATTTCTCTGCAAAATGAGTATTTTAACTTTTGATATGTACTTCAAGTATTTTGTTCATAACACTTGTGTACTTTTACTTAAGGAAAGGGTTGAAAGCAGGACTTTTACTCCATAGTAGGGCATGTACCGCTAAAGTAATGCACACTTTTGGGGATTTTTTGTGTTTCTGTGAGACTTAAATGCCACTTTTTAAGATCTTACAGTGCTTTATTGCATCTCACATGTGGTAGTAAAGCATATTTTCTTCTGGGATACTTGTGTATTAACTCCATTGCTGTCCAGTGGAGACCATAGTTCTAACAAATTAGGCTACTTTAGATAAACTGGTTCCTAAACTTTCCTGTTTAGATTAAATCATCTAAAAAGACAGATTATTAAGCTGAATACAAAGGTGTTTTCTTACCTCATGAGTAGTTTGATTTGGTTTATTCACGACTCTACAAAATACACCAAGCTAAGGAATAATATGTTAAAGTCAGGGTACTCAACAAGGCCCCAAGATATTACATGACAAGACACAAAATCAAATAAACCCAACATCAAACAAAAAACTAACCTTCTACATGACTTAACTGGCATTAGAAAAAAATCATTTATCAATCAAAATACATATGAATGTCTGACTGAGAAATAAATATAGATCAGAAGTGTCAGCTGACATAACTGACCAAATTAAGATAATTACTATTTGCCCTCCTGATGCAGTTAGCCACACTCAGAGTGATTCAGTCAGCTGACCACATGCAGTATCCCGGTCTATCATGGCCTGAAGTTAGAGGATTTAGTATTTGTCACTAAACTCTCCTGATAAATCAACACTTGAAGTTATATTTCTCTTGCTGCATGAGCAGACATTCAGTTCTTGAGTCAAATATTGAGCCATTTTCCACTTCTTCTCTCTTTTTTTGTGGCCTCTGCACCATTTTTTTTAAAGGAAAGTCTGAAAACTGCAGCAACAACTTGATGTCCAGAGAAAAGAGGTAGAATGCATTTAGGAGTCAGGAGTTTAATTACGCCCGGTCGCCATCTTGGTGGATCTCTTATCTCTCATATTTCCTGTTTGTGTGCACAGTGGACACCAGTTACTGTTTTGAAAAAACTGCGACAGAAAACATTAAGAGATCAAAGCTTAAAAATTGCACAAAGTCGACTCTTGTGCAAATTCTTAAACGTCAGAGTAATATTTCATTCCACGTGGCAAATGTGTGACTTCCCTGGAAGCAATAACGAGAGGCAATTTTTGATTTTCTCTGGCTTCGTTTCAGCTCTGGCATTATTCAGATCATCTGCAGGCTTTTCTTGAGGCGGTGTGTGTGCAACTGACAGGCCACAACACATCTACGAAAAAACAACACACAGCAACACCTCAACAGTATCGCACAGCCGGTGTTATGTGTCAAGCTAATAACGCACAATATTTTGTTGACATTGTGTCAAAGCATTATTCAGCTTCATGTCAATTTCCAAAAGTAACGTCATGATGATGGGTCTCCCTGAGCTGCTGCTCCCTCTGTGTGTGTGTGTGTGTGAGTGGATACAAGTGTGCTGCAGCCACACCAGCTGCACCTCCTCTCCACAATCAAGACCCGAATACTCAGCCCTGCCACTTCCGCTCTGCCACATTTCTCTCCATGCATTAATCTGTCTCATGTTGCCTGTGTCCTGGTCCCTTTCCTGCCCTGGACCCCCGCTCTTCACCGGCTACCAGCCCGAGCCTCCCCCGGCCTTTACAATAAAGTGCTCCTCGTCATTGTGTGTCTGCGCTTGTGTTCGCCTGCTCCGTCCCACTTAACAAGCAATTTGCGCCAGACTTGTGTCCCACCTGGGCGAGGGGACCTTGACCAAAAAAAGACCAGAAGTGTTTTAAAACATAAACTCCAAACATTAAAGCCAAAGAGTCTGAAAGAGGGCTTCGCCTTCAGTGTAACCTGATCAGCAACTTAACTCAGGCTATAAATTATTTACTGTTGCATTGATTTTTTTTTTTTCTTTTTTTTCATGCTCTGTACATTTAAAGTGTTTTAAGACTAGGCAACATTCTGTAACATGAGACTGATATGAAACCTTATATAGTGTCTATAGATGTGAACCTACTTTTATAATGCTGATACATTTACTGTATTTTCACAGCTGAAAAAGCTCTGCATCACGCTCATTGACATTCATTTGTGTGCATGTAGGAAAGTGACGCTGGCATCCTCTGATTGGTGAAAGCTTATAGCCTGTATATGTAAGGAACTCTTCCTGGTGAAGGTCTGAGGATACGTCGTCAATAAAGTGAGTAGAAGTGATGGCCAGTGTGCAGGATCCTTTGATTTCCACCCTCATTGTAAGAGAATAAAAAACTCTCGCCTTGTATCATACATCTCGTACCGCTCACAGCAGATGAAAAGAACAATCTGGGCTCTGATGAGGGCTGGTTGGATTTTGAGCTTGTGAAATGATGTTCAGAAATCATGTCAAAGCCTGTGGTTGCACAGTAGACCACCCTCTGTGGACATGTCAGTGGAAACTCTGCATGACAAATCCAAGTGTGTGAATGTGAAGAAGAGATTTGTAGTTGCAAAAAAAAAAAAAAGCAGAATGTCAAATAAAAGCTGTGCATCAGAGTCAAGTCACATAAAGACAAAAATCACTGCTTTTGCAGAGTCTCCACGCTGTGTGCAGTATTGACGTTGCACACGCACCCACATTTAAGTGACATGTATGAATTATTGTTCTGCTTTCGGCAGTAAAAGGGGCCAAAACTCTTGTACGTGCATGTGTGTGCATGTTTGACTGTCATGTGTCCATTTCTTTGCTTCTTTTTCAGTCAAACCAGGTCTCCTAGTTTCCTTTAAAGTGAGAGGTGAAGCACTGAGAGAGCTCGAAGGTAAATAATTAAAAACAAGATTGTACCAGTGTGGTTTGGCTCGCTAAGTTACAAAAGGGTAAACAGTGACCGTGTTTACCGTTTAGTTATCACCACACAGATTTTACCTCTAATGCAAATACTGCATGTCTTCACCAATCACAATGTGTTTGAAAGGCTTGAAGCATAAAACAAATGTCAGTGTTTGCTGCCGGACGAATCAATTGTTTGAAACAGAGGCTCTCGTGTGTAATCAAAACCAAAGTGAGGAAGGGAGGTTTCTGTGGGTCCTTCCTCCCATTCTGAGACACGGTGATGAAACGCCCGCTCTTGACTTCATGTCAAGGAGAGACTTCAGATGACTGAAATTATTCACACAAGCAAGCCTGGTCTCGCCCGGAGTTTGTCCCAGAGCATTCTGTGTCTGATTGTCTCCGAGTGTTTGCAAACACCTCTGGAGAGAGCCGACAAAAGCATTGAGTCAATGGCTAACCAGTGGAGTGTCAAGGTTTGTTTGTCCACATCAGTCACAACATGACAGATGCTCTGTGGTGGCGAGCGTGTTTGTTGTGTCAGCCTGAGCTGTTTAATGATGCATGTGACTTTAAAAAGGGCCATGGTTTGGTTCACTGCCGGAGGGGGGAATGCTTATCAAATGGCATCTTCAGAGGCATCGTTTTGAAATAGTTTGCTGAGAGGGAGGCTGTTTGGGCCCGGTGAAATGCCTCTATTGTTTTGCCCACAGATCCTCTGAGTTTCTCAACTCTTGTCTCTTGGAAAGAGGGAGTGTGGGAGAAACCAGCCAAGCTAATCCTTATTCCATCAGTCAGAGCAGTAGCAGCAAAGCAGTAGGACAATCTAAACTATGGGGACAGAAGACAAGGAGGAACAAGAGCAGGGACGTTTAAATATTAGTATGCGGCACCTTTGATGAACAGAAAACTCTACACAATTTCTACATATATGCCAAGTAATCCAAATTAATTAGAAATATAAAATACATGTGGTCATAAGCATTCAGCGCGTTGATTTCTACTTTCACGTAGAGGTCATACAAGTGGTTATAAGGAGATCAACTGCATGCACTCAAAGGATTTCAGTGCATTGCAGTGTGAGTACACCTAAATCTGGAAGATCCAGCATTTGGTGAGTCAGTGCTGTGGTGAAATCACAGGTGGCGCTAGAGGAAAAGCTCCGGGTACTGCAACAGTCATTAGAATTCATCCCCTGGAGGACATCAGTGTCTTCACCAAACTCAGTAGCTGTTGAGGTATTTCAGGCTGGATCGAAGTGGTGGAGCCACGGACTGACAGACACATCCCGAGAGATGCTAGCAGGACTAAAGGCAAACATGACCTCTGACCTGCAGTCTGGAAGACGTTTTTTTCGGCCTGATGAGACCCACGTTGAGCTTTTTTTTGACCGAACAGTGCACGTCGTCATAATGTAGCTTCCCCTGCATGAAGCGTGGTGGCGCCAGCATCACACTGCGCATCTCTGCAGGAGGCTTGTGAGGGGAGGGAAACCTGATGCAGATGCAAGAAACCAGCGAGATGGAGGAAGCTAAAAAAAACAGCTAAAAAACATCAGGTTAATGTCCTCGAGTGACCCAGGCAGACTGCAGCTCTCAACCCCGTCCAGAATCTGTGGCAACCCAACAGACCACGAGCAGAGAAGATGTGCAA
This sequence comes from Chaetodon trifasciatus, assembly GCA_037975065.1. Taxonomy (NCBI): domain Eukaryota; kingdom Metazoa; phylum Chordata; class Actinopteri; order Chaetodontiformes; family Chaetodontidae; genus Chaetodon; species Chaetodon trifasciatus. The sequence continues at coordinate 9,494,307 of JBBMOE010000015.1, forward strand.
AGCTGACTGAGACCTGGACAGACTCCAGCTGCTGTAAAAGATGCATCCACTTGTGCAAAACAACTGTTTTATTTTTATTTAGGACATTTTTTCTGTTGATCGGTGCCAAAAAAGCCACATTAAATATGCTTTGCTTCAACGCTGTAAGACAAGAAAACCTCCACGGGCAAAGTTCTCTGAACGATCTGCTCCAACATGTCAAGTCAGAGCTTTAATGAATCTCCACCAGAATTTGTAGAATTCTTACAAACAGCTGCACAGACTGAAGCATCACATGTGGAGGGTAAAGCCTCTTAAAAAAGGCACATTTCTACCAACAATACATATTTTTGCGTGTGGTCTCAGTCTCTGTGGCTCGCATAGTTCCTCAACAGTTGTATCCGTTGTGGAGACGCATCCCAAAGGAAATCTCTGAGAGGAAAATGGTGCAATATGGCTTCTGGGTGTGGCAAAACAGAGGCATGAACACTTCACATGACTGCAGTATGAGCAGCAGAACTGAGATGATTATGACTCTGCAAACAGTCTCAGAGAGGAGTTTTGTTTCCAGCACACAAACACACAGACACCTTTCATTACTCAGATTGAATCAGCTGCTTTTAAAAAACAGGGGATTCCTCGTCACCAGGTTCAGAGGAGCTGCTGAAGCGAGGGGACGAGGTGGAGGAGAAGAAGGGTAGGTCCCGAGCTGCGGTTTGAGGCTATCCTGAGTCATGAAGGAACCTCCTCCTCTTCTCCCTCTGGAAAAACTGACAGGGTGCAGCCACATGAAGACAACTCAGCCCTGCCGCTCATATTGCCAAAAACAGCTGCCGTGCAGAGGGAAAAACAGCTTTTATGAGTCATTGGTAAAGAAGCTATACCATCGTGTTCCCTGCTGTTTGTGTCACAAGGTGTTTTCTGCTGCTCAGTCTGGATAAAGAGGTGGCATGCACTCACATTAAAGATATACTGTTGACTTTTTCCAAAGGGTGAACAACGTCCAAAAGCTAATTTAAAAATAATTACAATCGCCTGACTGAGATGATCTTTCCCGTGCTTTTAAGATCTTGTTTCGTTGTTTTGTGTTTGCGAATGTTTCCCCACCGATGCTGTTACTCAAAGTCATGTGAAATGCCACTGCAACCACACCCAGAAGCCAGACAGCCATCATTCCCTCTGTCACCGCAGGAAGCTTTCCTCTGAGGCTGAAAAACACACATGAACGCTGGTGCAGCGAGGAGCTTCATGGTCCTTCTGTGTTACATGATATTTTCTTATCTAAGCTCTCAACACAGCTGGTGCAAGAAAGGCCTCGGAATTATCTAAACGTGGAAAAATACGGATTGTCAAATGTACTAAGCTCTCTGCTGACACCGTGTGGCAGGAGGGTAGAACTGCAGCCCTAAAGAAAAGTAAGGACAAAAAAGGTATGAAAAGAAAATAGAAGTTTATTGAGAATTCTGAATCCTGCTCACCCTTCCACAGTCGCAGAAAGACAACAACAACACAGACAAACATCAGTTAAAATCTGGACACATAAATACCTCTTCTCTCGTATCATGAAATCCAAACACAATCCGTTCCAGTCACACATAAGTGGAGAGTGAAGGGGGGGAGGGGAAAAAAAAAAAAAAGCAGCTGGTGGTCTGACTGTCTCTAAACCTTAACATAAATAATGAGACTGTGCTGTGGAGAGACACCAGTCGGATCAGTGCAGTGGTGGAGTGAGCTGAAGGATTCAGATTGTCTAAATTCCTCTTTCTCTGACTCTCCTTGATCTTTACAGGAAGAGTTTGACATTTTGGGAAATGCTCGCTTTCAGGCGGAGTTGGAGGAGAAGACTGATACCACTTTTCTTTTTTTTTTTAAACCACAGAGTGGTATTGATCGTCTCCTCTGCTCTCCACCATAAAGCAAGTGTTTCCAAAAAAATGTCAAACATTTTCTTTAAGGGAGACGAAGCTACGAGGGAAGGGCGGTGACAATACGAACGCAGCTAAGCCCGCCGCAGCGGCGGTGGGCGGGCGCACGGCTCGCAAAAATGTAGCACGGGTTACGTTTTCACCAACACAGACGGTTGTTTGACACACGCACAGACAGCCGGAGAAATGACGCAGGCTGATTACAATTGTCTGAACGATTCGGAAATTCACGTTAGTCTCATCTATTTCTACTTCGCCTCCTCTAACAGCAGAATGGAAACAAAAAAAACAGAACTAATTTCGCTTGTGCCTCTTGGAAAACAAGCTGGGTGTTTTCTCTGAATCTTAAGGCAAATTCAACAGAACACGTTTGTGCAACACCACCACAAAAAAAAAAGAAAAAAAAAGAAAAAATGGCAGACAAACCAGCGAGTAAGTGTAAGAAACCAAACGAGTGACACAGAAAAACGCCCGCCGCCACCGTCCCAACTGTCTCTGCGAATGCCGGCCTGAGTGTACATGCACTGGGGGGGCTAAAGGGGAGGGGAGGCTTCCAGTGACGGAGGGGTTTACCACCACCCGTTACCAAACTGTGCCAAATACAAAACAAACACAGCGCCGAAAACTGACCCAGCTGCTGCACTTTGTTCAGCTTTCTGTGCGACTTAAAACGCTTTGTGTTCCCTGCAGCGGCGCCCGCCGCTGACGCCGCTCTCTCACGCGTGTGCTCGGAATGTGAACGAGCAGCAGAAGCAGCGTGGAGCCCCCGTGTTTTCCAGCTTCCTCTCACTTCACCTCCTGTTATTGGCACTGATGAGTTTGGTAAGGTATGTGCATGGAATCCCAAGTGTGTGGATGCAGTTATCTTTTTTCTTTTTTTTAATGAGTGTGTGTGTGTGTGTGTGTGTGTGTGTGTGTGTGTGTGTGAGATTAAGATCATGGCTGTGCGTTTTTACGTCTCGTTCACGCTCAGAAATCTTTACACTTTTTCATTCGCCCTAATCTAAACCAAAATAATACAGTCTTCAGGGTGGGGAGGGGGCACCTGAAAAGCCTTGTAAAATGCAGGTGACCCCTCCCCTTCTGGTGATAACTCTTCCTGTCTTCTCTTTCTCTCTTTGAATCCTCCTCCTCCTCCTCCTCTTCCTCCGTCCTGGACGCTCTAGCGGATGGCCTTGACGGGGCTCTTGAAGCTGGAGGCTGCTTGCAGCTGCAGCTGGTAGGCCATGGGGTGGATCTTGAACCCGTACAGCCTGCAGGAGGAACGAAGACACAAACGCATGTTAGCATGTTAGCATGTTAGCAGGTCGTACATGCTTTCATCTCAACCCAACTTGACTACAGTAATGCCTGTTATGTCGCCGTCAGCCAGGCCTCCCTCTCATGTTTGCAGCCGGTCCAGAATGCTGTCTTCTAACAGGAAAGCTGCTTCCAGTCACTGTCATTTTAAGATTCATCGCTTTCCTACAAATCATTAAATGTGTTAGCTCTTCGACCTTCCACAACCACACGGCCCATCAAGATCACTCTGACCACAGCTGACCAGTTGCTTCTGGTTGCCCCAGGAGATTCTACCTTTGCAGTTGTGGCCTCTAAACTCTGGAACAAATTCCCTCTGAATGTTAGTCTGAGCCCGACACTGCCTGTTAAATCCCATTCACAAGCGAGGATGGAGCGAGCTTCACCACTTTACTACACGGGCTCAGGAACACTTTGCAAAACCGCTGTCGGTAAACACAGTTTGTTTGCATTCTGTTTATTTACATCCTCACTCTTTTGGACTTTGGGTTGTCTACACTCTCATAACAGCCTGCAGTGCAGTTAAACGATCGCCGCACTGCAACACAGCACTCGTCTATAGGAGCACACCTGTGGATGTACTAACCTTGGGACAAACTGGTTGGCGGGCCTCTTGGGCCTGTACTCAGGGTGAACCATGAAGAGCATGTGGGGGAAGCCAGTGCCAAAATAGGCTCCATCTGTGTGGTGGTGCCTGGAGGATTTGGGCGTGTAGACATCCATACATTTAGGACAGTACAGTTTCACCATGGCCTCTCCTGGGATGTCTGACAGACCTGAGGAGGAAGAAACTGGCTTAGATATGAACATAATTACATCTCCTGTAGATGGAGACAGCACTGATTTACACTGAACACTGCTGGCACAGTAAGAAAAAAAAACCTTGCTAGTTCCTTCCTGGTATTTTCGCCATGCATTGATTTTTACCATACGTCTAAATTTAGATTTGTATAGAAAGATTTGGAGTGAACTGTAAGACTTATCAAAGAACAAAAACCTACTGTGGCCATCACTCCTCATCACATCACAAAGCCAGCACAATATCTCAAACTAATTACTGACCAAGTTAATAAATTGCTAAAAAAAGGACCACATACTGGGGGTAAAGAGAGATCCCCTAAACAAAATGTGAGTCCACTCTGTAAGAGAGCAGACTGTCAGCGCTGAGTTGCTGCAGATAATTTACAGACACAAAGCAATGACAGAACAGACTGCAGCTAAATTCATAAACAACTCTCTCCCCTGCAACAACCGATTTTATAAAAAAAAAATTACAAGCAAAGGGACAAAGGGACACCTGTGGTGACAACAGGTTTATCACAATCACAAACTAAACCACATCACTTTAATAGTCGTTAACCATCTTGTGCTGTTTTAACCCCCTTTAACCTGTTTAAAACATGGATGCATTATTAAGAACGAACATTTTGAATTTTCACTCACCGATAGGAAGCATAGGCTGATTCTCACAATAGACCCGGGGACAATAGCCAAAATCTCCCTGCTGATACTTCTCCAACTGCAAGTTAGGAGTCAGGATATAAAGAGTCAATAAAAGTAATTACAGGCGGCAAACAATTCTCATTTAACGGCTGCAAATCACAACATTTTACAAGCCTTTGTCTACTCAGCAACTAGGAAATTCTAACATTACAGAGGGTGATTGGTGTAAAGACAAGACGTAACAACAACATTGGACATAAACAGCTCAATATTGGACATAATCATTAGTTAAGGCCCTAAATCCCACAGCTGGCCGCATGTAATGAGCATTTCATCTCCGCTGAAGGGTTACAGCAGCCACAGAGAGACATGTGGGACCACGAGAACTGTGACTGGTCAGCCTGGGCTGCTTGTGGTCTTTTTTTGATGCCGGTGGAGACTCTTGATGGTGAAGACAGCACTGAGCAAGTTAGAGACTCAGTAATCTGCTGCTCTTCAGTAACACATCCACAAAAATCATCTCCTCTCTCTATTACAGAGCATGAAAGAATAGAAATGCTGTGATTACACGTTTGCACTGCGGTGGACGCCTCTTCAGGTTACAGGTACTGAACTGAAAGTCAACATATATAACTATTACACAACCCCGGTTTTGTCATTTTCCTATTCATGCCACAGAAATCCAGCATCATCAGCCCTTTTACTGAATATATAAAGTCAGCAGCAGTGTTTAAACTGACAAGGTGTAAACAATTTTCCACCCCCTCAAGAAAAATGGATAAAGAGCTTCCCTAATGCAGACATGGATAGCGGATTTTGCTGATGCAGCTGGCGCCTACCATCTGTGCGATGCCTCGGTTAGTGAGGATGTAGCGTGCGTGGATGAGGCCGTACAGCATCTCAGCCGCCTGCTCGATCAGGTCGCTCTGGTTGGGATTGTCCTCCAGCTCCTCGTCTGCATGCAACAGAGGGAACAGGGGACGTTGATGGTGTCCACATTTCACAGAGATGCACAGCAGTGCTGAGTACGATTTTTTTCGTGAGAAGCAGAATAGGGACTCAATAGTTTTTTCTAATACTTGAAAGAGAACAAAACAAAGACAGCAGAAGATCTGAAGCACAGCTGAAATAATTCACATGGTTTCAAAGATCCTGTGAAACCTGTACAATGACACAATGACTGGTGGGTGGGGGAGTAACCCTGTACACTGTGTGCAATCCTCTCAAAAGGAGAGAAGAAACCTGCAGTTGAGGCTAAACAGCCTTAAAACAAAAGCACGCTGAGATCAAATGTTCACTCTTATCTTTATTTATTGGACGACGTGCAACAGTGCTCAACATGACAGACTGGAAGAGCAGCACGTCACAGTCAGGATCGCTGATGAAAACCTCCTGAATGAAACGCCTGCAGCGCCTTTAATCTTACCTCTTGATCTCGGTTACGGATGTTAGCTGGTAAATGACGATGCAGATCAACATTTAGTCTCTCTGCAGTTTTAAAGCCGTCTAAGGCTTCTCCTGCTGATGTCTATTCTCTCTTTCTTCTAGACAATTACACACAGCTTCAAAATACACACTCAGTGTAAACTAATGTATTTTGGACATGCGTAGCAATAGAATTTGTACTCCACATTGACGGTGGTAAGCAGTGCTTGATTAAATTTGAAAATGTGGAGGCACAAACATAACATACAGACCTGGTTCAAGGTCCAGGATCATGTCTAGGGCCTGGCGATAGTGCGGAACCTGCTCATTGAGTCCTGTCAGGTTGAACTTGTCCTGAATGTAGTCCTCATCCACCTTTAGTTCGAGAAATCAGATGAGAAAACTGTTTAATCATTACAAACTAAGCATATAACTGAAATGACAACATAAAGTCCATGCTCAAAAAGTACACTGAACGAGCTGTAATTGTTCTTTCTGTACATCCTGGGGGTGGCGACATCCCATCCAAACGTGATAGAGATGTAAAAGATGGGGTTCAAAATCCACACTCTTAAACTGGAGTAATCTCCTCAGGGCCAGAATGAACAGGACTAATGATTACAGCAATCTGTAACTCTTCCAATGTACACATGGGTGTGACAGTACTGTTTCAAGGTAAACTTTAAATGTTGTAAACCTATTTTCATCGGGTTAAAGCACAGGTCTGGCTGAGCCCTGATCTAGGACCATGTTACTGAAAGTATGTTGATAATTCAAACTCTCACTGGTTGGTAAGTTCATTCACATTTTCCCTGTCACAGGTTTTATGAGGGACTGAAACGTGTGAATTGATTCATAGTATACAGTCCGAGATCAGGGTCAGATCTGGCCTGTGTCCCCTGTGTGTAGTGAATCAAACACTATGAAAGACACATCAATATGGAGTCTAATATGACCGCCTTCAGTAAATGCTGTGAAGTTACACACTTTTAAAGTTTAAAGTCCAGTTATTTTAACTTTGTTCTGATATGTCACTACATGGACAGCAACAACTAATATACACAGAGGATATAAGGCAACTTACCTCACAGAAAAATTCATTTCCCCTCAGCCCACAGAACCAGGAAATCCATGACACTTCCTCTGAACTACTCATCTTTAAAGACCTGTAGAAAATGTGAAAACACTCACTTATGATCCACAAACTCACCAATTAACCCACACCAACACTGAATTCACACTCTCAACAACATAATACTATTAGTTATTTCTGATGTCAAATTCAGCACCTTCAGCCAGTTGAGATCCTTTCTCTGTATTTCCCCAATGTTAGTTTTTGTCCAAAAACAAAACTGTGACATTATAAGACTTTGACATAATGAGAGTAACTTTACGACAGCTGTATGAAGGGATAGCTATAGCCAAACCTGATAAAGGCTAGGCTAACTAGCTAACTAGCGTTACATTCTTAACACTGATAGTATCAGTAACTTCCCGTCGCATCGTTATTTTTAGTCTCGAATCCGTTCGAAAACATATGTTTTTAGTGTTAAGCCCAACCTTCAATGTAAGGTATAGTCATACGCGACGACAAACGGTTAATGCAGCCAACGTTAGCTCGCTAAGCTAAACCCCGCTAGCAGGTACGATCCAAAATGAAAATCAATATGGCGCATCGTTACAAACAGGCCTCATGATAAAGATTCGGGTTTTTTGGAGCTCCCCCTGCCTCCGATTTCACATGTCTCAATGCGGTAACCCCACTTATCCCATCAACTTACCCGGCTTTCAACTTTTCACTCCAGAAAAAATTCCACAGATCAAAAATTTAGCAAGCTCACCGGTGTAAATAAGATGGACACCACCTCCCAGTTTACGCTCTAGGTTACGTTCTTCCTCTTCCTCCCCTGACACGAACACAACGCACAGCGCCGATGGTGCACTGCTGCCATCTACTGTTTACTATGAGTACTACATATTCTTGAAAGGCGTACTTTAAATGTTTAATATTTGCAACTGGTTTTTATCTGTTGTTCCATCCTTGACCCCTCCTTTTTTAATAGGACATCTGGTAACAGAACCTATATTATTCTATTTTATTTCATGTACCATATTTGGTTATATTCTACATTGTCTATTGTGCCTCCAGACATTAGAAAACACATTTTTTTTTTTTACTAATTTAAAGATGAGAAATGTTCTTATCTTTCTCCAGTATGGATAGTAATGTGTGGTTTTTATGTACAAAACTTCAATAAAGTTGGTGGGAGAAAAACTTGTTTTAGTCTATCTACATCATACATTACTGCCAGTCATTTTCAAAAACATGCTGCAACGTTATGATTTTAGACTGATGACTCACCCACTTATTTCAGTTTCTGTCAGTCATAGTCAGTCATTCTGTGTGTCATAGTAAAAACTTGACAGGTATTACTTTTAAGGATAACCCCACCAGTGTTGGTGTGTCCATGTGGCCAAACGAAGCTCTGACATCAGGGAGTCAGCTGTCGTACAGAAACTTTTGCAAGCCACTGAATTCACATGATTGTTTTCACAGCGTCCAGGTTTGCTTATTGGTCGTCTCAGAGGTCTGATTTTCTGACAACATGACGTGAATACATATTCAGCTTGGCAGCCAACTCTGAACTTCCAGATATACCTCCCACTTAAACAGACTGACATTACTATGGAGCAATAAAAACATCCTTGAAAATAAAAAAGATGAGTAAAGAACAAATATCCACCACATGAAAATTCAATGAGAGATTAGACTCTCTGGAAAAAATCTAGAAAACACACTTTCCAGCTCAAAAATGAAGAGAATACCCTGGAAAATTGTTGTCAGCAATACAGCATATAAAACTATAGCAAAGAGAAAAGAAGCAAACAAAAACATGCCGCCAGCCATTTCAGCTGAAATACCCTTAAAGGGGGAATTGATCTGATTTCATTGTAAATCACACCAAACACAAAATGACAGCAGTTCTGGTTCCTCAACATACTATAATGTATATTTTGCTACATGCTACCTTTACTCCACCACTTCTTAAATAAGAAGTTAGACTTTTCATCACCACTGCCTGACAGGAAAGCTTTTGTTTGGTAATATTTCTGATGTGCAGTAATCTTACACGGCAGTGACTAATAACAATGCTCACAGAATTCTTTTACGTGACAACCAAATGTTGGAACAATGTTCAAACCATTCCTTCACAGGGAACATTTTGTCACGCACAGGTTTAACTAGCAACACTAATTAGGGCTGCATAAGGACCATATAGGTGTGACACGCATAGAACTAAACCATTGCTGGTAAGTCACACCTCTGCTTTTCCCGCTATGACACGTAAAAACATTTGCAGTGAAACCAGTTTTTTTCTCTACAACTCTGATTGGAGAAAAGGTGGGACGCTGCGTGACACAAAGCAGAATGTGATCATTATGACAGTCTCAACTGAAAACAGTACAACAGATTTAATGCTTTAACTCAACTTGATTTTTGTAAATATCTGCTTTTGATGCAGCAACACGTTTCAAAAACGTTGGGACAGGAGCAGCAAAAGACTGGGAAAGATGTGGAACGCTCCAAAAACACCTGTTTGGATCATTCCACGGGTAAACAGGTTCATTGGTAACAGGTGATAGTGTCATGACTGGGTATGAAAGGGGCATCCTGGAAAGGCTCGGTCATTCACAGGCGAGGACGGAGCGAGGTTCACCACATTGTGAGCACGACTGGATAAAGGATGTTACTGCATGGGCTCAGGAACACTTTGCAAACCTGTTGTCGGTAAACACAGTTTGCTAATTACTGCATTAAGTTTAATGCTTTACACAAAGTCCCAACTATTTTGGGGGCTGTTGCTCAAAATTTTCAGTCTTCCACCCATCTACCAAGAAGAATGAGACATGCAATTACATTTTCCATTAAATCAAAAGTAGTTTATTTGACTTTGCCTTCTCTGTATAACTTTATTATAGTAAGACACTTCTCTGCTTGTACATTGCTCCCTTGAACTAAAAATGGCAACATTTGTTTGTGGGAATGTAAGTTGGGGTAGACAAAACTTAGATACATACCAATATACATACATGTGTGTATATTACGGTTCCATTAATAAAACCATAAATGCTAAAAACAGTTTGAACCACTCCAGGTACCTTGGTAATGCTGGAAACAGTACAATCTTTGAGTATTTTTTTCTGGAATACACTACTTTTGTTTTCTTTTAACATGGGTACATAAAATAATGCGCACATCAACATTAAGATTTAAGGAGGGATGAAGGACTCTTTGAGCCAGTGTTAAGTGTACAGCTATCAATGTATAAACCAGTAACAGGCAAGGCAAGCTGCACCCATGGGTGTGTATTCATGCTTAGAAGTCAGTGAAAAAGAAAGTATGTCCAACTTCACTTGCCTGCTGAAGAATGTATGCTTAAATTACACACACACACACACACACACACACACACACACACACACACACACAGGTGAAGTTCTCCACTGCATGTTCTTCATTTGGATGACGAACATATACACACAGCTGAATGTATATATGTGGATGTATTTAAGAAACAGTAGAATTGTCTTAATAATATTGGTTAAATCAAGTGTGGGCAAACAAGGCAGAAAGTGCTTGCCATTCATGTCAACCCTCTGGTCCCCACCCCTTCCCGAGTTATTACAGACACCAGAAAACGCACACATGCCACACACATACACACAAGCACGCACGCACATGCACAAATCATCAAATGCCCTACTCACAACATCCCAGAGACGATCTTCAAACTGTTGTCAGTAAACAAACAAACCCCAACTTACAGCAGTGACAGAATAGATGCAGATGTATAAATCGATGTAGTTCACACTGGATGTCGTCTCCGGCCACTTTTCAAGCTGCGTGCCATTTTATGTCTTTTGTGTATGATACAAACTATGTTTATGAGCGTGATCCTACATCAATCCGATATTTCCTCGACACTCCAGGTCGGCATTATTTGTTGCGAGGGAAATCTCTGAAACCGTGTGAACCGCAGAAGGTGACTCGCGTGACACTTTCGTCACACTTTCAGCATTGTCCTGAATTCATTCAGCCTGGGCTACTGGTTGCCACCGTGTACTGAAAACAGCCATCCGGAGAACACACACTCTGAAAAATACTTCCTCAGACAAGGAGCTCTTGGTAGTAGTCCTTCTTGGTGTGAGAGTCTCCACGGGAGCATGGGGGGGGGGTGGGGGTGGGGGGAGTACAACACCCTGCCTAGCTCTGTACTCTGGGCCCAGACAGAGTACCTGTCCTGTTGCATCACATGAAACTTGCCAAAAAACAAACAAAAAAGAAGAAAGGGGGGAGAGAAGGAAGGAGAGAGAGAGAGAGAGAGAGAGAGAGAGAGAGAGAGAGAGAGAGAGA